>CM029382.1:13096551-13311551 GCA_017165825.1 Hepsetus odoe
CCCATTTCAAACCAAATATGTTTTGCTAAAAGCTTATACCAGCATATTAACATACATTTTACTTTGTAGGCAGCATTTATAAAGTGACAGCTTCAAAGAATTCTGACACAGAACTGCTGCTATTTACCATCTGACAGAAACCCATTAGGTTAGACAACCGCTTGAATTCAGTCAGTGACATATCTAGGACTTTCAGAAGTGACTCATTTTAAATCAAACCGTGATTGATTGATACCTCTGTCATTTCCTAGGCACGTTGGTGGTTAATCTGACATGCTCAATAGAAAATTATTCAATTACAATTTTTGTTTTGTCTGTCATGTCTAGGCAGATTAGACTGAAAGCTTAAATAATGGTAGAGCTTTCTTATTTGTATCCATACCCCACAAAGAAAAAAAAGGATCACTTTCACTTAGTTTAAGTATTTAACCTTATGGTTACTAACCAATAGTGAAGTAAATGTAATACTGCAGACCAGTGAAGTTATACATATAAACTTTATTCTCTTGACAGAATATGAAATAAAAATTACAGTCAAGCATTCTTTTAATTCTTGGAAAGCATAATATAGTATATTCTATTGTCACAGAGCAATGAAATTGTGCAAAAAACAAGCCTGTGTGTGTGTGCGTGTGTGTGTGTGTGTGTGTGTGTGTGTGTGTGTGTGTGTGTGTGTGTGTGTGTGTGTGTGTGTGTGAGTGTGAGTGTGTGTGTGTGTGTGTTAATTTAGTCCACAGTAGAGTTAGTGATTCTCATTGTCTTTGAAGATGTCAGGCTGAGATGAAAGAGCTTTCTCTCTCTGACTGATGACAACCCCCTCCCTCTACTGTTTTTTTTTCCTTCCCTTTCTCTTTTTTCCCCTCTTTTCATTTGCACATATCCCTACACAGGTGAATATAAAAATCTTTAACATAAAAACACAGATCTCCAGTGCTTTTAATAACAACTAATGGATGGGTCGCAGCACTGATTTCTGAAAATAACATAAAAAGCACAAAAATAAATTCTAGACCAGTTAAATGAAAAAATCCATATCTGACATTTCTTGCCTTCCCAGTGTCTCCTAAGCCAATATTTCCATTTGCCCCAAAATGAACCGTCTGCCTTAAGTAGACAATGAAAAGCACATATGGAGCTTGTCCTCCAATAGCCTCTACATGCTGCATTAGCCACAATTACCATGTTCTCTGCTTTGGATCCATACCCTGTTCACAGCAAAATAAACACAGCGAAGGAGGGGGGAAATGAATAAATCTGTTGTCACCAATTAGACTAAAAGTTTGCCTTTGGCATGGCCGATTGCGCTCGCTGTGCCAGTTTCCCTTCTTTCTTCAGAATTTCTGCCTCCAGGGACAAGTCTTAATAGAGAGAAAAGGGTTCATTTCAGCATGCCATGGTGAACTAAAGACGGCCAGACATTTGGATGCAGCGGCAGCAGCGCCTCCCTGAATGGTGCAATGGAGAGCAATAGGCGGGATCAGATGTACAGCCCCTCAGCCACGCACCCAAACACACGGCCGTTCCATATGGCATTCTAGGCCAGCAGACTACAATGAGCCTGGATGGGTATTGCTTAGGCTCTTGTAAGCATCGCGTCTCCAGGCAGTCTCAGGCCTGCTGCATCACCCAGGCAGCACCCATGCTTACTGGAGTGTATTTAATTCTCTCCTGCCTGTGAGTGCAGGTCAGTACGCTGGTATCTATTCCTGTCTTTCGGATTGGAAAGAGAAGAATATCAGGTAGCAGCATTGGCTCCAATTACCAGACTGTTAGGGCGGAGAGAAGCAGCAACACTTCATCTTGTATCTCTCCATGTCCCGCGCTCACACTGTCTGATAGGACTGTGGGTTATCTCAACATTAGCTTGGTTAAAATGACATTTTTCTTTTGCACTTATGGCATTTGTAGCCATTGATTTATCAGAAAAGCAGCCATAATCCATTTTAGATGACTCCACCTCTCTTAAATTAGAATTAAAGTGATACTGTTCCCATCAGACTGATATGTAAATAACACGCGTTTGATTGGCTTCATTCAAAAAGCAGTCGTGATTGGAATGTCGCTTATAACTTCAACATAAAAACAAGGACTTAAACCATGAAAATGAGCAGAACCAGTTCCACATTTGGGCCTTACTGATTGTATTAAGACTTAAGATATTAATTCAAGAGGTTAAGATATTATTTCAAGCTTTTATTGAAGTATTCTATGATGTGGGCTCTTTAAAGCAGTGCTGGCGCTGGCTGCCTTTTACATTCCAAGACATCATTACAGACCATCTCACTCCCCCTTGCGCTGCTGCGCACACTGAGCAGCTGATGAACGCAAATGATATGATGAAGGACACAATGTCAGTAGTCATGTCCGCTTTGTTGGCTAATGAGCTTGACTGATGAAACCGTGCTCACCACAGTAATGAAACAGAACACAGGCAGAGCAGGCCCCGCACATCCAGCAACACAATCCCTCAGGTTGATTTACTGGTCAATATGGGGTTAACGCTGCACAGGAAGGTAGCTTACCAATGCCATAAGAGGCTTCTGCTGCTAATGTGCCTCTCTGTCTTCTTCTTCTGGCTGTGGCTGCTTTTCCAGTGGCAGCCCTCATTCTCTAAGCTCCTACCTACTGAGTAAATAATTTATTCTACAACCTACAGTACACTGCTACCCTTTGCATATAAAGCATCTCCATGTTCTACTGCAGCCCTCTCCAGCAGATTCAAGGTGGGAAAACGCCTCCAAGGTCAATTAAAAGTGCGAAGCTGCAGCACAGAGCTGAGTTGGTATTAATCATTGCATTCGTTTCCTGGGATTTTCCACTTGTACTAACAGAACCAAATGGTCATACTGTTACAGTAGAGTCTCTTAATGCTTCTTTCTTGGATTTATAGTAAAATGTCTACTTTATAGGACATCTTTAGGCTGTAAAATAGATTATTCATTTCATTTACAAATTACATGTAACTCTTTTGTTGAAAGTTTATTCAACAACATTGCTCAAAGAATCTTTGCTGATAGGGGGTCCTAATGCCAGGGCTTAGGTTCTGAATTCAGTGAAGTGCCAATAATTTTTTAAGTATGGGTTTGGGAATGTGGATAGTGTGTCCGGACTGAGAGCTGTTGATGAAATTTATTCAGTGGAAGTAGCAGCTCTAAAAAGCTTGTAACATACGGAGACCATTTACTCTGCACTGCAGAGAAACTCTCTTTTATCCACGGGGTGTTTCCATATCTCATACCTAGCTCTCTCAGGAACATCTACTATATTGACACCCTAGCTGCTAGTTTACATGATTTTTTGTATGCAAGGAAGTGTGTCCTGTCGGTACTAAAGAAATAGCTGTGGGAAGAACATGTTGGAGGTTCAGTCTTTTCCCCCTGGGGCCAACTAGCCTGAGCACAAAGCAAAGTGTTAATTGTGCAGCAGCGGCCACACAGCTGCTGCTCGCGTTGGGTGTGGCAGAGTGGACGATCCATTCAAGTAAATAGGAACAACCACCAGCTTCGTATCACTTTCAGTGCTTTCAGCTTTCAGTGTCTCAACTTATCAAAATTTGATCCAACTCATACTTCTGGTGCTGCTGCTCAGATCATGTGAAGGTTTCAGTTCTGGCAATCATGTTAAATTGTGGAGTTTTCAGGAAAATCTGATCACCCAGAACTCAGTAAAAGAACCTCTGTACTGATTATCAGGCCACAGTCATCGTAGAACATGGAACGATCTGTTTTAGACCACATGAGCAAATGAGGTAAAAAGAAGAGGATTCAAGATCTGAATGATCCTCAATATCAGGAAGATCTGAAGATCATAAGAAAAATGTAACAACAAAGCGAGAGAATGGAGCTTCAGTCCAACATGAACAAAACAATGTGTAAGGCAACAGGAAAGATCATCAACTTTTCATTGTTTTTGTGGAGGAGTCTAGAAATACAACACAGATTGATGCTCTTGCAAACAGATGAGGGAGTCTAAAAGATCTTTAAATGCAATGATGATGCTTCTTAAAATAAATATTTGAATTGTCCAGACAGTGGTCTTAACTGTGGCGCTTTACAAGCTGGATACTAAAAAAGTTGGACTGTAAAAAAAATATCAATGCCTCCTAAGTCTTGTGCTGGCAAAGTCTTTCAGAGCACTTTGGATGGCAAAGAAAACAAACAAATGGATCCTTGACCAAATCAAGCCTCACTTCTGACTGGAAGCCCAGAAAACCAAACTGCAGCTTGTTTTTTGGACAGATAATGAATCAATTCACTGGAAAAGACAATTATGCTTGGAACAGTTGAAGGTATAAGAGAGAACTGCCAACAACAAGATGGATGAAGAAAATGTGAAGAATCAGGAATGAGCTATTAGGAAGCCTAAAGACCCAAACAGAACACAGCATATTCTATAAAAAGACAACACATATGGTGACCAGGAGTGAGAGCTAACTTGATGGCACTTACAAGTAATTTCAGTTCAGCAAAATATTTATGCTGAGCTTACTCAAAAGGGTATCCAGGGAGCAGTGCTGGGGCCGATACCTTGATCAAGGGCAATATATTGGCCTAAGATACGAACCCGTGACCTTCCAATCCTGGGGCCTAATCCCTAACCACAGTTTGAGCTTGACCTAAATTACCTAAAGTTACGAAAACCAAACATACTGAGTTAAATAATTAAGCTGACTCAATAAATCTACATTTTAAATTGACTAATTGAATTTCACACGGTACGAATGATGTGCTCCGAAACAGCCCTACTAAAGACCTACTAAAAGGAGTCAGTCAAACCTGAAGATTATGCAAAGATTCTGTAACATTAACATTTTATTGCCCCTAGTATTTTACCAACTTAGGTAACTTGCCTTTCTAGGTAGCTAATGAATTTTACTCACTAACACTGAAGTTCTGTGAAATTTCGATGATACTGGCTGCCCACAGGGTGTCTTGGAATGTAACGTCTGAGATGGTCGAACTGTATAGATTTTTCTGCACAGAGCACAGTGAATGAGTAAGCAGGTGAACAGTTCCAAACCCAGTGCTACTTGCTGTGAAAAGTTTAATATGAACCCTAATCAATATTTGCAGCAAGCTACAGGAGTTATTGTAGCAGTCTTCTGTGGCCAGCATTCTTTTCTTTACCGTGGTCAACTGAGACCATCCGATAGCAGTACCACTGCAGCAGTGGCCAAACACCATCACAGGACTAGCTCTAGACTCACTAGAGGCACTGGCAGAGAAGAGGATGACAGCAAAAAAGATTTGAAACAATTCTGCCCATCCCCTTGAAGCTATGATATCCAGGAACACCTAAAACCACCTGCTCACTTCGCAAAGGAAGTGTTACTGGGGATAATTTCTGCTGACTGCTGTCGGAATCCACAATATGTGCTCCCAGTGTGCTACCAAAAGCTGGGCGTACACTACAAGATTTCAAAAATCTTTAAAAAGAAGCGAATCGCACACTTAAGGTTTCTATGTAGGCAGGCTTAGGCATGAAGTGGCAAAAGAAAGTATTACACACATACAGGTTTCACAAAGCACTTAGAATTACAGCTAGCAGTGTTGTTATGTGATTATGTGATACTAATAAAGCCAAAGTGGATCAGTGCTGTCATGCACATGACGAGTAGAAAAATACAGACTGAGGAAGAATAAGGTTGAAAAATGCAGATATTACAGTGAAAGCTGGAGTAAACATTTTATTACAAACTCATAGCTGGGCATGTGACATGGGGAGTGGAGCAAAGCATTATAAAGGCTCTTATTTGAGCATTTTAGCTAGATTGGAAGGCTATAGATTGACTCATTTTCCCAGTTCATTTCAGAATGTGACATGTTTGTTACAATAGGCCCACTGAGGTTAAAATTGGACTAAAAATCACATGGTGTAGGGTCTATTGACAGCCTCTGAGAATGAGCACCAGGACAGAATTTTCCCTCACAAACAAACCATATATGGTAAATCTCTGAGCTGTTGCACAAATTCACACGCAACTGAATGCCCAAATTCAAATGGTCCTCTGTACTGTGTCATATCTATCTATCTATCTATCTATCTATCTATCTATCTATCTATCTATCTATCTATCTATCTATCTATCTATCTATCTATCCATCCATTCATCCATCTAAATCCATTGCCTCCCTTTCCAAGAGCAAGGTTGGACAACCCTGATTAGAACATCCTTAGAGGAAGTTACAATCATTTGTTAACCATTTGCCTGAAATTTTAAGAGTGTTGATACAAATCCATCTGACCGTTACGAAAGGATGGCATAGTCTACAGGCATCAAGAATTGTGGATAAACATTTCAAATGTATAATTTTAGATATGGGTTATTAGAGGGGGAACTGTGAAAGATTGCATTTACTACTTTATTTTACTGTCAGTAGCAACACTTAAAGTTTTTTTTTTGTTTGTTTGTTTTTTCCAGAAAACACAAATATACCACCCAGTATCCTCTACAATTAATTTAATTATCTAGTAAGATGGCCCACTGTAATCTTAATTTCCAAAGCCTTGTTCTGACCAAAAACACAAATGTGCTTTCAGCTATGCCCATCAATCCCGTAATAAGGCTGAGGTATCTGGATGTGAAATCAGATCATTGCTGCAGAATGGAACGGTCTCGCTTTGATTACAGCTCAGCTGGAAGACGGCTCTAGAAGATGAGCTGGAGGGGTCAGACCCAGCATCTGTAGCATTTAAAATGTGTTTCCTACTCTACATGGCTTCATGTGCAGGTGAACATTATCAGTCACTTAATTGGAAGCAAAGCTTGATCTGCTTTGAGGATTAATCTGGACACGTATTACAGCTCGCCTACCAGCGGGCCATTTTCAATTAACATGACTTTAATTGGCGAAGCTGGAGCTCAACAGTCAGCATGGTTTATGGATAACACAGGGGTAAAGCATGGGTTTGCACCATAGTGCTGGTGCAGTATAGTTTAGGTGATGCAGAGAGAAGCATGCCATTATTCTCGCTTACAAACCTTCTATGCATGCAACAGCTGTAATATTTAACATAACAGGTGGTAAAGTGATATAGCACAAAAGTGGTGTTGCATACAAGTAATTCAGCGCTACTTTAATTGTCAGCAATTTAGCACTGCATGAAAAAGAAACATAAAGTTGCCATGCAAAGGCACAAGGTTTGGAATAAAGCAAAACAATATGATCCAGCAGAATCAGCACATACAGCAGCATAGGGATGGGCAATACAGGAATATGTTATCAATATTAAAACAAATTATACAATGTCAGAGGAATAGTGACTGAACAACTGAACAACTAAACTGCCATCCGGTTAATGTCCAGACAGACCCTAAACAGTATGAGTATCGGTACGGTGGGTGTCGAGTCTGTTGTTTGTTCCGAGTGCAGTACGTTTAGTTCTGTCTTTCTCTGCCATTAACAATAGGATTAAGCTTATTTGTGAGAAGGGCCTGTTAGTTTCAAAGGTTTCAGAGTAAGCTGTATTTCAGGAGCCAGAGCCCCAGACTTGTTGGGGAACCTTAGGCTGTTAGCTTGTCTTTTATGTTGGGGCTAATGATATTTGCCTGCGGCAGTCAGAGATAACTAAGCATAATGTCACAGAGGTATGTAAATTTGCCCAATCTCTGATGGCGTAACATGCTCTTGCCTGATAATGTGGCACGGCGCTGAAGCTTACAGCAGGCTTTGGAACCACTTGGACACTGCTGGATGTCCAAGTGGTGCTTGGAAAATAATGTGAGAAATATGGATATTTGGTCTACTTTTGAGGGCAAGCCTGGTCTTTTAGGTCGGGATGGTGTCCACCCCTTTTTGGCCTTTTTTCATTTCTTGCAGCATAGCCCATAGTCTGTTAGTCGGCAGAGTAGTTTAGGTAACTGCTGACAATCTGCTGCTGAGATACCAAATAAAAAATCTGAAAATGTGCTTTACCAATTCGATTAATGTTAATCTTTCTAAATAAACATATAACAGCATCTTTGATCTAAAGCTGGGACTTCTCAATATTTGATCATTAAATAAAACATAATGGTAAGTGTGATGGGGCAGTGGTGGCCTAGTGGTTCGGGCGTTGGCCACCTGATTGGAGGATCGGGGTTCGAACCCCTTCCCAATAGGTTGCCCTGAGGTACCCTTGAGCAAGGTGCCGTCCCCGTCACGCTCCTCCCTGCGATGGGCTGGCGACCTGTCCAGGGTGCGTCCCCCGTCCTCGCCCTGTGTGCGCTGGGTTGGACACCAGCACTCCCCCGTGACCCAGTTTGGGACAAGCGGCAGAAAATGGATGAATGGTAAATGTGATGATCAGTGATGAGGATTTTGATGTTCTGTGTCTCACAGTACCTGATGAGTTTATGACGTTAAATGAAAGCACTGCTACAGGTTATTGTTATGTACAGAATCCTCGCTTACGTGGCAGAGGAGCAGGTATAGCACCTATACGTAAGACGCCACAGTTTACAGAGAAACTAAAACGTAAATGGCGGCTGACAAAATTAGAATTATTTCACTCTGCCTGGAAAAAGAGCTTCAAAGATTATAACAGAGCACTTATCTTGCTCAGCCTACTTCTCAACATGAGTGGAAGAGAAGAGAAGAACCATGGAGGTACCTGCAATGTACAATAGTGAACATTTTATGGATTTCTATAGCACTAATAAGGAAAAAAAATGCAAATACCATCAAATCTTCTGCCCGACACAGATGTGGATACAGATCAAAACTTAATTCCAACAGAGAGTTTAGCCTACTTGTATCCAGTTTGACAGATCGACCTCATCTCAGCTACTTCATCCTCCTACTTGCATCCTTGATTCAGTCCCGACCAGACTACTTAGATATCATACCAGTAATAATCAGAACTTTATTATAAATAGTAAACTCATCTCTCAACCTGGGCTATATGCCAAAAGCATTCAAAAAAGCAGTTATTAAGCCTTTACTAAACCTAAGGTTTCTTCCTCCAGTTTTAGGGAGTTTTTCTTTAGCCCTCAGCTTACACACTTGGGCCTCGGACCTGGATGCTGTTGTAAAACATTGTAAAAAGCACTTTATCAATAAAACTGACTTGATTTGACTTGACCACGCATTATATCATAACATAGATATGCTTAGAATAATTATGGAGGACTTGTAAACAACAATCAGTGTATACTAAGTACTTTTCTACAGTATGTATAATACTAAGAGCTGCCCCTCTGTACTTCCCTTCCATCTGCATCACTCCCCATGCAAATCTTAGCTTCTTGAATTGCCACCTTCAGTTCTACCAATTGTCTTTTCATTAGTGCTACCGTCTCCAACCCATATAACATTGATGGTCTCACTACCATTTGGTAAAGTTTCCCTTTCACTCTTGCTTGTATGCATTAATGACAGGTCAAGTCAATGATCTGCTTATCTGATGTCAGTCTTAAAAAAAATCTTGGATTATTATGGCTCAAAATAGATTTTTGTTTTCACAGAACTTGGTAAATGTGCTGGTGCAACATTATTGGTGCAAATTTTTCACTCCAAATTGTTTCCAAAATCAAAAAAATACTTAACATTCAAAATGCCTTCATGTATTACCGTGTTCTATTTTGCCCTAACTGCAGGAAGTCTATTGTGCTGGGTTCAAAATTATGGTTAATATCACTGCTGCAAGAGCTCTTTACTGCAAAGGGGCAGTTTGATAGTGCTGGAGTGGTGTATGAAGGTTTGAGTGGTGAGCAGATAGAACTGACCTTGGGGACTGACCAGAGTCCACTACCCTGCTGGGTGGGGCAAAAAGGGCTCAGGTTGAGAGGTGGGGATGAACTGCACTGACTATAATAAGCATCACTCTATCTTTATGTCTGGGTCTGCCTGCCTGACTTTTTTTCTCTCTCTGTCTTTCATTTTCTCTCTGGCTGCCTCCTACTTGCCACTTTCACTCTGTCTCTGTCTCTATCTCTCTGTCTCTCTCTCTCTCACTCTCTCTCTCTCTCTCTCTCTCTCTCTCTCTCTCTCTCTCTCTCTCTTTCTATCTTTCTCTCTCTCCTTCTCTCTCTCTCGAGACTGATCAGGCTATTAATAGCAGGGGGAGGCTGAACAGCTTGGCCCGGTTCAGAATGCCTGTAAGGCAGACACAGAGAGAAGTCTGTTACAGTGCAGCCCTACAGTTCACACATCCTGCCTTTTGAGACAGCTCAGCCGTGTCACACTCCCACTGGACAACCAGGCTGTCCACATACGGCTACTTTAATCAGAGAAGTGAGGATGGTAATGCAAACAACACTGGCATTTGACACAAGGGGGAAAAAACCCACAATATTGAGTAAGCTTAATGCATTGCCATCAAAACTTTGTCTTTGTCCACCTTTATGCAATAGTTAGACATTTTTTCATAAAATTCATCTCCAAGTTAGTTCCAACACATTCATATCCAACAGAAAAAAATCAAAATATTCTATTAGACAGATTGAAAACCTAGGTTTGGGTCACAGAATTAGCCCTTAGGAGGTCATACCTTCTTGATCAATATCAGTTTTGTAAGTGTGAATGATGAAACTTTGGTACTAACCAAGGCTAAATCTGTCCCACAGGGTTTTGTTCTCTGTTATTTACTATATACATGATGTCATTGCGTACAATTATTCACAAACATGGGATCAATTGTGTATATACCGGATAAAAAACTTGAAAAAGACTGTATACATTAAATTAAAGACTCTGAGCCACATGAATTTCTCATACTCTGAATTTCTCAAACTTCTCATAGATACAAGACCTTGCTTATTTTGCAGTTTGCAATGACACCAATATGTTTAGGGAGAAGTATTGACATCACTATCAATCTATCAATCAATATTTTAATGGAAATATACATATCGCTAGATAACTGCATCAGAGCATCTCCAAAAAAATAGACCTTTCCTGACATGTAGTGGTCAGTAACTACTAGAGTCGTCCAAAGAAGTGTAACCGGTGTAATCCAGGGACACGGACACCCAAGGCTCACTGATGTGCACAGACAGCAAAGGCCAGCCCAACTGGTCTGATACCAAAGAAGAGTTACCATAGCACCCGTTGTTGAAAAGTTAATGTAGGCTAATAACAGCGAGACACAACATCAGTTTTCAGGTTCCAGTTTTTATTTAGCCAAGCTTTTCGAGATTAATGTTTTTCATTAGACAGAGGTGCAGATCTAGAAGTACATAAACCAAGAGGATTGAGGTAAACTGGCATTTGGTGCTGGATGACTGCCCACCTTTTGGACAACTGCCCACCTTTATGAGTGGCCACTCATTCAGTGAGAAGGCCAGCATCTCCTGTTCATCTGTACTCTAGAAAAGACTGAACTAAAAAACTAGAACTCACAGCTGCTGTTGTTATTTACAGACTTTACTATACTCTATGAACTGATACTACTCCTAAATACTCCTGCTCTTTAAACTTTTGCCTCTTCAATATAATTCTTAACCTTCATGGTGATGTTTTCTTTCAACCAGAAAAGCATGGGTCTTGTGCGTCTTCGTTCCACCTAAATGCTTCATCCTCCAGCTTTAGAGACTTTTCCTAACCTTTGGCACCCTTGGATTCCTTACTTTATAGCACCAGCTATAAAAAGCACTTTATATCAGTTTGACTTGACTTAGCCATACTGCTTTAACGGCTGCGTGCAGTGTATTATGTTTTTGTATGAGCTTGTGTTCAGAACATAATTTAAATTGACAAGCACTTATTTTTAATTCAGTACCAATAAGAGTTGACTGAAGTACAAAGTAAGTTTCAAGCTATATTTCAGAATTTCAACTTTTTTCTTTACCTATCAGAAACTGTGTTTAGAGATCAAGTTATTCATGGACAGGAGCAAACAAAATGAAAGAGTTAGGCACTTCTTAAGTTTATCTTAAATAGTTAATGCTATAGCAAAAAATAAAGTATGTCAGTTGACCATAAATGGAAAAACTCATATAAGTATGCAATTAAAACGTTCATATTCACTCTTTAATCATGTAATTACAGTTGAAAAGTTCATAAACAATATTAACAATGTTCAACTTTTCTTTCTCTCTCTGCTGCTTGACTTTTCTTGCCTTCACTGCCTTCATTGGACTTTACCACAATGGAAATTAATTTTGAGAAAAATATAAATGCTGCCTACTGCATATGCACAGCAGAACAGGCCTTTGTCTGTAAGGTTGTTTCTGAATCTGATTGGTCCCCAGCTGTCAGTGTTAAGTGGTTATCACGCAAGGCCATACATCTGGGAGCGCTCTGTTCCAGTACTGTAGCTAATGATGGAGTTCTGCGCTGCACAAAAAGCAGAGTGGAATAAAGCCTGCCTGTGTCCTAGAGTTAGCCCTCTAACTGCACTGTGGGCTGCCTTTTGCTGAGTTTGTTATTCAATGATTTGGACCCGGATCAAGCTTTCGGAGAGGTTGGATTGTGCAGCTTAAAGTTAATTGCTTTTTCATAGCATTTTTCCCCCCTTCTACTTATTTAGACTTTTCTAAAGTAGCTGTAGGGGATAGAGTGAGATGGGGAAAGAGAAAGGCAGAGTCGGAGACACGGAGCTGGAGGGAGACAGGGAGGGAGGGAAGAGAAGAGTAGGGAGGTATTTTCTTCCACTTAGTGTCACAGGTGAAGAGTAAGAAGACTCGGAAGAATAATGATTCCCAGTGGCTTCAGATAAACCAGCGAGGGTAATTTCTCCTAGTGTTTTATTATAGCAGTGGCTCTAGAATTATGGAGTGCTCACAAAGTTATAAATATAAAGTGAGCAGAAAGCATAAAACAGGGATATATCTTCCAAGATGAGGTAAGTAACGGCAAACATGGCCCAGGAATCTGATACATCGCTTAGGAGTGTGTGACTATGATAAAAAGGCTAAATCTGTGTGTGTGTGTGTGTGTGTGTGCGTGCATGCATGCGTGCGTGTATGTATGTGTGTCTGTCTGTGTGTGTGTGTGTGTGTGTGTGTGTGTATGTATGCAAAGCAAAAGTGTGAGAGTTAATATATCTGTATGTAACTTTGCCTGAGGGCCAGCTGCTATGAGAAACTGCAGTGATTGATCAGGTGGGCTGACAAATTAGCTCTAGAAAGCTCATGTGATTAAATGCCAGCAGCACCTCTCTCTCTGCTCTCTCATTGTTTTACTGTTTCTAACTAATTTGCAAGTTTTTTCACACTTTCAAAGTCATCTGAGGCCTGTTGTGATTTGCCAGCATATACAGCAGTCACAAATCATTTGTCATTACACTGCAATAAACATACAGTAGATACTTCTGGAGTCAGTGGACTAAAGCTGAAAATGATGTCAACTGCAGAGACATTATGTCTAGCGGGGGACAAAGACAACAAATGTTCTGTACTGGACACCTGGCTATGGAGGTATAAGTAAACTTTGGAACTATTAGTAGTATTAGTATTAACTACTCAGTTTATCACTCACAGAAAGACTCATAAGGACCTGTAATTGGTCAGGAAGAGTAAAAACATTGTAATGTATACAGTTAAGTAAAAGGTGTTGCATAATGCAGCATTTTCCAAAATCCGAACTGAGATGGTCAATTGATGGTACAATTGGGACCTAAACAAATCCAACTTAGTAACAAGCCACTGAACTGGCTTTTATCAATACAAAACATTACATTAAATAAAACAAACATTAATTAAAGTATGAGTTTAAAAAAGCTAACACTTTCATGTTTTCTCTAGGTTGAAATATATGTATTTTCTACAATGTAGTGACTATCGTTACTGATATAACGTGTGGGAGGGGCAAACAATATGAACGCTTATATAGCTATATGAGTAAGGATAGTGGGTTAAAGCCCATTAGTAACAAAAGCCACTGCACTTAAGTTTTCAGTTTGGAACAAACTTTAACATCTGGTGATATCATCAAATGTTTTAGAGATGCAGTCTAACCCTGAAGCCAATATCCAATCAGATAAGTAATGAAAAACTAGCCGCTGATGTTTTTGAGAGTGCAAGGGGTCAAGCAATTATGCTTGTGAGTGTTGGCTTCCGTTGATTGCTGCTGATTACTGGATGAATGGTTATTACCCATCAGTCCTGGGTTGTGTCATCACACACTCCTGCAGACCCTTCCCATGCTCTCGCTGGCCAAATGCCCACGCTACTTGGCACTGTGCTGTTCTGAGAAGGTTAGGCTTCATTGTCGATGAGGAAAAATGGTGGGGGGGTGCGTTGGTTATGCTGTGACAATTGCCTTTGGTGATTGAAGCAAATCATTTTTAATACCCTGCTAGTTTCAAACAAACAGATGAAAAGGGCCCTGCGAATAATAACAAATGTCCCGGCTTGTTTGAAGTGCATGCTTTGATTACCTGCGATTGTGTTCTTTCTCTGGTCCTCCACGTTGCTTGTTTTTTCTCTCTCTCTTTATTTTCTCTCTTTCTCTCTATCCCCACACTCTCCATCTCTCTTGCTCTGCCTTTTCCACATGCCCTCCATCTGCTCCAGAGTTTCTATGGTTTATTTGCTATTGCGTGTTGAGTGTAATCATGCACACTACAAAAACACAGCACACCATCTGAATAAGAGGGTTCCTTAATAAAGGCAACTCACATGTTAAAAAATGTTATGCAGTGAAGGAAATGATTATCACGCTACAATTAAAGTTAAGATGTCTTCACAAGGATCAATATAATGAGTTATTACCCTCTCTAGCTCCCTCTTCTTCTTCTTCTTTGTCATTATCTAGTTAAAAGTGTTATGGCAGTGTGTGCTCTTTCCTCCTTGCTATTCTCCACAGTATTAGCTCCCCCTGGTTGAGGAGCCACTGTGGGCTGCGGGTACATCCTTCTTTTCTGCACACCTGAAAATCCATTATGCTGGATCAGGGGGCGGGAAGGCAGCAGTGAGGCGCATGAGCTTACAGCAGGTATAATGTGATTTGCCTCTATTCTCTATCCCCCTCAGCTTCAGCATATGCATGAGTGCTTTTCCAGAGCAGGCACCGCTAGTGGCTGGGATTTTTCATGTGTGTGTGCTTGTATGTCTGTGTCCATGGCTGTGGGGTAGAAAGGTTCTGCTTTGCCTGGTAGTATGTGTGATGCTGCAGCAAGGCATGTCCAGGCAGCAGGAAGCCCAGTAAAGGGTGTGTTATATATGACGTCCCCGGCGTCTTCTACATGTTTCCTCATTCCAGAGCATCAAATGAAAGTGAAAAAAGTGAAAGTGACAACCCTTGTCATTGCGAGGTCACGGCACAGCACACATGAACCACAACGAAATTGGACCTCTGCATTTAACCCATGCACACTCAAACCCGTGCAGCAGTGGGCAGCTATTGAAAGCGCCCGGGGAGCAGTGATGGGGACGGTACCTTGCTCAAGGGTACCTCAGGGCAACCTATTGGGAAGGGGTTTGAACCCCGATCCTCCGATCATGCGGCTAACACCCTAACCGCTAGGCCACCGCTGCCCCACAAGCATGGATGTGAATCAAATGAGAGAGACAGAGAGAGAGAGTCTGATGTGAGGGACCATGATTGGGAGATCAATGAAACAAGAATAAGAAGCGATAAAAATGCTATAAGAAGCCATAAAAAATGTGTATTACACAGCTATAACCTAGTCACTAAAGTTCAGGTAGAAATGCTATTTTGGATACTGTAAAAATTCTATAAAGCATTTATTTGTGGCTATAAAGAACCAATTTAAAAGAATATTTAGTCATTCTTATGATCCTGAGTAGTCACAAGTCTATGTATTAAACTTGTATGTATTACTTTCACGACAGAACTGACTACAGGAGATGGTGATTATTTCATTTGACAGCAGAATCCTTGTGATTAATTGACTCTAACGGTTGTGCATTGTGTTTGTGTGTGTGTGTGTGTGTGTGTGTGTGTGTGTGTGTGTGTGTGTGTGTGTGTGTGTGTGTGTGTGTGTGTGTGTGTGTGTGTGTTTTAACTCACAGTCACATTAACTGTCATAGTGAAACTATGATAATTCTGCCCACTCATATCCATCCATACATCCACCCATTATCTTATCCACTTATCCTGACTTTTGTTGTGGGGGTGGTAGAGTCACATCCAGCTAGTCATAGAGCAAAAAACTCTATGGACTTTGCTCAGCATGGACTTTGCAAGTCCTTCACCGGTTACTGATTTCATGTTAGAAAAATCATCAAACCACTCTATCCCAAGTGTAAATATTCCAATTAGCTACTTAGATTACACTTTTATCTGGTTTGAATGGTAAACACTTCAGTGCTATTTATGTAATTATGACCTGATGATGGGTCCTTTAAAATCCTCACTCATTAAACTTCTTATAAGGCCAGGTCTCATTGCAACAAATTCTCCATTCTTACAAGAGAAGAAACATTACATGAAGCCCAGAGCTGGTGTTACTATTCAGAGCTGTGTAAGAGGCTGGAAAAGGATATGTAGGCATAATGTCATAGAATGCCACCAACTCTGATGTCATGTGATTGTATCAGTGAAATAAGCAAGTCTTAAAGGTCTAAACACAGCTGTCACAAAACTCACAATGGTGTGTTGTCTCTGTTCAGTGAAGAGGTCAATCCTATGTTCTCCTATCTGCCCTGTGCACACACACCTTCACAAACACCTCCACTTTACACACCCATGCACACACCTAACACCTCCACCTCACACATAAGCACACACATAGTGGCTGTCCTCCCGCTGTTGCTCACACTGTGCCAGGGAGGACACGGACTTGGCCGTTAGCTCGGCCATCTGCTCTTTCTCTCTCTCTCTCTCTCTCTCTCTCTCTCTCTCTCGATCTCTCTCTCTCTCTCTCTCTGTCTCTCTCTCTCTCTCTCTCTCTCGATCTCTCTCTCTCTCTCTCTCCATACATCCTCTCTTGCTTGCTCTTTCAGGGTCAGCCTGCCACCTACACAAAGACAAGCCCTGTCTGAAGCCAAGAAAGAAAAAAAAAAACATCTCTTAGAGCTTTGTAAACCAAAGCGGCCTGGCGAGAGAGCAATAGAGAGAGAGAAAGAGGGAGCGAGAGAGATAGAAAGGCTTTCGCTCGCCTTTCCTCCCTATCAGTCTCTCTCTTCCGTCCCGTCTGACACCAGCCATTATGGAGAGGAAGTGGCCTAATCGGCCCACATGCCCTGGAGGGCCCACTACCCACTCTGACCCCATCGTCGTCCATCTATTCACCCATACGTCTGATTAGCCCAGTGAGAGCCCATCTGAAACAGCTCGATACCATCACACTCCTCTTTATAGGCTCCTGTGTGTATACCATCAGGAAACTGTTGCTTATTCAGGGCTGAGCCATTTTTTTATTTTTTTTTTCATTTAACTTGGGCCAATTTTCAATTCCCAGCCCTTCTTGCCACATTTCCAGCTGTTACCTAAAAGCAAAAATAGACACCCTCACTGTTAGAGAGGGAGAAAACAATAGAGTGAGAAAGAAAAAAAGAAATCAAAAGTTTTTAATTCTTTGGATTTAAAATAAGAGCATGAACATAAGCTGACAAAGGCAGTGACAACCCAGTCCTACATAATCATACATAACACAGACCTCAAGAGGGTGGGAAACTGTAGCAAGGAAAGTGGCAGCGTGTGCATGTTCTTTTTTTTTTACAGTCAGGTGCACTAGTTCTCTGAAACTGTTGCAGCAAGCAGTCGTGTTCACTTCAGTTTATTAAAACTCTGCTGTAATTAAATGGTTCATTATGTTTCGAAAGTCTTTGGAAAGCTTTGTGAGTCGTAACAATAGCAGGTTTGTATTGGTATTGAATAGAAACAATTCATTTCATATTTATTTATTTTAAATGTGCACTAGGATATCTACCGTACAGTGGAACCATTCTGATTTTTCAAATAAAAAATATGTAAAATATCAAATAAATCAAATGAATGAAAAGTCTGATTTGAAAATAAATCATTATAATCAGTATATTCATTGTCCTTTCAACACTTCTACAAGTGACCAGAAAATACGTAAAGAAAATAATAAGAAATAAAAAAAATGTGGGATTCGCATTAGTCCATCAGTAGGAAATGTCATATTTATTGTCAAATCTTTATTTGTGAGTTTATAAGGCTTCAGATTGGTTACAATACAGTGATTTTTCTCCAGCCCTCTTTTTAATCCAGCCCTCTTTCTTTAGGATATCTCTAAATGAGAAAATGGTTTAAATCTAATGTTGGAAAGGGAGCAGGCCGTTTACATGAACACTCAGATAACTGCCGATTTCTGATACTGTTCATGTTATTGGTGGGCATGTAACCATGCTCCTTTTGAAAATTCTCTTTAAAACAGGTGGAGGTGCAGAGTGAATCCCGCTGAAACAGAATGCAAATGGGGAAAAAAGGCATGCAACTTACAGCATAATGAAATGTAATATGTAATGTCATTTGAATAATAGAGAAAGGTGAAAATATTTGTCATCTACAAAGTGTTTGAGTGATATGGTGAAAGTCAGAAAGTCTGCAGCCTGTTATTTTTTGCTAGGGGCTACTTTCCAGCTGAAAGCTTGTGCTCTAAGGCTTACATAGAGATTAGAGGAGAAATGGACACATTAAAAAGACTTTCTGCTTTCTGCTCCTTGCTGTGCATTTCTGATAAATAGTCAGGAATAGTTGTAATAACAGAAACAACAGGAAGAGAAGATGTCAAGATGAAGTATTACTGTAGGCACAGGGAGGTACAGGTGGCTTTGCTGTTAGTCTTGAAGCAGCAGGAAAGGATGTCAGCACAAACGTACCATGAAGAAAAAAAAAAAGTACTGGGCTCTGTTGATAAAATTTAGTTCCACAATAATATTCAAAAATATAACTGTATTACTATATCAGCCGCTGTTTTATTTTGCATTAATAATGTTACTGAGTAGATGCTTTCAGTGACCTATGAACCTGACACCTGCCTTTGTTGACTGTCCTCACAGACAGAGAACTCTGATGTCTACAGGTAGTTTAACTGGACAGCTCAGGATTTGGATTTGGATTTGGATTTGGACATGTCCAGAGGAGAGACGAGCAGTATACTGTGAGAAGAATGCTGAGGATGAAGCTACCAGGCAAGAGGAGAAGAGCAAGGACAAATAGGAGACGGATGTTCTGAGAGAGGACATGCAGGCAGTTGGTTTGAAGGAGGAAGATGCAGAGGACTGGAAGAAATGGAAACAGATGATCCACTGTGATGACAATGAAGAAGAAGAAGAAGAAGAAGAAGAAGAAGAAGAAGAAGAAGAAGAAGAAGAAGAAGAAGAAGAAGAAGAAGAAGAAGAAGCAGATAATAATAATATGGCATTAAGAGTAAGGTATTAACAAATCAAGTGTGTATGCCAGTGGTCCACCTTTCATTTACTTTTGATCAGAAACATCAAACACACTTTGCAATATTGTTTTTGTAATTAGCATTTTCTAATTAGCATTAGCAATTGAAACTAAAAATCTTCAATATTAGAAATTTATCACAGGAGACACTACATTAAATCCATAGTTGGTTGATTTGGTTTCTGTTGATAACCTGTAATTTGTCTTATTTTTCATCAGTTCTGTTCATAGCTAATTATAACATTATACTCTGACTAAATATTACGTTTTTATTTTAACAATTGACTGTTTTGTGTGAGTTAAATGTCGAACCTGTATTTCTGTTATATACTTAAATGGTTATTAATGGGCTCTTCAGGTAGCATACATATTATTAAGAGTCTGAATTTAAACCTCAGCAATGCAGCAATAAAACCATGATCAATATTATTCCCCTGCTAGATTATAGATTATATATGGTCTGTTTTCAGGTGTTGTTAGATGCGCGTGTGTTTGTGTGTGTGTGTGTGTGTGTGAGCACTTGAGAGAGAAAGAAAGCAAAGTATATCAGCTGGCAGGTCAGTTCTTTTTCTATATCTTACCAACACAGCTTGGAACACATACCCCTCCACCCATACTTATCTCAGGTCAGTCTCTCTGTAGACACTGCCCCTTCAGCAGGTCCCCAGGCTGACCAGAACTGACCACACCTCAGCTCCCTTGAGCTGTAGTGCACACCCTGGAGGTACAAAATAATTTAACCAGCGGCTCCCCATGTGGAAGGATCTTGTTTTGTTGCCTGCGGCATTTTCGCTGTCCGTGGTGCTACTTTTGTTTTTTGCTCAGTGAAATCAGTCCTGGATGAATGCAGACTTGGGCCAAACACATGCATATTATTAAACTGGAGGGAGAATGAATGGGGGTTAAACATGGGTATTTTATTGAGCAACATTGTCTGAATCGACTCCCTTTGAAAGCAGAGAAAGAGAAAATGCTCCACTCTAAATGCTGGGCAATAAATCATACATACAGATATTGGTATCACACAACCACATTGATTTTAACATTTGGCAGTGCTAAAAGACAACAAAAGCATATGAAATATAAGAACAGCCCAAACACACACACACAAACACACACACACCAATGGATGTTCCCTTTCGAGAAATGTGGATTCTATTGCTTTAACACTTCTAATGCTTGTAGGGTATCTTTTGATTATTATTATTTTAAACTACCTTCCACAAGAAGGAATGAAAATCAATTATAATTAAATAATGTGAACAAATTACTTTCCCACACTTTCCCCACATAGTTCTGTTATCAGATCAAGCAGAATACTGTTGGCTCCCTGTTTGAAATATTGTGACTTTCTGTTAAACAGCAAAGAGGGCTAAGTGGGGAGGAGTGAGAACCTCCTGCTGTAAAAACTATTTACTTTTACTCTCCACCTGTGATGGCAGTGATAAACCGGACAGCACAACTGCAGCTTCCGAAATATGAAAAAATCAAGTAAAGCTAACGCAATAAAAAAAGCACCCCACATTTCGATGAATAACATACAAACACTTTCATATTTTTGTTGGCTTGCTTTCTCACCACTGGAAAACATTTAAAAAAGGAACCCATTTTGATTTTATTTATCATCCTCCGGAAAATAAAGGCAAATTAAGCAAGAAAAACCCATCCAAACGGAGTCAGTTTTGCAGGACATTCATGACCTCAATAACTGCATAATGCAAATGATATCGCCTGATGCTGTAAAACATTTAGGAAACATTACGATGCTGAACTGTACAGTACCGCCCAGTACTACTCCTCACTGTGGACTGAAAGGAACCAGAGTAGCCCTCGAGAGTAAGGGCATGTTTTCTATTGACTGAAAAACAGAGTGAATCACTGCCTCTGTTGCCTTAAACAGACCCTTTAAGCAGAGTTATACTTGCAAAAGAGATACTAGTAAACATTCGCTCAGCCAGAGAGTCACTCTGCTCCTCGAGGAAAATTAGATCACAGTTCAGGCCTGTCTTATAGAACTTCCACCCCCACGTCCTTATGCTGGAGAAGGCCTGCGTCGCTCGGAAAGCTCCTTCGCAGCTCCTGCTCCCCACAGGCCTCCTGCGTTGTGTATCACTGCCTCCGGAACACGCGACAGAACAGGCCTCGGGCCACAGCAAAGATTACAAGCTCCAAATCTCGGTGGTAAATGCTACAACAGCTTATAAAGAACACTGCTGTTTATTACTGCTGTTTTTTTTTTTTTCTTTCCATAGCAACTATTGATCTCTCACCCATCATGTTGCCTTGAACGTCAGACACTTAGCATAAAGAGCTAAAAAGTGCAGCTCAGATGCTCTCAGCGGGCCTGCTTCACTATTTCTCACCGGCTTCTGAGGCATCCATGAAAGCTTAGCCACTCATGGCTTGCTCTTTAGGTCAGTTCATTTGAGAGAATGTTATGCTATAACATAACATATACGTTATGGTGAATGTAATATGTTTGTCATTTTATAAGGAAAATCATTCTTAACTTTTGTTCTTGTAAACATCTTACTTCCTTCCAACTAGTTCTGGATTTGTAATGGTCAATTTGTTGCCAAACAGCCACACAAGGGAAAAAAGCTGGTATTTCCAAAGTAGGGATCTAGTCTTTTTTATCCCTTCATCTGATCCAATTCCAATCACTGACATTTCAGAGACATCACATCAGTTTAAATAGGATTAGGCTGCCAATGACTGTATAATAATATTATTAAAGTGACACTCTGACCTTCTTTTGTTTAAATGGCCAAGTGCATTTAATATTATTATCCAATTCCAATTATTATCCAAATCTTCAATAAAATCAATGTATTTTTATATAGACAGTGGCACACACACTGAATGAATACATCTTAGTGAATGGATATTACTTAATGTAATGAACAGGCTTCATATTTAGGCTTGTTGTAACAGCTTGCCCCTTTCTCTAAGTGTTAGTATTGCTGATAATGGAAGTTTCAAACCAGACGCAGCTGCATTTTTACATCAGTCATGAAAGTGTATTTTGTACACACTCCCAGGGGTATGCCAGTCATGGCAAGTGTCAAAAATACCCTCAAAGCATAATAGACGAGTTCACATACACGCATTTTACTGAAAGGCAGCTAGAGTCTGACACATTCAAAACAATGATATTGCACATTTTATACTTTCTGCTTTAAAATTCCATGACGTGGGCCTAACTGAATGTCCCTTTACTGCACCTTTAGGACAGTGATTTAAGCGGAGCATAATTAACTGTCTGAACACAGAGTCCACTTAAATATTTTGCATAACTGCAAACATAAATAGAATATTACTGAACATACAACTCTATTTTCAAGATTTAATAAGGCTATAAAACATTTATTTGTTATAGATCCCTTATATGGAGATGCTTGAAAAAGCTCCACATCTTATTGATAAAATGTTTAGGTTTTTTAGGTTTTTTAAGAACCTGAAAGGTCTTAAATCAGCTCAGATGCAGAAGCTCTGTTGCTGCACTTCCTGAAAGTCTTTGCAGTGTCTGTTACAGCCACTGGGAAAAAATGCCCACTAGGCCTACATGCAAAAAAAGTTATATATTGCAATGAAATGCTATGATAAGCACCAGTACTCAGATGGGAAAAGGCTTCTGTCTGAGCAGACTTTGCACATGTGGACTCCAGCATGGTGCATTATTATGCCAGCATGGATCACAGGCCCTGAAAGCAGAGAGCACTGCACTGCAATCATCAGATGTCATCCATGCATCAAACACTTGTCCTGAGGCTTCTTTAACTCAAACATATGGAAATAACTTTACATCTTTTACATCTGGCAAGCCAGCGCCTTTCTAACCTTAACATGTCGAAGCATGACTATTATGGGCTATTTTATAAACGTTGATTCATTTGTTGTTCATCCATTCATCCATCCAGCCATCCATTCATTCATCCATTCATGTTAACCCAACCAGGACTGCAGGGGTCCTTTCTACTCGCTGCAACAAACTGAATCCAGATCATGAACCTCAGAGACAGGATCCAGCACTTGCTTTGGTGAGTTTCGCACTTTGTTAACATAAGATTTTATGACTGTAAATATGGGTAAACACGCATGATGTATTTTTCTTTTACATTTTCATGTAATCAAATATCATTGATCTGCTGATTCAAACATCCATCAAAAAAGTATCTTAGCAATTAGCAACACAACTGGCGGACACTGGTTTAGAAGTTCAACTAAGAGCCCATCTTAACCCAAATAAGAGAGAATGTGCTTAAGATCCTTGTTAACATGATCATTAATCCTCGGCTCCAATGCCATCAGGAAACTTACCACTGAGCTGCATGTCTAATGCACTCCTTTAATGCATCATTTTTATCTTTCCCCTGTCATCAAGCTGCTGGATCTGTCATAACAGTCAAGCTACTGGATTTGTCATAACAGAAATCACAATTTATAGATGAAGAACTGGTATCAAGTGAGATCGAAGCATTTGTCATGTCTGACTCACTATAGAGGATTCTAAAGTGGAAATGGTCTTCCAGGGAAGCAATACAGAAAAACGTTTTTAAGCTCTCCTCACCAGCTGTGACATTTTTGGAAAAATTCAAGAAGGAGACAGAGCTTTTCATCCCAGGAGAAATGGTCAGCTACCTTTTGCCAATTTGGGACCTTCCCCAATGCATTCTGGAAGACAGAAGAGAATCCAGAGTGTTTTTTCTTTAAAAGTGCACACTGACCTGAATGCAGATTGAGAGCAAAAAGACACTACAGTCTGACAGAGGAGAAAGCTGGGTGTAGCTTTAAAGAAAAAAAAACATTTTTTCGACACATTAGACAGGTAGCTTTTTAGCAAGCATGGGGCTCCAACACATTCAGACAAGGGCAGAAAGCGGGGGAGCAGGAAGGAGAAGACAGAATAGACAGAAGGATGAAAAAGGAAAAGCAAGCAAGCATGACTGCACTGCTGCCGAGAGCCGCAGCCCCAGATTCACAATCATTGGGGGAATCAAAACACTTTTTAATAATTCAGTATGAATAGAGGAGGGAGAGAGAGAGAGAGAGAGAGAGAGAGAGAGAGAGAGAGAGAGAGAGAGAGAGAGAGAGGGAGAAAGAGAAAGAGGAGGAGAGAGACAGTGAGAGAAAGAGAGAGCAACAGAGAGAGAGAGAGAGAGAGAGAGAGAGAGAGGAGAGAGGGAGAGAGGAGAAAGAGGAAGAGAGTAGAGAGAGAGAGTGGGAGAGAGAGGGGAGAGAGAGAGGGAAAGAGTCGAGGAGAGAGAGGAGAGAGAAAGGGAGAGAGGGAGGAGAGAGAGAGGAGAGAGAGAGGGAGAGAGAGGGATGGAGAGAGCCTCTCTCGCCCCGAACGTCGTCGACGTCTTTAACGCTGAGCCTTGGAGGAAGGTGTTTTCCTCTATACACTTGCTGATGGGTTGGATCACAAAACAACATTCTTCTTGACTCTTGAGAGTGTGTTTCTCAGCGAGGGTTAAATAGAGACTCTCCTAATCAGAGGCTTGTTGGTTTGACTGAAATTAAAAGCGCCCTTATTAGTTAAGAGACGGTGAGCCGGTGGAGTTAATGGACGGGTGATGGATCAGGTTCCCGACTCTCGCTGTGCGTAAAAGAGCGTCGCCTGCAGCCTCCTGTTTACCCGAAACTCATCAGCCATTCAGAGGTAATCAGGAGCCTCACACACCCCAATCAGCCAGAGTGCTGTGGAGAGAGAGAGGGAGAGGGAGAGAGAGGGAGAGAGAGAGGGAGAGAGACAGGGAGAGAGAGAGGGAGAGGGAGGGGGGGGGCGAGAAAGAGTGAGAGTCTTGTAATAAATGAGCAGGCAGAGGAAATGAGAGACAGGAAAACACCCAGACAGAGGGAAAGAAACATATTCTCATCACACACACTCATGTTTTCCAGAAATGCTTTAAACACACAGTTCACTACACCTTCAACAGAACACTCTGAAATACTCACTTCAGTTCACCTCTACATAATCCTACTCCCTCTGTACCGCTTTGAGTAAAACGAAGCTCACCTCAGCATTGGCACTGCATTGCACACTCCACTGACAAATGAAGCCTGTTCTTTTGAAAGATGCCAGCAAAGCGTAAGTGGTAGTAACTCGATGAGAATTAAAAATTTTGAGCCAATTTCCACCTAAATCAGTTCAACTGATTCAATCTAAGAGGTTGCCTTCAAATGCATCGTCGATGTATTCAAATCTTCTGGGCTTTCAGAGTTTTTTCAATTTGCTTTTCCATCAGTATGATGGAGCATATGCCTTTTTTCCCCATCAAGACTAGACCCTAATTGTAATTGAATGCGGTTGCAGGTGGAGCGGACTGGCTGATGCTTCAATGTTTGGCCTCATGCTCTCCTCCAGTTACTGTTTTTAATTCTACCACTCTGGCAATGAGGTGAGAAACACTCACCAATTAGCCAGAGCCCCTGTGATTATGCTGCTCTTGCTAACAAGTCCCATTTCCATCAATTATTTATTCAGAGGCCACACTCACACACATACCACCACACAGACAAACCACACAAAGCAGAGGCCTTGAAAAGGAGGATGTAGGTAGTCCATTTCAGTTGCAAAATCCCTCTTTTCTTGTATTAGTCTCACTCACTCTCTCTACCTTCCCTTCCCTTCACGGTTGTGTCTCGGTGAAGGACATCGGAAGTGGATAGGAAGTGGATAGGTCAAGATGCATCAACAAAATGTGTATTAGGGTTCTTTTTTCTGTTGCCTGCCCCTATCCTTCTTCATCTTCTTTAAAGAGGGTGCTCTTCACCTGATTTAACGTAGGTATTTCTTTCTCTCTGTAAGGGACTTGATGTTTTTGTGCTTGTTTGTGTGGGTGTGAATGTTCGTAGGTGTTGTGTGCACCTTTTTAAACCAGGAAAGAATTATTGATAAATATATGTATTTTAACCATGCAGAAGGGAGTAGCTATTCAAAGCACCCAGGGAGCAGTGATGGGGATGGTACCTTGCTCAAGGGTACATCAGGGAAATCTACTGGCCTGGGATTTGAACCCATGACCTTCCAATCCTGGGGGAGACTCCCTAACCACTAGGCCACTACTGCCCCAACAGAGTCTCCCCGCGGGAGAGTTGATCACAATATAACTAAGACAAGCACTACACTGGATCTTAGCCAAAAGGCAGAGAATCAATGGTTTGAAATTAAACATAGACATAAGTTTTGATTTCTTTAAGATTGTTCTCTCATGGCTATTTCACTTAAAAGTTACTATATTTTTGTAAGATAAAGATATATGCAAATACTATTAAGATGCATATTACGATTCAAAATGGCCTATTTTGATTTTACTATATTTGGGATGTGACAAAAAACATCACAGATCTATTCAGGCTAAAGCAAGTTGGGGTTGCGCATTAACACTGATGATGTTAGTTACTTTGGACGATTTTCTGGACTTCCAGTCATGTATGACGTACAACAAGGTTCAAACTCCTGCTCAGCTCCTGTTCAAACAAACTGCCAGTTATAGTGATGCATCTGGCTGAAGGTAAAAGGGGTCAGCAGGCAGAACTGCTTCTTGAATGGGATACAAACCTGGGCAGCCAATCAGGGTAGACATATAATTACATATAATAGTCACAGAAACAAAAACAGGCTTTATATCTATGTAAAAAATTAAAAGGAGAATGTTTTTGAAAATGGTCATGAACAAAAATCCCTTGGTTTAAACTATGACCAACATCATAAGTAACTGGAAAAATACAAGAAAAGTGACAGTAATATATTTCAAATGTAAGATAAGAACGGTGCAAAAGAGGTATGTTTTACATCCGGACCTTCATGGCTGTTATCAATATTTACCCATTCAATATTTATCAATTCAGTAAGAAATCCCAACTATACTACTCCAAACGTACAATTTGTATGTGTCTCATATATGTGTTGGCTAAGGTGGCAGTAGAGGTCTTAGTGCCGGGACACTGTGTGCCAGGGTCACGGCCTATTTGTCCAGCACGGTACACTTAGCCTCAGTCAGTCTCTCTCACCCCAGAGTGTCTTGAAGCGACAGAGCCATGGAGAAATGCAACCAGGGATGGCAGACTGAGGGTCTGCAGGGTTGCCCCCTCCCTGGAGCCATGGGAAGCCAGTTAGCCATGGATAATGAATGATATTGCTCTTGGATGGAAGGGGGCTTTTTGTCTCATTACCTCAGAAGGCATGAAAGACAGGTAATATTGACACTACCATAAAGACTCCTGGTCTGTTGGGCCACACTGTCTGCCTCCTATTATCCCTATACTACACCTTGGGCATAAAGCTCAGGGGGTGGAATTAGCAGCTGTTTGCTCTTTGTCCGAGTCAATAAATCTATACGGTACTACCCGCCACATAGTCCTGTCACACAGTATATATCTCCAAAATGTTCAGGCACCAATTATTTCAATACTTTGTCAGAATCAAGAGTAATAAACCCGATCTGGTTCCAACAACAGCATCTGTTCTTTCAGGAAGCCTTCCCATTGGGTGCTGAGATTGGATTCTGTTCAGTCACAAGAAAATGATGGACATCAGGCACTGATTTTGATCTGAAAATGGGGCTCTAATTGAGGGATGGCTTTCAGGTGATGTTTGTTCTGGTGGCTTTCTCTCTTCAGTCTCCACTTCAGAAGATGAAATGCATGTTCAATCTGGTGATTTACCTGGCTGGATCATGAACATTTCCTTTATTCTCTCTACTTTGGCCTTCCTATCACTTTGGTAGAGATTCATCTTTGTCTCATCACTGGATACACTCTGTTCCAGAAACTTTGTTTCAACTCTGTATTTTTTTTTTTATTTAATGCTGGTGAACGGTTTGCATCTGACAGTATGGCTATATTTTCTCAATTTTCGCTCTTCTTCATATAGGGTCAAAGTAGGTTTTCTTCTTTTTCAGGCAAAGCCTCGTGTTTGTGAAATACTTCTAATGAATTTTCCCTCTTTTCTCAGCTTCAGAATGGCATGTTTACCCCCCCCTAGACAGCCTTCATGTTGGCTTTCACAGGTGAAACCCAAAGCGTCGAATGAGAGTGGGTATCAAGAGCTATTTACAGTCTAAACAATCATTACAACAACACACACCTGTGCAGCGCAAACACCTGTCAGCCTCTCGTGTTCCAATACTTTTGCTCACTTTTGCAAACTGGGGCTGTTTTATGTAATCTAACATATTAAGATGTAAGTACCAGGAAATAAAAGCTGAAAATCTGACCTTTTCTTCATCTTGTCATCTTTATTTTACTGCCCCTAAACTCTGGAGTTCCCTCCCTCAACCCATAGGCCTAGCGTCCTCTCTGTCTCTCTTCAAAACTCAGTTGAAAACATCTATTCAGTCTGTGCTGCTCCACTTCTCCCCATTCCTGATTTGTTTTCCTATTTTGTCTTTCATGCTTGACTCTTAAAATTCTGCTCTTAGTTTTGTCACTGCCTTTGTATTTGTTAACTGTTTTTATCTATGTTTTATTGTCGCATTAGCCAAAACAAATCGATTGGCCTTGCTGTCCCAATACTTTTGGAGGGGACTGTATATATAAAACACTGTACACATTACATTTAGTCTTTCTGTTCGATCATTTGGAACAGACTCAATGCAGAAGAAACAGAGCCACAGTTTTAGAAATCCTACTATAATCTATGAGATCAATGATTTCTATATTGAATATTTTGCACAATGCACAACATTTAAAGGGCAATTCCACCGAATTTCAAAAGAAACATATTGTTAAAAACATGAAATAATAATAATAATAATTATTATTATTATTATTATTATTATTATTATTGTTGTTGTTGTTATATAACATATAAGACACACTAAAAGCTTCATCACAAAATGTTATTGCACAAAATAATTATGAAAACGCTGCCTGACACCTGAAGTTTTGCACTCATAACATAATACAGCAAGTCCCTTGATCACTTTGGATAATGAATAAAATAGTTCTATTTAAATTGTGAAAGCTGGCTTCTCTGGGTTTTTTTCCCAGAGTTCAAGTAGTGGGGTATGTTACGTTACTCTATCCAGGGCATGGCATTGTGCATGAATATCTGAAGCCTGGGTGCTGATCTCTTGCACCTCAGCTGCTTTTCTAACACTTGTTATGCAATGCAGTGCAGTGAGTGAACCTTAAATTGAAATCTATTAAAAGAAGGTCTATTGAATTTTCAGTGTTGTGCTGCATTGTCCCATTCTATCATGGTGCATTCTGCTGAACATACTTCTCATGATCCAGCTCCGATTCCCTCTGATTCCGCACAACAGTACGGCGCTACTAACCCACCTTCAAGGCATGATCAAAAGCTAATTAGCCACCCACCATGACAGACGTTTTCTGCTACCATGCGTTTTGGCCATGTTGACATCCACCACAGAGACATCAGAGACACATAATGCATGCATGTCATGAACTTTCCACAGTGCATGCTGTTTTTGTAACTCTAAGGCTAAGTCAACCTTTTCTTTACGCCTGGGAGAGTTGCGATGGGTATGAGTAAGACACCAATGGTTTAGGCTAAAACTTCATTCCGCAAGCATTGCAAGTCACATCAAAACACAATAAAAGGCAAAGAAAGGGAACCTTTTCCTTTTTTTTTTTTTTTACCCAAAACATACTTCCTGCCACTGTGTGTCCTAAACTGACACTTTATAACTGCTTAGGATTCACCGCCACTACATCTTTTGGAGACCCTTGAAAAGCATGTTTATATAGGCAGCTGGGCAGTGCTGTGTAAATAGCATTGAAAACAGCGTGTAATGGACACTGAATAGGCTGCTCTGCATGGGGCTGGGAGTGAGATGAGGCGTTGTGTTTGCTATAAATGGCGGCACCTGTTAAAGTGGATTTCCGCACAAACATAAGCAGGGGCAACTCGTGGCTGTGGTGCACGTTTGCTGCAGAGTAAGATGGAGCAGAAAAGCGCACATGGCTGCCAGCGCAGGCCTCCGCACCTGCCTCTCTGCAGCTGCCTCCACACTCAGCCAAGAGTCCGAACAACCAATCAGAAAGATAATTGCCTCGCCGTCCTCTGGCCCTCTTCCGAAGCTAACAGTCGGGCTGTTGTTTGAAGCGATTTCAGATTTGTCTGTTTTTTCTTAGGGAGTTAACCCCCAGCCTGAATTCAGACAGTGTAATGTGCTGCATGGGGAGCTTAAGAGTCTGAGTCTTTGGTTTAGCTCACCAGCAGAGTGTGAAGTCTGCTCTTAATGGAAAAGTATAATATGTCCTCATGGGTTCCATTAACATTCAGAACAAACACTGCGATATCAGCGTTTATCATGATCTAAAAATAGAGCCTTTGTGAAAGCTGGTTTTGCTCTGCACTCTCACTCAAATTTAGACTGACTTGCTTGACAGACTATCCTCATTAGTAAATGACAAAATAGATCATATCTTGAGAAGTAATGGGCCTATCCATCTTAACCTTTTGAAAGCCACACAAAGATAACACGTTTTGACTTTCATTCCAGGAGCTGAGGTCATACACTACTCCCCCTGACCCTAACCTTCTGGAAAATCTGCTGGTTGTGGGTTTTAAGTAAGCACTGAAACATTCATCTCTTGTTCTCTTGACTAAAGCCTGGCACATTTCTCATAAACCCCAGAGGCAGAGAGAGCGAGAGAGGAGCAGCTTAAATAATGAAGACATTTTAGATAGAACCTTGGCCTGGAAAGTACTTGAGGGAAGAAAACACTCCTTTCACTTGTCTTTCTCTTAGCCAGTTTCTGCTGGGCTCCTCCTCAAAGTTATGAGATGTTATTTACCCTGCTGAAGCCTAATGGTGGAGAGAGAGAGAGAGAGAGAGAGAGAGAGAGAGAGAGAGAGAGAGAGACTAATCGTGTGATACACACAAAAAGGGACAAGAAGGGGACAGAGCAAGAAGGGAAGACACTGGTAATGGATAACAGTTTATTTTATCCAGTGGTTCCTCTAATCTCAAAACACTGAACTGCATGAATCTCAGGGGTCAGTTCACTTCCTGTGAGTCAACTGGCCTTGAATCTCCAGTAAACAGTCCACTAATGACCCTTCTCTACTTTCACTCTGTCACTCTCCTTAATTAGCCTATACTCCTGTATAATGTTTTCTAAGGCTGGCCTGCAACTCCCTCTTCCTTTTTCACTGTTTTTTCCCAGGATGCTTCACAATTTGTTGAACCTTCCTCAATCCTGTGGCGTGTCTGAGGCCAAAACTCAAACATTACTGCACATTATCAAATGCCAGTATGAACCAATGTGATTAAACTCCAGGTAGTTTCCATGGCAACATGACGCTATTAAGATGCTCTAGCCAAAACACAGGGTTGAAAATTGACACTCGGGCAGTAGTGAGAGCTGCACTCTGATTGGTTGGCCTGAGAGTGGTTGCTGGGCTTCTCGGAGCCGAATAGCCTTGTGATCCATCAGCGATTTGAGTAGACACAGAAAGCCTGCTCTCTCTCTCTCTCTCTCTCTCTTTCTCTCTCTCTCTCTTTCTCTCTCTCTCTCTCTCTCTCTCTCTCTCTCGTATGTACAATTATTCTCGCTCACCATTTCTTACCACAAAATTCCTATTTTCTCCTTGACTCTTTCAAAAAATGCTAATCCACAGCAGAATATGCATCTTCTCTGCACTTCTTTCTCCTTGTAATCTTCTCTCTCTCTCTCTCTCTCTCTCTCTCTCTCTCTCTCTTTCTCTCATTCCCTCTCACTCTCTCCCTCTTCTCCCTCTCTATCACTAGCTCTGTCTCATCCCCTTCCTCCCCTTTTGTCTTTTTCTCAGCTTTTTGCTTTCTTGTATCCCTGCCTGGCTTGGTGGCTTGGAGCTGGATCTAGGTGTGTGAAATGAATCAACAGATGCAGACAGGAGGGATGAAACAGGCTTTATTGTGACCTAAATGCACAGACGACTCAGGAGGGAATTGGTGGGGGGTGTATAAATGTGTAGTTTTGACACAAAGCACTCAAAGCACACAAAGTTCTCTTCTCCTCTGTTGTTTTGCTTTTAAATAATTGACATTGGTTCACTACGTGAGACAGAGACAACACGGCACAACTGATGTTTCAGCCAGAAAGTTGCCTAAGCACCAAATTTTCCCCACTCTTATGAAATAAAGGCTCCTAAATAAGGTGAGCAATCAGGGACATCTTACTGCCAGGAGCCTTGGGGATCTCAAAGTGGCCTTAGCTGGACCTGAGAGGCTTAAATACTCAGTTTAATAGGGGGTTTTAGATTGTGTGTTAGCAATACAAATTCTTTTTACATTAGGACAAAATCTGGACTATAGGAAAACGTGTAAGTCTAATATAAAATGACACATAATACAGATAATGCTATCTATTCATCACATCAAAACCTTTGCAATGCTGGTCAAAATGAACTTCCTTCCAATCTAACATGATATATGTCTATTACTCCAAAGCCGCCCATCTCCTCCGTGTTCCTCAGTTCTATCTTACTATCTTCTATATTACAAAAACTCCTAAGAAAGGAAAGAAAGGAAAGAAAGGAGTTGGCTCAAACTGGCCATAACTCATATCTCCATTTCTCAAAGTTCTCTTCACTGTCATAAACTGTTTTCTCATTTTACACTAACCATTTATAACATTCAAATGTTTGATATTTTAATATCATTCTAATATTTCACAACAGAACTTTGCTTAGAGCATCACACTGCCTTTGCCCCTTCATGCACTTGACCACACATATACGGTGGTGCAGTGGTGGTCTAGTGGTAGGGTACTTGCCTATGGACCTATGGTTCTGGAAGTCCCAGGTTCAAATCCCACCTCTGGCACTACCACTACTGGGTCCCTGACCCTTAACCCTGAGTTGCTCCAGGGGGACTGTCCATGTAATTAGGACATGGAAGTCACTGTGGATAAGAGTGTCTGTTAAATGCTGTAAATGTAAATATACAGTACTGTGCAAAAGTTTTAGGCAGGTGTGAAAAAATGCTGTAAACAAAGAACGCTTTCAGAAATGGAAGTGTTAATCATTTATTTTCATCAATCAACAAAATGCAGTGAATGAACAAAAGAGAAATCTAAATCAAATCAATATTTGGTGTGACCACCCTTTGCCTTCAAAACAGCATCAGTTCTTCTAGGTACACTTGCACACAGTTTTTGAAGGAACTCGGCCGGTAGGTTGTTCCAAACATGACTGTGTTTCAACCTCCGTGTGACATTGATGATCAGCAGCACCTGTTTGGTAAAACTGGTTGATCAGACACCGACTATAATCCTACAGAATCCCTGACTTTGTGCAAGTGTACCTAGAAGAACTGATGCTGGTTTGAAGGCAAAAGGTAGTAACACCAAATATTGATTTGCTTTAGATTTTTTCACATCTGCAACTAAAACTTTTGCACAGTACTGTAATTTAAAAGAAAACATGATTAATCAGATTAGATCAACCTTTTTCCATTACCCCACGATCTAGTTCTGACATTCACGTGCTTATAGTAAGTTAGCATCATGAGAACCATCTCTCTGAGAATCTGCAGTTATGCAGCCCCATATGCAGTCAGATGTGATGCCCTTTGTATTCCGACACCTTTCTATCATAGCTGGCAACATTTTTTTCAGCAATTGGTTCTTTTCTGTTGGATCAAACCCGATGAGCAAGCCTTCAGTTCCAAATGCATCACCGAACCATAAGTGCACATGACCCTGTCACAGATTCACCAGTTATCCTTCTGTGGACCACTTTTGGCAGGTACTAATCACTGCGTGTCAGACCACAAGACCTGCAGTTTTGGAGATGCTCTGACCCAGTCAAGCCATCAAAATTTAGCCCTTGTCAAAAATGCTCAGCTTCTGACACATTTGTCATACTTCCAACACATCACACATCATCTTCAAGAACTGTCTGTTCACTTGTTGCCTAGTATATCCCACCCCTTGTCACATGCCACTGTAACAAGATATTCACTTCAGCAGTCTTCACTGCCTTTAATGTTGTGGCTGATTGGTTTATACTGGGATGACTTCTGCAGTGTAGCTCTTGACATTCAGCCTGGATTGAAATCAAAGCATTATTTTCAGTGTTTCATCACTTAAAGAATTATGTTCTATGAACCAAAGTCCAACGTCCAACCATCTCTCACTCTTTCTTTCTTTCTTTCTCTGTGTTATCGAAAACTTGCATTGTGGCTCTTGGACCAAAGCCACAGTAGGGACTTTCTGTCAAAGGCTGACATCTCAGCACTGTTCACTGCTCTCTTGGGAGTGTGTAAGAGTGTGTGAGTCTGTGTGATGGAGGCTCTGACTGGGAGCATATTGGAGATGATCCCTGTGTGCTAGTGACTCTAGTGTCTGCTGGACAGCTATTCTCTCCCCCGCTTCAACTTCTTCTGACTGCAGATCAGGCTCTCCTTCAGTGCTGTGATGGCTCTACATTGGTGCAAGTTCCCTCTGGGGACAGGGAGGAGTTTAAAGAAAATCTCATTCACTTTTACACTGTCAAGTCATACCAATATTCCCATGCAAACCCCATAAACCCTAAGGGCTGGTATGAGAGCACATATTTCAGTTCCATATTCTCATAACAACATACAACACTTATTTATTTCATAGTAGTTTTTTTATTTTATTTTACTTACTGCTGATATATAAACATGAATGCAAGCACAGCAGTTCTACCAACAGTCATGGCTTCAGTATGTGTATCAATATGGGAAAAGAAAAGGTGATATTGTGGCATCTCTATGACATAAAGCTGAAATAACCAAATGAAGAACTTTAGTTTTTTAGTTAGTATTAATAACTGAATAAATCAAGAGTGTAAGGGGTTAAACCATGAACTCACTCATGAATCAATGTGCTATATCTTATCTAATTCCTCTGAAACACTTACACTTAGTTACTGTAGAACAGCAACACATAGGAGCCACAGGAACATATGTTTTCACCCACACATCCTGCTGTGGGTGAAAACAAAAATCTCTTCTCAAAATATCAATCTCAAGTTCTTGCCTTTATATAGGGTATCAGAATTGTAACTGTGACTTTTGACAGATTTATTATATTATTTTGCACCATGTTACTATGCTATAATCATAGTCGGTTAATCAGCTTGTTTTCATGGGTATATAAATTGAAGTTGAGAGTCCACTGGTTAAGGATGATCAAATTATTATGGTTATTATACCTCATCAAGAAACTTGACAGCTGCATATAAAAAGAGGAAATTACATAAATTGCTTCCACATTTACATCTATGCATAAGTACCTGCTGGGCCTAATGAATGCATAGATTTCTACCTTCTTTTACCAGAGCAGACTAAACATATGTTTGCTCTAATTTAGACAAATGATCTGATCTAAATTATCAAAACAGTTTCACACGTGTGCACTCTCATATTGATATGGTTAACTATCATTATCAAGATGTTTCTTTACTAAAATCAGGCCATTTTCATTTCACATCGGTTGGCTGGAACATAGAGTCAGGCAGTAAGGTGGATGTTTTGTATAATTTGCAGCTTTTTTACCCACTTTTTGCCAACATTTTCATCCAGATTGATGTCCAAGCCAGAACTCTTAAGTTGTTTCATTCCCTCAGTCTATAAATCTCCAAGTGCAGTGGCTCAACCAATGCTCAATCCATAAATACATTCTATTAAACTATTTTAGAGAGAGCATGCAACATTACATTCAGTGCGTAAACATTAATAGTCTTAACTCTTTAACATTCCGCAAACCTTGTCCAAGCTGATCACTGAAATCCGTTTTAGGTGAATCTGTATAGCCCCTATAATGCTTTGCCTTAAAAGAATAGGGGTTTGTCATCTAAAAACCTTAGATGCTTGTGGGCTTCAGCAGTTTGTTTGCCAAAGTGAAGATCAGTGAAACAAAACTCAAAAGCAATAGAAACCTAACAGCAGACAGTAATGAAATGATCCAAAACAGGAAGCGATCTCCTGCCTCTATCGCTGCACATGCTATCAAAGCTCCCAGCACAAGGCAAACCCCACTTCTCCTTGTGCCTCTGATTTCAACCCTTATCTGTGTGCTACAAAGCAGCAGATTGCCTCTGCACTGTGGCGCTGTGTGCCCGAAATGGCCTGTGTGTGATGTCAAGGTCTTAATCAAGCGTCCTCTGTGGTAGAGTATGCGGGGGTCAACATGAATAACACACACACACACACACACACACATGAAAGTACAAGAGATAAATGGATTAGAAAGAGCAAAACATGAGCAAAGGTCAAGGATCTCTTTCTCATTCACAAAATAATCTCACAAATAAAACAACTATTTTCAATAAAACTCTCTGAAGCTACTGAGGACTGCAACTGGAGCAGGGGTGAGTACAGCAGAGTAGATGCATAACTGTAATCACCTCTTTGTTATTCCACAATGTTCCTGACCTTTTGGAGGACTGAACTCCTTTTTAGGCCGAATGTCCATTTATGGGCACATTTCATGCGTGATGTTTAGGAATTTGAAAGCAGGCCTTGAACCAATATTTTCTACAACCCGTCTTTATTCTACAGTCGCAATCAATAAAAAAACCTTGAATCTCAGGAATGGTAACTTAACTTTCATCTTTTGAATGCTTGTTGGGGAAAATCCATCAACTGCATTGATTCTAAACTTTCAAACAATAACAGGTTTTTTTATTATTAGATTCTGGTGAGAAATTTAAGGAAGATTAAAAAAGAGAACGATGCTTACAATTTGCAACATTGCTTTACCTCCAAAACAAACAATCGACAGAAGGTTTCAAACGTTTATGCAATTTATAGTGCAGCTCATTATGTGTAGAGTCTCAGCCCTGTCTTTGCCCCTGCCCTTGCCTCCCGCTCTTGATGGTTTGGTTTTGCCTCCTCCACCCTAGAGCACGCCATTGTTCACATCGATGAGTTGGTTATTCCTCCTTTTTGTTCTTTTTTTTTTGTTGTTGTTTACTATTTTGCAAGTCTTCATATTTTTTTTTATTCCTTTGTTGTTGTTTTTGAGCCACTCTTAATCTCTACATACTTAAGGAGCAGTGGTTAGGGAGTTGCCCCCGGATCGGAAGATCGTGGGTTCAATTCCCTCACCAGTAGGTTGCCCTGAGGTACCCTTGAGCAAGGTACCGTCCCCCTCACTGCACCCAAGGCACTTTCAATAGCTTCCCCCTGCTGCACGTGTGTGTTTGGGTAAAACGCAGGTTGAATGCCGTTGTGTTGTGCTGTGCTGTGCTGCGTTTCATAATGACAAGTGTAGTCACTTTCATTTTTGCTTCCAAACAGCAAGACTTGTATTTTGTACTTAATGCTGAAGATCAGTTCTTCAGGCTTTACCTTTCAAAGTTCTCTACATTTTCAGTATAATCCCTGTACCTGACCAGTTTGAGGGGCAGACACATTGCGGTATCATCTTAACAGAGAATGTAGCAGGAGGCAGCACATGTCTGCATGACTGCACGTCGCAGTAAATTGCTGTACTGATATAAAGGTAAAAGAATTTGTGAATTAATTAACAAAAGAAAATGTAAAAGTAGAAGTTCTCTTGTGCAAACAAGAAAGCCCCCGTTACTGAACTGTCCTCACAGCTAAAAAAAGAAACATTAAAGAGTGCCGAACCCATGCACACACATTTGCAGGTAGTTAAGGAGATTGGGTGGGAGATATTAACCGAGAGAAAGAGGGGGGAGCGAAACTATCAGCATGTTTATTCATTTCTACGCTGACTAGCCTTGCTGGGAGATTACAGTGGGACTAAACAAAGAATGTAGCTTTAGCAACAGTGTGGGCCTCTTAACACCAGCATTACCAAGTGAGAACAACCCTTACCAGCCTCTGAACAGCTGCTGAGGTAAGAGCACTGATAACATTCAGCCTTACAAAGGGACAGTGGCTATTAGAGTTATCCCATTCAGATCTCCCTGTCACAATATCCTGTCTCATTAATGGGAGCAGAGAAGTGCTCTGGGTCTTGGGGTAGGGGTGAACAAGAGGAGCAATAGAGGAGGTCAGCAGAGGGAGAGAGAGAGTAGAAGAGAAAAGTCTTTTGCTGCTGTGCGGAAAATAGCCCACAGTTTGGAACATCCAATATAAGCTCCCTGCTGAGGGTATTATAATTGAGAACACCAACCAAAGGGACTTCCATCTGAGGCTGGGTGGGGGGAAAAGGAAACAAACAGTGGACCAAACTCTGTTAAGCTGAGACTGTTTGCATATCTTGACAGATCTGAATAATTCAGCGCTGAGGTTTGCATGGGCAGAATATGTGATTGATTATTAAGAATCATAATGAAGGAGTATCCAGGCTGAAGGTCACTTCCAGAGTAAGTGTCATTGTAAAGTGGTTCTATTATACTCTATAATAGTAAATCTATTAGTGAATCTCCATAAACACTGTGAAAAGTGAAAGTGAAAGTGACAACCCTTGTCATTGCGAGGTCACAGCACAGCACACATGAACCGCAACGAAATTGGACCTCACTGGCCATTTAACCAGAAAAGGTAGATTCATTTAGGTTTATAGTGGACATGCAGTTAGAGTAGCTCATCTACCCAATTTATCAGCTGCTTCTACACTGTTCATCAAACAAATGGAACCAATTATGAACACCACTGACCAGACATTGCTTGGGAGGTGGCAGAAACACATCTCTGATAAAGGAATGTTGTGTTGGTGCAATTTTAGCAGTTACTGCAATGTTTCTTGGGGCAGAAGCAAAGGTACCAAAACAGTGTTTGTTGGAGTGATGCCATGAAAAGCTTTTTGCTCCTTCTCTTATAGAGTTTCACTTGATGGTCCTCCTCACATGGAAACCACATGATGCCATCTACAGGACATGTCTTAAAAGACTGAAAGATTTGAAAGCATACAGGAGAGTAACTGTATATACATGTTTGAGGCAACGAATGTAGAAGTGAAAAGAAGTTCTGGAGAAATTTGCGTTTGGTTTGACTGAAATAAGCACTTCCAGATCAGAATGTCATGGCAAAAAATACAGTTAGTCGATGCACTTATATCCATATACGTAGTATATAATAATATGTAAATGGTCATACAAGATCGATAAACCCTAAATTAAAGGGTTGTAAAGAGTAGTTAAAGTGTAAATGTATATGTTTTTGCATGAAGAACACTTATTCTCATATGCACAGTTTGTGTTTATAAACTGCTGCACTTTCCTGCAGCACATGTACACTTGCCCGCTCATTACCCCGCTATCCCACAAACCCCATTGCACTCCTGGTGCATCATATGTCAGTAGTGAGGTGTGACAGGGCGGAGAGGCAGATGCCAGCATTTGCTCCAGGGGTGGACAGAATCCCTATCTCAGCACTCATGGCACATTGGGGAAAAAGCAAGTGAGTAGCAGGCTGACATGTCACAGCAACAGGAGAACACCTGGGATTCCTGTCAACACAAGCCTGCTGTGTCATCCTCTCCTCCACTCAGCCTCTCCAACACCACACACCTCCACATCAGTGGCCTTCACGTTGACATTGACCTTTCTGCTGCAATTAGCCACTTAATCAGCAATTAATCATTAATATTAGCAAAACCAACAGGGCTTAGGGTTGTTTGTCTCTTTCACCTCATTATCATCCACTAATGACCAAGCCAGCATCTCATTTCCACTCCAAAGAGGAAACTGGGCGATTTTGCTGAGATTTCAGGTGCCGGTAAAGGGCATGGACAGATGCTGCTCAAAATACTGTAATGAAATGCTTAACCTGCATTTAGTTAAACCAACAAATACAAAAAACACTAGGAAGAGGAAAATAATACCGATTTAATCGATTCACATGTTTAAAGGTTAATTTCCACACGAGTGCAGACTATTGATAACATCAATACAATTTTTTAAGAGTATTCATGTGGAAGCAGTATATACTCATTAAAATCAGGTTAATGCAATACATCAGTGCAGTGATGGGATGTTTTAAAAGCTTATTCTATCATTTATAGGTGAGGAATAGCAGTCGGTAGTACTAAAAATGCTTGAGTGTGAATGAAAATGAGAAAAGTGTGAAGTTATGATACAAGGACTATATGGGTTGGAGATGGCGGCCCAGATTAAGAGATAAATGGTGCAGCTGGAGGTGGCAGAGCTAAAGATACTAAGATTTGTGTTGGGAGTGATGAGAAAGGACAAGATTAAGAATCAGTTTATTAAAATGATAGCTCAGCTTGGAGACAGAGAAACAAGATTGCTGGTTGGGCATGTGTAGAGGAGAGGACGAGTATCCTGGGATACAGCTGCCAGGCCAGAGGAGAAGAGGAAGGCCAAATAGGAGGTTTATGGATGTGGTGAGAGAAGACATACAAGCGGTTAATGTGAAAGAGGAAGATGCAGAGGACTGGAAGGAATGGAAACAAATCCAAAAGAAGATCATTAAAGGCCTCTAGTTATGCTACAGTGTAATTTACTGGGAAAAGTAAAAACTGAAGTACCAAAGATAAAACCCCTTGTGAATATATATCGAAGAAGTAGCTCATGTTCCTTCCACTTTCCTTTGTGGCTTTTTCAAATTAAACCTAGAGTTCTTTGCAACTTAGAGACACTCACCTAACAATTTATAACTGTGTTTTGTCTTGTTTCAAATTATATTGTAAACTCAAAATTAAAGGCTCCCTTCTCTGAGAATGAGCTAGTAACTAAACTACTAGCTAAACACACACCACCTTAAGTCAGCTGAATAACTATGTGAAAGCATGATACACCGAAATGATTCAGACATTTTTGCTTTGATATTTTCCTCTTTTTTAATTTAAATCTCATCCCAACAAACAGATCACAATTAAAGGCACGCTTATATAGAAAAGTCATGTGTTATAATGAGAATGAACTGATTTTGATCCTTAAAAACTAACAGAGTTCTAAGTGGACTTCAGGGGGAGAGGAATATTTATGAGAAATGTATATAATGATACCCTTTAACAAAGCACACAATCAAACGAAGGACAGAATCACTGTTCTTTTGTGAGCATCATGAACGAGAGCTGACAGACACACAAAGTTAGGAGCATGACACTTCTTAAGAGAGTGGTCCAGAACAAAAATGGCGCATGGTACATACTGACATACTGTTAATTACTTATCAGCATTAGGTTATATGACATGATTTCATACCTGGAAACAGGAGTGGGGAAGGACAGAGGGATGGGAGCTGACCTGAGAGAGAAAGTGCACACAGGCCTATACTTTAATCCCATTGTGATTCCCAGAGTGTCCTTGTACAAATGAGCTGCTCGGCATGCAGGGAGTTCTGGGTGTCTTCTATAGCTCGGCAGTAATTGAAACTCAGCTATGTGATAAGAGGCAATGCTCAGTCAATTACAACAGATACTTGTGGACAGGCGGAATCAGAGGTGAAGTCAAATTGGAAAACTCAAATGAGTTTGTTGGCTGCTGTTGTTTGTCTGCACTTTGCTTGCTCGGTGGCAAAAATTCTTTTAGGTCAAGATCTGTTGTTGTTCAAACACAAACTGTAGACAAACCATTATTTATGGGTAAAGGCACAACTCCCTGTTTTATATGAGCTGGAAAATAAGTTTGGTTGTGTATAGTCTGTTATGAAGCCATCTGGGTTTATCTTACCAATAAAAGTATCTTCTTATTTAGGCAACTGCCATAAGGGGTCACCACAGCAGATCCTCTTTTACTATTTGGTCTTGTCTTCTGTATCTTATTCTTCCACACTGAGTGCCTGCATGCCCTCTCTCACCACATCCATAAACCTTCTGTGGCCTTCTCTTCCCCTCTTCACAGGCTCCATACTCTCACTACAGATCACAATGTCATCTGCAAACATCATTGTCCACAGGGACTAGTGAAATCTCATCAAATCTCAAAAATCATCAAACTGTACATCACCACTGCAAAAAAGGAAGGACCGATCCTTAATGTAATCAAACCTCTATCTGAAACACATCCATCACTCCTACTGCAGGCCTCACCACTGTCAAACAGCCCTCAAACCTATCTTGCGTCACTCTGTCATACTTTTCTGCCACTCTTTGAATACTGCAACTCCTCTCTAGGCATCCTGTTATGCTCTTTCTCCAAGTCATGAAAGACACAATGCAGCTCCTTCGACACATTCAAAGCAAACATTGTATCTGTAGCACTCTTTTTTGGCATGAAACCTTAATGCTGCTCACTAAACATCGCCTCACTTCTTAACCTAGCTTTCACTACTGTTTTCCACATCATACAACCTTCTCTCTTTCATTCTCATCAGCTCCCCAAAGTATATCTTCCACTCTGTATGCTTTTGAGTATGTCGTTTATTGCCCGCTGAGCTAACAAAGCTTTTCTTTTTTCACTCCCTAATAAGGCTTGTCTGCATGCTGAAGGCTGGCAGACATGCTTTTGTGTCCATATATAAAATATAATCTGCTACGTCCTTGAGCCCATTCACAGGAACGTACACATTTCTTTCAGTCCTACTATACATCTCAACCTACTATACATCTCAACTTTTAGTCAAGTCAAGTCAAGTAGGATTTTATTGTCATTTCAGCCATATACACAGTACACAGTGAAACGAAATAACGTTCCTCCAGGACCCTGGTGCTAAACACAAGACAAGACACAAGACAACATAAGACACAAGACACAAAACAGGGCAAAACAGGGCAACAAGTGCCCTTTAAGTAGAGGATATCAGTGGAAAAGGGTCAAATCTATTAAAATCAATTAAAAATAAGCATATAACTAATTTAAATTTAATTAAATACAAAATGAAATAAATTTTTAGATCATTATAGACATTTTGGACAAAACTTACTAAGTAGGTAGTTTCAGAGTTTTTAAACTTTAAATGCTAACTTATCAACCACAGCCATTACACCATTAAATGTGAACAAAAATATCAATGAACCACTGTGTGGATGAGAAAGATAATTATTTGCACTTTTTTCCAATAAACTTATGTGCCAAAGGATGAGAAAATGCATTTCATATTAAAGAGCTGTATTTATAATTGAACCTGTACTGTTATGCGCCACGAAGCCAACAAGAGATTTCCTTCAGCTTCCTTTTTGATATTTACTAGAGATACTTTACACAGTTTCTATCATAACAAAAAAACAAAAAAAACCCTGCCACACCACTTATAGAATACAGACCATTCCCATATACCATTTTTCCATTTTATTGCTGTTGTTAGTGTGGTTATTAACCACGACTGGGAATCCTAGGATGCCTTGGCTTGAGTCTTTCAGAGCAGGTGTGTATGTGGTAGCTCTGATCCTAAACAAATTGTGCAACACAATATAATGCAATAGACCCCACTGTCCTATATGCAGCTTTATATTAATAGTGTAAATATAATAAATAATGTACCTAGAACAGAGAAGCTTAAAATGATACAAGAGATGAACCAACAAGGTCGAAGAGGTCCATTTCAGCATAAGAGTGAGCTCGAGGGGGAGGTCACTTAACTTAAAATAGTGAATTTGGTTACTTACCTTCTTTTATGTTAAAACAAGAAGCCATTTTGACAATGAGTAGTTAGAATTACAATACAGCAGAAATGTAGAACGCTTGATTATAGGCCTGCGGATAAATGTTATGAAACATTTCACATTTTCCTTTTCAATTACATTGAATGTCAGTGTTATGAGCACATGGAAAGCCTGACAGCCATTAAATCTTATGACAAGGTGTCAAGATGAGATGAAGCTCCACAGTGCCCGGTGCAGCCATACAATAGTTTTCAGCCAAACATTCCGCCAAAATGATCAATTTCTCATACTACGGTATCTGTGAATGTGTAATGGCTATGCAGTAATGTTCTGGCCTACTTGGTGCAACGGAGAAACAAAACCGCTGTGCCTCTGATAACTACAGGCTGAGTGTAATCCCAGAGCCAATATATCCTACAGTGCTAAGCAGATGCAGGCTGTTTAAGTGTCTCTGGCTGTTTGAGGTGCAGACTCAGGGGGGATGAAGGTGAGGAGAGTTGCTCCGTGAGAGGAGGAGATTAAAGAGAGAGAGAGAGAGAGAGAGAGAGAGAGAGAGAGAGAGAGAGAGAGAGATCGTGAACAGGTGTGGAGGATAGAGAAGCCGAGCCACAGGTGTTCTTCTCTTTTGCTTTCACTGCATGCCCTTGTGCTTATTACCAAGCACTGTTCACTTCTCTCCTCCATCTGTCCACACCTCAGACCCAACACAAAATGGACAGATTCCTTTCCCCTCCAGATTATTACATAGGGGTTATTACTTCTAAATTTCTTTTTATTTAAGGACATGAAGTATGGAAACAATACTAAGATATTTGTTGTACTAGTACTGCCTACACATGAAACTGAAGTTGCATTAAAATTGAAGTTGTATTAAAATCATTATTGTAGTCACAATAACACTGGATGAGGCAAAAGTGTTCCCTTAAGCAGAATACAGATACGCGGAGTGCACAAAGCTTTCAGTATCTGGGTTTGGTATCTGAGCATATCTGGTTGGTTAAAAAATATTAATGCCATTATACAGATGTTTAGACTTCTGCTGACATTTTGGCTGACAGCTTTATAACAAATTATTCAACGACATAGTTTTCTATTCCAGATGGATGTAGTCGCAATTACTGCTTTTTAAACAATTGCGTTTTTTAATTGCCATTGGTATGTAAGTGAAAATGATCAGTGCATTTCTAACAGATACATTTCTAGAACCTCACACCATATAAGTGCATTTCAAAGGCTATTAAACCAAACTTCAAATACTATTTATAACAATCTTTTGGATAAAAAAAATCACTTTTTCCCATGTCTCTAGTAGATCTCACAGAAAACAAATTCCATACACAGCTTTTCTCCTTTGGACGGATCTGCTTTTTACCTCTGTTTCATCATGTGTATGTCTTTTATGTAGTTTTCATCTTGTGAAGTTACCTGTGATCTGCACTGATGGCTACCCCACAGGATTGTCTTCTTGTCCATTTAAGATGGAATTGGTCCTGGTGCTGGCAAAGCATGCAATGATGCAAAATTTTAAGAACTGAAGCTTTTCTCTCAAAAGCATTAAAACGTGACGCGTGCGACGTGAACATATGTAAAGAAGTAAAGATATTTATATAAAAGTCATCAGAATAATGAATACACACAGATCATGAAAAACACAGATTTCTGAAAGCTTTACTTAAATACAGTAATGAAGTATTTGTACTAATCACCTCTGATTTACTTAATTCCACCCATTTAGCCCACAGCATTGTAGCGCCTCTCATGCAGGTTAAAATTACTGCACTGCATTTTAAATGAGCCACAAAAGACAACAAAACAGCCAAATTGTACCTGCATCAGTACCGAATCTACTTTTATGCTTCAAAGCTACCTTTCAATTTAGTGCAATACTGACCAGCCAACATATGCAGACCAATTATAGCCTGAAACATGTGCTCCAGGTCTGAATTACATTTCTTAATATACAGTAAATAGTAAATATTACAAAGACATTTCAAAATCTGAAATATAAAATACTGTTCTGTGGGTTCAAATGCACTAGTTGGAGGCTGGGAAGCAAATAGACTGTCAGCCTTACCATTAATATTTTAAAAAGTGTTAGACTGTCTTTGTCAGGTTTCTCTTGCAATACTTAAATACTAAAAATGAGAAAAGGAACATCAGTGAGTTGCATTAACTCATTTTAGTTTCAATATAATTGACAGCTAATCAGTAAAAATACAATTGTCATATGTCATCTTTCATTTGTGAATGACTTTTTCAGCATCATTTTTTAGCAACAGCATTTTTTGTGCTTACATTACATTGTGCTCTTTGTGCTTTTCATCCTTATATTGCAAGATGCAAGCGTAGACAGAAAAATGAAGCTTTTATATCATTCCAGCACTTTTGAAGGACACTAAAGCTATTAGAGAGAGAAAGAGGAAGGAAAAGATACTTGTATGTTAGCACGCATAAAAACAAATATGTAACATGACTCTATTATTTACTGTGACAATTGTTACAGATGACGCAAAGCAAATAATTCACGGTGATGTGAGAAACGGCTAAAGAACAACTGCCATCACTATCGATTTCAGCATCATTTGCTGCCATTTGTGTATGGTCGCGTTGATGTGAGACTTAATAGTAGAGGGTGTGTGTCTTTGTGTGTGTTTTCTGTGACAACATGATTTGTGTTTTGAATGTAAACAAAATTAAAAAACTGCTTTGCATTCTGAAGAAGGTGGAACTGCTGGAAACGGCACAGACAACAACAAATGATCTGAAGTACAAAAATCTCTCCAAATCTCTTCCAGCTGCAGAAACCTCCTCCGTACCATTTTCCTTTCTAGTTGAGATGATCTGCCTATTGATCCTACTCTGGTCTTCTGGAGTTGCTGTAGGCATGACTGGCTCATGCCATGTGTGTTATATCGATGTATATAGTTTGAGTAGGCTGAAGATGATCGATTTGTATGCAAATTAACTTCATAAACCATGTAGAGCTTTGAGTGGAAGCCCTCACAGCTTTTCATGACACACTGGTGCACATTTGGGTCTCCATGCCAGCCTCCATGCCTGACAGTTTTACCCTTCTTCAGTGTGATTCCTCACAGACGTGTACAATATTTTCAGTCCTTACACAACATCTGATTAAATTAGCATATATTGGGTTTTTTATGGTATAAAGTCCCTAAAATTATAGATTTTTGATGTTAGCGAGTAAACAAAGAATAGTGATGGTAAAATAATCCAAAGAACAAGGTTGAATTTTATTTGAAGCAATCACCACATGGCTGACAAAACAGGAATAGGAAAGGATAGAATGGAAATGAAACCCACTGGTTGAAGTACATCAGACAATGGTTAGAATTAAAAAATAAATGAATAAGATAAATTAAGCCATTTTAACCAGGTGCATAAAATTACAACAATTTTCAGTTTTTCTGAAGTTTTGGAAAGTGTAAAATGGTAATGATAAATGATTCAAATGAAAAAGTGCTCTCATCAAATAAGCTTCTTTTTATTATGCGGCTTATGAAGTTATTATACTCTGGTTGCTTTATGGCTGCACTTCTCCATAGTTGATCAAGAAATGCTGAGGTAATCATGATATACTAAAAAATTCCAAAAAAATGGCATAATTTATCTTGATATCAATAACATATGGCCTTATTTCTCACCCCCCTTGAGGGTCACAAAGAAACTGGAGTTCTACCCGATACTTAAAGGTTTCCCCGTAAGTCTCCAAATTTATTTCACCTTCAAACATCTCTGAGCTTTAGGGACATGCACCAGCACCTATGCTGCCATGACAGACACCTCAGCTTCAGCTGGCCTTCCTCACACAGCACTGCCCTGACACATCCGCCCATGGTTGAGTGGTCAGCTGGGCAAGGGTAATCAGGAGCTACCAGCTGAAACGGAGCAGATCATCCAGGCCTGACGCAGAGGCGACTGCCACACACACAGCTTAAGGTAAACCAGCGGCCTGGCTCAGGCACGGTGGCTAGAATAGACACACTTTCAACAAACATGTGCACATCCACAAATACACACAGGCATTTGTGTGCCTTCATTGAAACAGTATCTCTTAACCTTTATCATTATTGGGGGGGTTGCCTTTCAGGTCTGCGTTACCTTCACTGTTCTGAGCTTTCTTTATGAATGTAAAGTGAGTGAGAGAGTAAGAGAGAAAGGTACACTGTGTGTCCAAAAGTATCCAGACATCTAGTCTATGTACAGAATTCAGCTACTTAAAGGTCTCTATTGCAAACAGTTTCCTTGCACACGCACAAATCTTTTATAATCTCCATAGAAAAACCACCATGATATGGGTGTGATGCTCCAGAGCAGCCAGACATGAGCCCTAGGTCACCATGCTTGATGCCAACTAGGCTCTGGAGCAGAGATGTGATCCAGTAGCTTTTGGATAAGCTGGAATGGCATTTGTGATCCTGAATATCAATTCTTAATCTCACCAATGCTTCAGTAGTTAAATGCAATCACATACTCACAACAATGTTCCAACATTTCCATCTGCAAAGCCTTGCCAGGAGAGCCTTGCCAGAATGGAGGATAGTGCTGCAGTAAAGAGGGAACCTCTTATACACTTTCAGAATAGAATAGAATAATCATTTATTATCCCACGAATGAGACATTTGGGTGTTACAGGGATCTTTAACAAGAAAGAACAAAAAAGAAAGAAAGAAAGAAAGAAACATTGCATTCTGTGTCTACAGACTTTTGGACACAATGAGTAAAGGAGAATGGGGAAGGTAGCATAAATGCATCGATTACTTCAAATAGAAAATAATAATACATTTATGAGCCTGACCCAGATAAAGCAGAAGTCAACAATAACACATGGCACATGGACGCTTCACTGTCAGGCACACAGCCACCCCGTTCACATGATGCATACACGGCCACATCAGTTCGTATCTTTATTCTGCTTAATCATTACTGTTTGGGTGCAAACAACTGTGTGCAAACCACTCACATTTTGGAGCTACAAATCTTTGTAAAGCATGCTGGCATTTAAATCAGGCCCTGGAAAGAGGATGTAGTTTACAAGTTGTGTATGGGTGGGGCCTGCAAATGATTTATTATTTATTAGCCTGATGAAAATTTTATTAATGATGAATTACACAACCAAAATGTCGATGTATTGCGAGCAACTGCTTGTAATGGTTTTTGATTCACCACTGAGGAAGACATCTCGAGCAAAATTACATCTGAGCTTCGGCCAGCACAAACACACACATAGAGACAGAGAGAGGCACAAACACGCGCCCCTCCTTTTCTCCCACACCTGCTGTGTGTCGATTTCCTGATAAGTGTGTTGAATTGATCAGGCTTTTTCCTTTCCTTGTGTTTGTGTGTGTGTTGGGATAAAACCTGGACTGTCCAGCAGCCTTCCAGCCGGCAGTAACCTCAAAGTGTAGAAATCGTGACTGTTTGCTCAGGATCAGTGAAGCTGGTGAAGTTTTTCTTGTTTTGGTTTGGTCTTTATTTTGTTTTTTTGGGTGCAGGTGGTTAAAAACGACCCTCAAAAGCATGCATGAATCTAAATCATCTGATCCACACATTGTTCCAGGGACAACAATGAGATGAGAGTTGCTATAAGGGTGGTTTGACAGGTCTGTAAGGATGGTTAGACATGTTCATAAGGAGGGTTGGACAGATCTATAAAGGTGGTTAGACGGGTTTGGAAAGGTGGCAAAATGTGTACCTTTTTCAGGTGAGACGCATTAATGGCAGTCTCACTTTGACATGCAGCGCACACACTAACTCTTCCCCTCCAGCAAATCCACAACGTCCACATATGTTCAGCACATTAACTGACAGCAATCTATTACTATCCGTCTTGCAGAATCAGAGCTTCAGGAAAATAACCCCATGCAGAAACAGTTCACCCCCCCAGATTGCACACGCACTCAGAAACTGCAGTGCGGCACCCACCGTGAATATCTTAAGAGTAATATTTCGTTATGGGATTGAATATTTCATCCACGCCTGGGCTGCACGCGCTCCCACTCTGCAGCCCCTGGGACCACCATTCCAGAGCAAAATGGATAAAGTTGCACCCCTTAGGGGGACTCTATAAGCTCGACTGTCAGCAATGCATCAGCTGGAAGTGGGAAGAAAAGCAGCAGTAAAAATGTGCAGGGAGGGGTAGATCTAATAGTGTCCACTCCTCACTCAGCTCTTCGTCCAGTGAGCTGAATGCCAATTGCAAGTAGGTTGCATAAGAGCGGGAGTGATTAAAGTTGGAGGGTACTCACCCCGTTTAAACATGTTGGAAAGTCTTGGTTCCTATTGTGCCCCGCTGGGGTTCATCTAAGCTCCTACTCCAGTTCCAAACGCGCCTTTGCGCGGCTGCTGTGACGCTCGGGCTCGTGTGAACGCGCAAGGTCTCAGCCGCGCATGGTCGCTGCGCAGATGCGCGGTGCTGATGGAGTCCGGGCAGAGTTCAGGCTGTGAGTGGAGCTGCTGGACCTACAGCGATGCTCTCCTCCCCGCGAGGTCCCGGCGGCCGGTCACAAGACTCATTTCTGCACTCCTTCTTCACTTCCACCGTGAAGCACAACACACACGACGCACTGCCCTGCCTCCACTCCGCAAACTCACCGCTTCAAAAGCATCGCTTTCAGGTCTGGGGCTCGGTGCTGAGGAGAGAGGGACGGTGCGAGCCAGAGATCACACCGTGGTCCATCGCTTTGCGCGAGAGCAGGAGAGGTAGGAGGGAGGGAGGCGTGGATGGGGGGTTGTTTTCCCGCCAAACCCCGCCTCTTTTTCTACGACTGCTTAATAGTTCATAAGCAAAAGCGCTTCATGATGCTGCACTCGGACCGGTTCAGTTCATGACGGTATACAGGACTGGCTAAAAGCTCATATTCTGGTCTGGATAGAAGTTCCTGCACTGAGGTAGAATTAATTGTACATAATCCTGCTCTAGGATTGGATGGGAGTTTACACTCCTGGTCTAACATTGGCTGGGAGTTTACTCTCCTGCTCTAGGATTGGCTGGGAATTCAGAACTCAGCTCTAGAAACGGACAGTTTATTCACCTGCTTTAGGACTGGCCAGGAGTTTATAGTCCTGCTCTGTGACTGTCTGGAAGTTCTGATCCTGCTTTGGGATTGGCTGGGAGGTCTGATCCTGCTTTGGGATTGGCCTGGAGTTCTTACTGCTGCCTAGGAATGGGCTTGGAATTCATACTTTTGCTCTAAGACTGGCTGGGAGTTCAAAATTCATCTCTAGATATGGGTGAGAGTTTGTACTTGCTTAAGAGTTGTACTTTTGCTTAAGGGAGATGTTGGCCGGGAGATCACGCGCCTGCTCTGGTTCTGTCTGGGATTTTAGATCTTGCTTTAGGATTGGCTCGAAGTTCATAATTCTGCACTAAATTTGCCTAGGATTACCAGGGGTGTTTCACACCTGCTCTAGGATAGTTTGGGATTTTGTAATATGCTATAGGATAGGCTTGCATATCAAAGGGGCAGCGGTGGCCTAGTAGTTAGGGCGTCTGCCGGAGGGTTCGGGGGTTCGACCCTCTTCCCAGTAGGTTGCCCTGAGGTACCCTTGAGCAAGGTGCCGTCCCCGTCCCGCTCCTCCCTGCGATGGGCTGGCGACCTGTCCAGGGTGCGTTCCTCGCCCTGTGTGCGCTGGGTTGGACACCAGCACTCCCCCGCGACCCTGTTTGGGACAAGTGGCAGAAAATGGATGGATGATTGGCTGGGAGTTCATATTCCTTCTTTAGGATTGGCTGGGAGTTTATAAGCCTGCTATAGGACTGCTGCATTACTTTATTCTGATGTAGGCTTGGCTGGTGATTCACAATCCACCTTGAGAACTGGCTGAGAGTTTATACTCCTGTTTGGGATTTGCTTGGAGTTCGTAATCCTGCTCTGTGATTTGCTGGGAGTTCACTCTCCTGCTTTAGGATTGACTGGGAGTTCATAATCCTGCTGTAGAATTGAATGGGTTTAATTAACTTGTTGTTCTGTTATTGGCTGGTAGTTCACAATCCTCTTCTAGATTTGGGTGGGAGTTTACACTCCTGCTTCAGAATTAGCTGTGAATATATAGTCCTGCTTTGGTGTTGGCTGGGAGTTTATACTCCTGCTTTGGTGTTGGCTGGGAGTTTATACTCCTGCTTTGGTATTGGCTGGGAGTTTATACTCCTGCTTTAAAATTGGCTGGGCATTTGTTCTCCTTCTTTAAGACTGTTTAGGTGTTCGGATCCTGGTTTAAGATTGTCTGGGTGACCAAAATGCTGTTCTAGGTTTGGCTGTGAGTTTATACCCCTGCTTTAGGATTGGTTGGGAGTTCAAACTCCTGCTCTATGTGTGGTTTGGAGTTCATCATCCTGCTCTGTGATTTGCTAGGAGTTCAAACTCCTGCTTTAGGATTGGCGGGGAGTTCATACTCCTGCTGCTGAACTGAATGGGTTTAATGACCTTGCTCTGTTATTGGCTGGTAGTTCACAGTCCTCTTCTAGATTTGGGTGGGAGTTTACTCTCCTGCTATAGGACTGACTTTGAGTTTGTAAACATGCTTAGGATTGGCTGGGGGGTTGTTTGTGTGAGTATGTGTACACGTGTTAATGTGTGTGTGTGTGTGTGTGTGTGTGTGTGTGTGTGTGTGTGTGTGTGTGTGTGTGTGTGTGTGTGTGTGTGTGTGTGCGTGCGTGTGTGTGTGCTTAAAGGGAACCCACCCCTTTAGTTTTGTGCAGAATTGTCTTGTGACTTTGTATCTTTGAATGGTCTGAGGATTTGGTCCTGAGCAGTGCATTAATAATCCCTGGAAGATTACATGAGCGGTTTTGCTGATGTTCTATGGGCCTTATTTGGGCTTCATGAAAACAAAGACCAGAAGGCAATAGTTAGAGCGTATTATTATCCATTCTTTATTTTTTTCTTCCAGCTGTGTTTCATTTGTTGGTTACTCCTGTAACCAACTTCAAAACATCATCACAAATCATCAAAAAACATCAAACATTTTTTCTTAGATTTGATCTCCCTTTTTGCTTCTTTTTGCTCAGCACCAGCAGTGTGAAATTAAAGGCACTTCAAAGCAATGGCTATGACTATTACAGCCCAGTTTTTAGTTCAGGTCCAAATAAGGAAAACACCTTGATTAGATAGCGCATGGTAGGCCTGATCCTCAAAAGCCTAATCAATGAGAGAACTAGCTGAACGACCCAAAACAGTTCCTGACTGGATCATTTTCTGTAAGTCATTAAACCCATTGTTCCCATGCAGAACATTAGTGTTTTGTGACAGAAAGTTTCTTTCTACTTTTACCTATAATTTTACCTATAATTATAATTTTATAAGTTACTATAATCTAAATGGTCAACCTCAGGTCAGCAGTGTAGGTTTATAATAAAGACTGCCATCACAAAACCTTTTTATAGCATCATTTTCAGTAAAAAAAAAAAAGCTTCGCGTTGTACTGAGTAATAAGAAACGTTGCCTTTTTTGTGTGCAAACAATAAGAGACATAAAACATGAATATAGTTGTAAAGCTCCTAAACCTGAATATGAAGAACATCAAGAAAACCACACAGAATAACACTTACTTGTTTTGCGACAAACGAACGTAACAGTCTTAACATTTCTTCCAGGTCCGAAAATAAGTAGAATATGTGCAGAATATGAGCCTGGCTAATAAAGGAAAAAAGACTATTCATTAGAAAGCAAACTATAATACCATTTAATACCATATCTAACCATTAGAGCTGGATTCAGTGTCACCAACAACCCAAGTGAGGATATATGGATGAGATAAGGAATAAATGAATGAATGAATGAATGAATCAATTAATGAATTAATTAATGTTCAGTTACTTAAGGCAGTTAGATATGTATTATCTTTTGAGTTTAAATTGATTTGAGTTTAGTTTGAGCCCTGGTTACAAATCTTTGAAACAGGCAGGTCAGTTTGCAAACAGGGTCTCTAACAGGGTTTAAAACAAAAGCAGTGAACAAACATGAACATGAGCAGACTTGATTAAGTTTTAGTATATACCACATCCGTTCTGGGGGATCACTCTAAAGTGAAACCATGGAATTACACATTTTATAAGTCGTAGTAGCAGTTAGACCTTAATTTTTTTACTCTTTGCTTAATTACAAAATAAAATATAAAATAAAATATAAAGGTCTTGTAACCAGGCCTCATGCTGTTACATGCTGTAGGCTTAGCAGCCCTGCTGCAGTCTGAAGAAGTGGCTAATGACTCATTTTTATCACTTGCCTCTCCATTCACAGCCAGACTCTCCCCATGCATGCTGCAGAACAGAAGGAGGCAAAGAGTCACGGCAACATTAACGACTCTTATTCATAACTTGAATAAGACGTAGTCTGTGAATGATATAATTACAAGTCAGAGTTACATGTTAATTAAGGTGTTTAATGGAACACTTATGCCAAATTAGTTTTTAGCTCTTGTCCTTTTGAAAATATTTTATTATTTTTGAAATTGTGTGGACACAGGTTATATCAAAACCACAGTTAACACAATTTAGGCAAATTGACACTCATATAACAACTTAGGATTTGGACATATTGACTGATTTAGTGAGAAACTGGTAAAAAAAAAAAAAAAAACTCCTCTGGTGCTGGTGTCCTGCACAGTCTGGCGATTTCCCTTCTCAGACACACCTGGTTCAGTTTACTTGATGATTGCCAGGTTTAGAGCGCGTGTTTGAGGAGGGAACTACCAATCTGTGCAGGACACCAGCTCTCCAGGACTGGAACTGGACATCCCTGCTCCAGGTGCCACTCCTGGCCGCTGTATGGGCCTGGGGCTCATTGATCTGTGTCGCTTATAAATAATTGATTCCTCCATTTAAGGCATTTGGAAACTGAGAGTGGATTCAGAAGCTTTAGACTCAAACACACACATTGGTGCTGAAGTTTACATGCACTGTGATCTCTTCTGCACTGTATCAGAACACATACACAGTGTCACAGTAACTTTTCAAATTCAGGCAGCTTCCAGAAGAAGACCAAGTAAATCCTCGTTTATTTAGACATTCAATTTTGTGTTAAGATCACGAGTAATTATTTTCACACCCCCCAGTTATTTGCCAGATGCCCTTCAGTCTTGTTTCTGGAATCGACTCCATTGATTCTCGTCAATTTCTCTGTTGCTACGCAACAAGAGACGTCATAAAAATTTTTTTTAAATATATATATATATATATATATATATAAAATCACTTTTTCCTGTGTGAATGAACAGCATTATATTTCAGGTATGTTTCACTGAAGGATATTCAACAGCGTGTAAGCTTCAGCTCAGAGTGATAGCGACCGATGTAGTCGATCACATGGATCCGCGTGACTGCTCTGTGCTCGATTGGCGATGCCTTTTCTGCCCACACGTGGAGTTGTTTGCGGAAAGATGGCGGCGCCCACAGGAGCTGTAGAAGTCGTGAGTAAAAAGCCGACAGGTCAGCGCTGATTCTCTTTCAACACTTTTAAAAGCTCCGTTTTCTCCTGGCTGTTTCTTCAGGCGTTAAACTGGGTGGAGCCTCATGTTTACCTGGCGGTGCTCTCAGCTGTCGACTGGAGAAAAGAGAAGAAGAACGCTGTCAGTGAGCAGAGCTGAAAACAGAGGAGTGGATTTCCATCAGCTAGATCGAGAGCATTTCGTTCTTCAAAGGGAACCTATTATGCTTTCCAGAGCTTTGGCATTTGTGCAGTGTTCCTCAGCTGTTTGTGCCTGTAAATGATCCGCAGCACAGAATACAGTGTAGCGTGCGAGATATCACTTCATTATGGAGCACAGACACATGCAGATCTGCTTTAGTAAAAGCCAACAATAACATTATGAGCACTACGAATAACAGGTCTCCTCCAGAGTTAATAACACTCTGCTACAAGTGGAGTGAAAGCTGAGGTTCTTCAGCCTCGCTGTTGCTTTCCGTCTCAGCAGAAGTGGTGTTTTCTCACCGTGGTGCAGAAGATTGTGCTGTAATACTCCCAGGCTGCTGTTAGATGTTGGGATGATCATTTTTAATGGATGATTCTCATTTCTTTGCTGAACACTTGGTTAATGGGCATTTTATATCAGCCTTTTCTGTAAGCTGTACTTACACAGTGTGGGATGAATGAACACGTTAAACACACCAGCACATTTCCAGCGCTTTGTGTTTACCAGCGTTGCAACATTGACAATGCTTGCTCTTTAAAGTGTAGTGAAAGTGACTAATTGTCTTTGTGAAACACTGCAATGCACACAGTGAGACACAACGAAATGCTTCCTCTGCATTTCACCCCCCCACACACACACACGTGCAGCAGGGGGCAGCTATTTAAAGTGCCTGGGGAGCAGTGATGGGGACAGTACCTTCCTCAGGGTTACTTCAACCTACTGGTCTGGGATTCAAGCCTAATTATTCCATTTAATTGGCTTTTTGCCAAAAAAATAAGAGAAAAGAGTTGCTACAGCACTGCAGACGCCTCCTGCAGACCTTTACTGGGTTGGTTTAAAACTGTCTAGCTGACACTGGGTTTTGGGTTCATCTGCTTAAGATCCTGAGCATAAGCTGTTTGTTAATCCAGGCATCAGTGCACCTCAAAGTAGTGAAGGAGGCCTCTGGAAGTCTTTGCACATGCAGTGTAAATTCTGTAAGTGTATTACTGTTGAACACCTAACTTGAATCCTAAAGATGATGTAGTGATACCCTGCTAGACTTGTCAGGTCCATGGACTTGGGTTTTAATCAGATTTCCCACTGAAAACCATTGGTTTGTGTTTTGATCTCTTGATGTTGTGCAATGGTGGAGGGTTTAGGACTGCCATCTTTTAGTGAGACGGCCCTGGGTTTGATTCTCAGCAATGCCAGCCTGGGACCTTTCTTTGTGGAGTTTGCATGTTCTCTCTGTGTTCTCTCTATGTGGTTGCCTCCAGATGCTGTCACAGTCCAAAGACATACATGGCAGGTCAGAATTTGGAATTGAGCTCCTATTTAGCAAACTAAACAGGTCACAATATAAGAAAAACTGTAAAGTTGGAGGAAATAAGCTTAGGAAAAAACCAAAGACACTAAAGGAGGCTGTATCCTCCTCAACATCAGAAAATAAAAGAAAATACAACATTACTTTAAAGACGTCTAGAAGTGTATGAAAGTGTAGAAAACAGACTCAACCAATAATGGAGAGCAAAGTCTGCATAGAAGATGTGAGGTCTTCTGGTCTGATGTTAGGAATTCATTACATGTTATGAAGTGAAAAAGTAAGCATAACTTCCTTCTGAGCTTGAGTCAGTGTAGCTTTGATCAGCTTTGGCTGGTAGGTAGCGGCATGCAGTTGATCCAGGATTGTGTGGCTGGTCTGGAGTACAGGTAGGAAGGATAGTCTGATGACGGTCCCGGTCCGTGGGTCATTTGGTACCGTGCCACACCGAAATGCTAAAGAGCCAAAAAGACTTTTTTATTTTAAAAAAAATGCTCGTCTTGGTCATGTGATATACATCAAAAATGAAGCCCACACGCTCGCAAAAATGAGTAAAACAACAAATGTATTTTTATGCACTTTGTCTTTGGCTGTTTCTATGCTGGTCCATGAAAACACTGTTTTACTTGAAACCGGTCTGTGGCACGAAAAAGGTTGGGGACCTCTCATCTAGAGTACAGTAAATCCAAGATGATGCTCTATCTAATCCAGAATACAGTAAACCCAGAGCATGGTCTATGTGGTGAGGAGTTCAGTAAACCCTGACAATGGTGGATTGAGCTGAGTGGGGACAGTTTTACAGTCGAACAGTTCAGAAAAACGGGTGCGCTGCAATAAACTGGCAACCTGTCTGGGGTGCTACTCTCCCTTTTGCCCTGAGAGTGCTGGGACGGGCTCTCCCGTGGTTCTGGTTAGAATAAGTGTCTCAGATGATGTTATGGATGGATGGAAAGACTGAAGGATGTTTGAAGTTGTTCGGTTTAATACATATTTTGGCTGTGTTCTGACCACGTCTGTGTTTTGCACATGAGTTGGTATGTTGTTGCAAACTGTTCCAATTTAATTTTTATGTTCAGAATGTGCACGGTTTCATTAGATAGGTTCCCTTTGAAGAACGAAATGGTCTTGATCTAGCCTGTTTAAACCTATTATGCTTTCCAGAGCTTTGGCATTTGTGCAGTGTTCCTCAGCTGTTTGTGCCTGTAAATGATCCGCAGCACAGAATACAGTGTAGCGTGCGAGAGATATCACTTCATTATGGAGCACAGACACATGCAGATCTGCTTTAGTAAAAGCCAACAATAACATTATGAGCACTACGAATAACAGGTCTCATCCAGAGTTAATAACACTCTGCTACAAGTGGAGTGAAAGCTGAGGTTCTTCAGCCTCGCTGTTGCTTTCCGTCTCAGCAGAAGTGGTGTTTTCTCACCGTGGTGCAGAAGATTGTGCTGTAATACTCCCAGGCTGCTGTTAGATGTTGGGATGATCATTTTTAATGGATGATTCTCATTTCTTTGCTGAACACTTGGTTAATGGGCATTTTATATCAGCCTTTTCTGTAACCTGTACTTACACAGTGTGGGATGAATGAACACGTTAAACACACCAGCACATTTCCAGCGCTTTGTGTTTACCAGCGTTGCAACATGAAATGTTCACAAATGCTCTTTAATGGATGTTTCACAAAAGAAAACCCATTGCCTTTTTAAAGAACATGGATCAAATAAAGTGCTACATCAAAAGTAAGAGACAAGCTGTTTCGTATGTCATACATAAAAGTAGATTACCCAATTGCACAAACCCACGCGTTATACATAAAAATAGATAATCCAGTTAAACAAATGAGGAAAAGAGGGATTTTAGCCCAAACATTCATAAAGAACAGCTTCATCTCTGGAATGTTTGTGGGTTTTCTTGAACTAGTCTTCAGGTCTGCCCACAGCATTTCTGGTGGGTTAGGGTAAGGGCTTTGACTTGGCCTTTTCAAACTATTCCAAAACGTTCCTTTACTTTGAATTTATTTGGGAAAACAGTTTGTGCACATTAAACACTTTCTCTTGAAATACAGTTAATGGACAAATGATGCTTTATTTACTGTATTCTGGATTAGAGCTATAAAGTCTGCAAACTTTTGTTGTTAAAATCAGTTAGATAGAGCCCTGCTCTTAAAAATAAATTGAGTTTGTTTTGTTTCTTTTTGTCTCCTGCTAGGATTTCATGATGCTAAAGAGGTAGTATTTACCCAGAAATAAAGTACATTCTAAGGGTTTACACACTTTTTTTTGCACCAGTTTACACGATTACATTGTTTATAGTAGTAGCGAACATGTACATCAGAAAAGTTGTATCTGCACTCTGTATAATAACAACAGCCTATACAGAGACAGTAGGTTTATTAATTCTTTAATTATTTAAGAGATGTATTTTTTTGTTTGTTTTGCTTTGTATATTGTGACTGAAGCCTTCATGTTCAGCTTTTTTTTTTTTTTTTTTTTTTTTGTGGTTTAGTGCGAGGCCCAAGGAAGATCGCCAATCAGATTCCTGATGAGATTCTCAAAGACCCAGAACTGCAAGAGGCAATTTCTGTCCTGCCAGCTAACTACAACTTTGAGATACACAAAACGGTGTGGCGGGTGAGACAGGCTAAAGCCAAAAGAGGTGAGTGGTGTTATTTACTGTTATAGTGAAAAGCAACTTTAAATACGGTTTTGGGCAGGTGAACAGATTCATAAACGTATATTTCAAAAGAATGGACTTTCAGTTATCTCTTGTTCAGAATATTCTTATTAAACATGTTTCCATGAATCCAATGAACTGCAGGGGATTCAGATATACACTGTGTTAATCCTGTATTCCTGTTTTTACATCCAGACATAAGAGCCGTGTCTTTTGATCTCATATCATATCACAATAGCCACAAAAAGATCAAATTTCACTTGCACACACAGTATCTGTTGCAAAGTGGTGCTAGGCATGATGCTGGATCTATAATGGTACTAAACATGGTGGCAGTGGATCTATAATGGTATGGTCAGTCATCTCGTGGGAGTCATTAGTTTTAATAATTGCTCTGATTGGTCATTTAATGGTCAAGGAATATGAGGCTGTTTATGGATTTTCATTCAAAATGCACAATGCTTCCATACGCAGTGTCGTCAAGCAAAGTGCCTCCAAACACACTGAAGATCTGATGCAGCCACAAATGCCCTTTAAAAAAAAAAAAAAAGACCAACAGGATAACATCAGATGCTTGCTGTAACTGTAGGACTACAGAATGCACTAAATGTTAACTAAAGATGAAATATAGTCCCCAAAAATAGCACCTTTGTATCTGAGAACCCAGTTCTTCAAGTGTGCAAAAGTACTTGAACAGAAAGTAAATGGAAATAAATGATGCTGAATATTTAGCTGCCTACCTGCATCAAGCCCGGGACCCGCTGATCCCACTCGTATCTTCCAGTTGTTTGTTCTGGAGAACTTCTTTTTAGAAATCTGGGGAACCAAACTGACCAGTTCAGATGTCACAAAGTGACCATCCAATCTATTTCAATTAGAGGCTTTATAACCTGTAGATGAAGGCGGCCCTATGCATGTGTATCGAGTTGCAGTATGAAGAGTGACTATCGGGTGGTAATTTAATATAATATGATTTAACAAAAGAACTAAACCCTACCTTGAACTTTCATGGAAACACTGAAAGTGAGCTTCCTGAGTTGCTATTTCAGAAAAAATGAAACCTTTCTTACCTGTTCTTTCAGCTTCATTAACCACTGATGCGCCTTTTTCGTCTAGACATTTAAATGGAAAACGTTCATCTCTGGTTCTCATCAGAGGAAATGAGAATATATTTCAGCTGATACAACCTCCTCTTCTTTGTTATGCATGTCTACATAAGCATGACTGCTTTGCATCACATTTTCTGATGCCAACACATCCAGGGGGTCTAGAGCCTGGCATGAACCTCCATCATTCTTAGACAAGTGAGTGTAGCATGTGGCAGCTGTAGTCTCAAAGGTAAAAAAAACAAACAAAAAACAAACTTTAGGGACTTTTAAAGAGAACAATGAGAACTTTACTAAATGTGCCAGGTCTTAAATCCAATGAAAAGGGCAGGTCCGACCTGTACTGAGTCTGCCCTGAATTTGCACCAAGCTGTTGCTTTGATAACACAGCGTAGAAATGACCAATTTGAAGACTCTGTCGTAGTGAAAACTGAAAGTAGGTGTTTGGTGTGATGAATGTGTTTGCAAGTGTCTTGTGGTAAGTGCCAGTTCCTTTCTAAACTCTCTCCAGGGTATATATGCTGGTGTTTTGTTGTGTTTGTTTTCAGCAGATCTCCCCAGATGCACAAGACAAAAAGCACTTTATTGACTTCATGCCACTTTTCTTTCCCCTTCTTTTGCCCCCACTCAATTTGGAATGAATTTTTGTTTTCCTTGTTTTGGTTTTTATTTGTTAATATATCAATGCAACAGTGGAAGATGGAAATGAAAGCTCTAAGTGAAGCTTGCCGATTGATAAAAATACGTTGATTTTATATTACATGAACAAGAATGTTGTAGAGTTAAATCCTGAGAGATGGTAATCCATCCATAACTAAAGGCACCTGTAGCCCAAAGTTGAATGGAAAGTACGACTAAAGCAGTTACAGCTGTTTGACCAAATGATATTTATCATAATTGGCACATCCTGGAGGAATATCTTTTTAATAAAAAAAGATTTCCTGTAACACCAGGGTGATTTTTGTGAATAACATTACCTGATGCTACCGTTACTTGGAGTACAACCCTGTTGTTAAGAGAGTGAAAGCAGCTCTCAAGTTCTGCTGAACTTGGCTTTTACCTTCTGAATGGAGCACAATATATAGCTGTGATATACTGATTATTAAAATACTGTGAGGTTTTGATAGTAGCGGGTGAAGAACAGAAACATAAAGAAAGTATGGGAATATGGACGCTTTGAGATACACGGACATAATTATGTGTGTCGTTGAAATGGAACTGCATTCCAAGTGTTGCTGAGAAGTGACAGCCAAGCTTGGCCAACCCAGCTTAATTATCCATTACAATGGCACCTGACGAGGTGGAATATATTAGGCTGCAAGCGAACAGTCAGTATTTGATGTTGATGTGTTAGAAGCAGGAAAAATAGGCATACGGGAGGATCTGAGTGACTTTGACAAGAGCCAAATTGTAATGGTTAGATGACTGGGCTAGAGCATCTCCATTTTGCAGGGCGTCCTCAGTATGCCGCGGTTAGCACCTACAGGAATGGTCTAAGGAAGGACCATAAAATAATGCATTATGCCTTTCAATTCCAGCAGAAAGTGTAAGGAATAAAGGAGGTAAAATGACACTTTGAAGAGTTCTGCAGCATAAGAAAATAGAACTTAAAATCAGCTGCCAGTGTTAAAATGAAGAAATAATTCCTCGTGGATCTGTAGCTGTAAACACTTTCAAGCTTTCAGAATCATATACATTTGCCTAAATAAAAAGATTTTAAGCAACTTTTCCATCTTCACCAGTGGCAAAGTTGTGTATATAATATTATATATTGTATATAATGGTATATAATATTTTGTTTTGCAAAAAATGTATAGACATGCACATTAAACTTTATTTACTTAATTTCACATTTTAAAAAGTAAAACCCTTGGAAGTCTTGGCATGCTTTTAGAATGACATTATATATGAGACACAATTTATGACACATAATTGAATTTTTCAATTTCTTTTCATTTTAGTACTAAATCGAACATCCTTCATAATGTAGGGATGCATTTCTGAGAAGTTGGGCTTTAGATGTGCATAAGATTGCAACAGCTTGCTTTTGAGTCAGTATCATTCTTATGATGAATTCTACCATTTCTTCCACAATGAAAAGAATAATTGTACGTCAGTATATGAGTGGAGACTAATTGAGCTTGTATTAAAGTTCAAGCTACATTTTGAACAGGTTTGGACTTTATCGACAAATTGCTGAAATACAATTAGGTTTGTTGCTATAAATCAGTCATGCTTGTCACCTCTACTCACAGAAAACAGCCGCGACATTCTGATAAAAGAGTCGATTGTAAACTTTCGAATAAGGATTTCAGTGACGTGTATTTCTGGGATATTTGATTGCAGGGTTGTAGTTTGGCTTTGCTGGGAGAACCATGCTTTTATCGTTTCCTAAAGAAACAGGAAAGAAGCAGAACAAACCCTCAAACATGAAAATTAAATGTGAAACTTTTGTAATTATATTTAAACAGTATAACTAAACATTAAAAGTAATGAGTTAACCGTCGGCTTCTACACACAACAGATTATTTATCACGAGCTGTACAAACTTCATCCTGTTAAATAAGGCAGCAGAAATCTATTGCCTGATTTGCTAAGCGGTGACATCTTTGGCTCTTGGAAAGCTGGTAATTAATGCAGATATTTCCAGAAAGGCTAATGGGATTAATTTGTTTTTATGCTTCAGTAATTACCCCTGAAAGAATATCATTGCTTTAAGGTTTTTCTCTGTTTCTCTGTTGTGCTGTGCTGGTATATCTCCGTATTTTTGGTAAGATAACAACTGTGGTTTGGAGGACATGATAAGAGCAGACAAATTACACCGTAGCTCTACATTTTATAATTTGCTGGAAAGGTTACAGGACTTTTGGTACTTAAACGATCCAAAGGCTTTGTTTCTCCTGTTGCTTAGACGTTGTGCCTTTTCAGTGAAGTCTTGCTGTACTTCCTGCCTGTCCACATACAGATGTAGTTTTGGAAATCGCCCTGCCGATACAGTGTGCGGTGCTCCAGCCATGCAATTGGAGTTCATTTGACAGTTTGATGGGCAGTAACATTTTGTTCTTTTGTCTGTGTGCCATGCTTCTAGTTATACCAGCACTAAGCACACTGGTGAAACTCTGTGTGTGTGTGTGTGCGTGCCCACATTTGCACGCTTTCATCCACACTCTCACTCCTTTGTTCTCACCTTGTCAGTGCGGTTGCTGGCACTTTGGCATTTCTTGCCGTCCTTATGGCATTTCTGAATCCAGCGCCTACAATTGTGCAGCTGCTTAGTCCAAGAGCTGGGCTTCCAAGTCTGTGGATGGAAGGATAGAGTGATTTGTCAGCCCCACTGAGCTGAGTAACCTTTGTACTGTTAATAAACTCGCCCTTTCCCCAAGTAATGACCTGTCTGTGTGTGTCCAGACTGAAGGAGGGCCATTCTTTAACCTTTTATCAGAAAAAGCTTCAGACACTCGGCCTCTTTCCTCTCTTCTCTCAGGATCACTACTCGCACATGCTTTCCTCTTTGTCCAACTGCTTAAGACCTTATTTTAAACACGGCATACGTCTGTTGATTTCCATTAACCAGAGGAGTAAAATATCCATAAAATCCTTAAAATCCAATAATCAGATTCTCTGCTCAATAACAGTAGTTATCTAATCTAATATGGAGCTACAGTCTGCCCATCATTTATTTTTATTTCTGTAAAAATGACCTTTTTTAAACAATGCATTTTGTTTTCTCCCAGTCAGAAATGTTAGGCGTATTAGTGTGCTTGCGTAGACATCGCTACACTTATTTATTCAGCTCAGGCCATAGATCCCTGACCGTAGGTCACAAGTTTTGTTCTCACTAATGACCAAAGGTCGGGGTTTTATCTTCATCTGGATGCTGCGTGTGTTTTTGTTCTTCGGCTTAAGCGACCGAATATTTTCTGTTAATTAGTTAATTAGAGCCATGTCGAGCTGAATGTAAGCCATTAGCCAGAACAGTTTGCAGTGTTTTGCAGCAAAGATTAGCCAAAATCATGGCACAGAAAAACAAAAAAGTCAAATAAAAGAAAGGGCTGGGCCTGTACAATCAATATGTAAAGATTCAAACTGTGCTGGCCTGATTTTTGTGATGTTAAGCTCTGCCAGATCGATATGTCATTTCCTCTTTCCACAGCACCAGCTGGTTATGAATGAACTTAAAATGATTTGCACTTATTTAAAAATAGCCTTTATGAGTCATCTGCATCGAACATAGCTTCTCATGACTCAAGAAAGGGCTGCTTATTGGTTGTGCCATGTCACTCAGTGACACCGGTAAGCCACTCTGGTTAGAATGTTAAGTAAAGCATCTCTGTAATAATTTCTCACCCCGAGTTTGTAATTATGCTTCTCATTTGCTGAAAGTGTGTGTGGCACATGCTACAACAGTGCAAGTTTGAGGACTGTTTCCAAGACAACAGAGCAGGACGTCCATGCCTGATGTTAGTGGACACTGAAGGATTCACCCATGCATTTCCAATATCGGCGCAATAAACTGATGCTGATTAAATGTGTTTCTGAATTGATCTGGGCCTTCTTTGAATATTGTAAACACTATCTTGGCTGCATTACATTTACAGTGCGGTTGTGTGTTGCTTAGCTTGGGAACACATCAGCCAATTTCAGTCATCCTGTTTACACGTGATGAAGTAATAGTTCAAAGCGATACTGACTGGATTCATGTTTCCCAAATATATTATGAAAATATTCAGACTTAATAATTAAATGTCATAAAGCTAAAAGACCTGCGCTTATTGCTCAGACCAAAGGGAGCTCACACAAAGGACAGAATATTGGGCTGCAAATAAGTGAGTCGACACTTTCTGTAATTTCCATCAATGTTACGTTATGATTATGATGCATAAATGATTCCATAAAATGTTAATTGTTTTGCATCCTGTCATAGTGAGATTGACCCAATTAATCATAGACACTAACCTCGACAAAGCCTTGCCAAAGTCATGTCATTGATGTTTACAGTGTTTGATGATCAAACGTCATCATATCTTTTGTGGACATAACATCTAATTGATTTATTACTCTTTATAATAATTAGTGTCATCTTTTCTGTCAACTCATAACTGGATATAATTTTCCATTCTAACAACATGCTTATGGCATGGTTATTTCACTGCAGTTAAGAAAAAAAGAGGCATTTTATTGCGGTATTACTATTGTGCTGCTCTTTACCAGGGGTACCAGTGCAGCAGCGGGGGTCAAGAGGTTAGGGAATCGGCCCCAGAATCGGAAGGTTGTGAGTCGAATCTCAGACGTGTAGATTGCCCTGAGGTACCCTTGAGCAGGGTACCGTCCCCATCACTGCCAAGAGCAGAGGATATATTTCGTTGTGCTTCACTGTGTGCTGCTTTCACTATCAGTAGTTATAGTGCTGATGGTATAGTGATATATAGAGTGAAAACAGTCTCTTAGAAGGGAACTGAAGGACTAAAGTTCCGGGGAAGTTTACCCATCGGTCATTGCATGTCTAAAAAATTCTGTGTCGCTTCATTTTACTTCATGCTTGATAGTGACATTTCAAGATGTTTAGTTAACTGCAGTTCCCTTAACTAACACCATGTGCTCAGTGTGTACAGAATATTAAGGAACAGCTTAGCAACTCTGAGGAGGGAATTTAAACTGTTAGAAAAGGGAAAAGTGACTTTGGTATTGTGAAACACGGCACAACACAAAGTGAATAACAACCAAATGCTTCTCTGCCTTTAAACCATGCACACCATGCAGCAGGCAGCTATATCCAGCACCCGAGGAGCAGGGATGGGAACAATACCTTGTCTATGGTCCTACAGGGTAACCGATTATGGGGCCTGTTCCCCAACCACTAGCTGCCCCTGTGGTTGTTGTGTTCAGTATGTGGGAATGATTGGAGGACTTTAAAGTGGGGGCAGTGGTGGCCTAGTGGTTAGGGCGTTGGCCACATGACCGGCGGATCGGGGGTTCGAACCCCTTTCCAGTGGGTTGCCCTGAGGTACCCTTGAGCAAGGTGCCGTCCCCGGCTGGCGACCTGTCCAGGGTGCGTCCCCCGTCCTCGCCCTGTGTGCGCTGGGTTGGACACCAGCACTCCCCCGTGACCCCGTTTGGGACGAGCGGCAGAAAATGGATGGACTTTAAAGTGCCCAACCCTTTGAACATGGACTTTTTCTCAGTTAAACACTGTTAAATGAATAATTTAATAACATAATAACATAATAACATAGGTTATGAACCTGGTTCATGTAGTTCAAAAACGGAAACAAGTCTATTTTTTTCAGTGGTAGTAGTGCAGAATCCAGGACTCCGAATCTCTGTGTAACTAGTGCTTTTCCTTGTCTGACTGACAAACTGATGGACCAGCCGTTGAGTCTGTGGCAGTAAAGTCATCTTGATAAAAATGAATCCTCATCATTGATGAGACAGATGTGCACACTTTCTGCTTGTTTTCAGCCTTTAATTTTCTCCAGTGAGTTGGCATTTTGTCAAGTTTTTTATTGTTCTGAATTATTTTCTTTTAACAATTGTCATTTTTTTTGGTATTAATACATCCATTAGACAGTCTGTCTTACCAAAGAATCATTTATCGATTAGTTTTGCTGAACCCACTAATTGAACAAAGGCCTCCAATCCCTTTTCTTTCATATTGTCTGTAGGATCTTTTTTTTATTATTATTCTTATCCATGCTCATCATGACAGATGTTCATGCTTTTTGGAGGATTACCGTAAACAATTTTTATTTCTCACTAAAAGATAAAACTATAGAAGTATAAAATGAATATTTAAAGCTTTATTCTTAATCCTTTATCATTTTCATGTCATTATCATGTCAGATGTGTCTGGTTTTCACTGAGCACTAATGTGTTTGTACCTGCTACATTTATTTTATTATATTATTAAATTATTATAGAATAATGAAAGGTTTCTTATAATTAAAAATAGAATTTTATTGTTTAACCAGTATATTTTTCAATCATTTTTACATTTTTCATTTCTTTTTCATGTTTTAAAATTGAAATTTAGAATGTACTTTTTGACCTCACTGGTTGTTTCTAATCAGTTATAACAATATTACATAAATATGTTTTCTTTTTTTTGGTTAACGCTAAATTCTCAGACTATTTTTCATATCGAAATCATGAATAAAGCTTTGTTTTAATCGTCTGTGATAACGATGTAAGGATACATTATACCATGTTGTATCAAAATATATTGCAGCATTTTGTCATATTTGTTCTTTTATGATGTATTGAATATATTCCCCAAGAACTGTCATCTAATCAGATTGTGAGGTTGGAGATCCATCATCCCAGTCATCAGCGTATGTTGCTTATTAAGCCTTGGTAGTATTTATCAAGTCACTCTGTTCCTGCAGGAGTAATGAACTGAAGAGTGCATCAGTAAGCAGGAGCAGCCCTTCAGTGTAGACAATAGATTCTTCTTTATTTGTTATTACAGAGGGAGAATCTGCAGCATGAGAAAGCAAAATGGCCACAATGTGAAGGACACACAGATGAGCACTGCCTAATCAGAATATCTTTTTGTGATTATGAACATTTTCTAATACGCCTAAACAGGTGTTTATTCCGCCTGATATTCATGCAAAAGATTTTTTTATGAAATCGATCAGATCTCTTTAATCATACAGCGACAAACTGGAGCTGCTCACCAATATGCTTTGTCATATCACCCTCACGGTATGTTGCCGTGTAATAACAGCATGCTCTTTTGTCCTGATTGTGCAGCCTCGTCTCTCACTCAGCCAGCCCTTATGAAAGGCCAGAGCCTGCAGCTGTCACTCACTCTCATATGAACTGACCTGGCTTTTGGTCTCTTCTCTGCTTCACAGTGGCCCTGCAGCTGCCAGAGGGGCTGCAGATGTTTGCCTGTGTGATCGCTGACATCATTGAGAGGTAGGTACACGTTCACTCTGTCACCCATCAGCGCTAGATGCACAGTTGTAGTTTAAAGTTTGTGGACCCTTTAGAACTAACATATTTGTTCATAAATTTGACGCAAAAATCATCATGTGTTCATACAAGACCTAAAAGTAGAGAACCCAGTGAAATAAATAAGACACATACTATTGTTTTTGGCCATTTCGTTATCAAGGAACACGACCCAATTTTCTGTGAAGGGCAAAACTCTCGGAACCTCTGGGATTAGCCGTTCAGCTGAATGTGAAAAAAAGCCTGTTTTATTTAAAGAACAGGAATCTATCAAAGCCTGGTAAAAGCATCTCATGACAAATGCAAAACAGATCTGGTGAGATTCTGGAAGAAGAAAAAAAAAATTATTTTTATCAGGCTGATAAAAGGTAAAACCCTCCACCTTCAGTAAAACACTCAACAGCAAGGTTTCAAGAAAAGAGTCATTGCTCTCCAAAGAGAACATGGAGAACATTGTTGCTACATTTTTCAATTTTTGAAATATTGAAAAGTAAAAAAGAAAGTATTCACAAACACTCAAGCCCCAGTTAATTACACAAGAAGGTGCATCACAAACCTGTCTTGATGTGGCCTTACTTGTGCTCAAAATGCACTGGGACATATATTTATTTTACTAAAGAGCATATACATTGTGGAATGAAATAGCAGAGCCATCAGCAGGCTTCGGATGAAAGAAGATTCAACAGAGGTGATAATAAAATTCATTTTGCCGAAACAGTATACCAGCTCATTATTCTATTGTCTGCTCAAAAAACAGAAAGTCCATTTCAGAATCACTAGGCAACTGGGGTGAAATAGTGTTATTCTGTTGGTAAATACTTTTGCACTCTTTTAGGCTGGCACCTCTGTCTAGTCACCATAATTGCAACAGTTGTCAGTAGTGATGTAACAGATCTGCAACTGAAACCTCTAAACATTTCACCAGTAACTGTAATTTCGTCGCGCCGACAGCATGATACTACACGGGTTCATAAATATGCACACACGTAGATTTACATTTCTTTTAGGTTATAGAATTCCCGTCACTGTTAAATGCGCTATGAGCAATGGAATTCCAATTTCCTGTAAAATGTGCTTGAGCCCAAAGGATTCCAATACCTGATATGTGCTCGAGCCACAGGATTTCAATGGTAGTTGAATGTGCTCGAGTCACAAGCTTCCGATATCCGTTAAAAATGCTCAAGCTGTAGGACCCTCATTCCCTGTAAAGGTTTTTGAGCCATTGGGTTCCAATCACTGTTATATGAGCTTAAAACCCACAACACGATGGGGTGAACTGGCTAAGAGTGGTTGTTTGAAAAGCTATAGCCAATGAGGTTTACCATGAGAATATTACCACCATCAGAAGATTGAATAATTTGACTAACCTGGACTGATGTTACTGGGCTGAACAAGCTGTAGCTGGTGAGTCTAAAAGGCAGAAATCTCGCTCTGGGGTTTTGTTCAGAAGGCATTGTTGTAATACTTCAGACGTGTTCAGATGCTCTGTTATGCTGAATAACAGCAAGTGACCTGGCAGCACCGTGGATGTGCACTTTCAGTGATGGAGTTCCAGGTTCCAGCACATGATGGTAATTGGGAGAGGACTCCAGAAATGTATCAGAAGAAAATCCTTCCAACGTTACTGTATTTCACTTTTAACCTGACAGAGCTTCAGTTTTATCTGCAGAGACAGACATTTAGAAACTGGCTTCTGAAACTTAAGCAAGTATAATGGGACATGTGATCAGATGCTTTCCAATCTGCCCACTCATTTACTGCACTGCGCTCATGTTTAATGCGACCCTCCATCAAATACACATGTATGGTCTCTATGAGGGATTCCTTTTAGATTCTTCTATGTAGAACACTTGTAGCGCATGTCTCTCTCTCTCTCTCTCTCCTCCTCTCTCCCTCCTTATGGCCTGACATGAGGGGATTGCAGCCTGGACATGGAAAGGGAAGAGTATCCTGTGCAGCACTAGATTTATGCAGCATGCGGACGTCATTAAATATTTGAGTGTTATCATAATTCCCTGCTGCAGCTTGTATCTGGAGCACTGCAGAAAAAACTACGCACGATTTCCAGCACAAAACCGCTATCGCCGCCTTACGTGTTAACTGAGGGAAGAGGGCAAAGCCATTATTCTTCTTAATTACATCTTGTTACAGCTGCATGGAACGTATTGCATACAAACACACTCATGCTTGCACATGCAAACCCCTGTCTACACATATACCAGGCAGACAAGGCTTGTACTGGGAGGTGTCTATAGAATCTCTATTAATAAACACTTTGCCTCTAATGTAAACAAACATGTTTACATGCCCTGTAAGGTCTCCATGAGTAGAATATTCTTTAATGATTCGTGTTTGTGCCTGTGTGTACATGTCTTCTGTTTGTATGTATGTTCGATGTTGGTCCATGTTGTGAGTTGACACTCTTGATTTCTTCTCCAGTCTAGACAGAATGGAGTGGTTAGGATGGATGGAATAGAGGTGACAAAGGTGGAGAAGTTTAAATACTTGGGATCAACAGTTCAGAGTAACGGCGAGTGTGGAAAAGAGGTGAAGAAGAGAGTGCAGGCAGGTTGGAATGGGTGGAGAAGAGTGGCTGGAGTGATTTGTGACAGATGGACCAGCTAGAGTAAAAGGGAAGGTTAACAGGACCGTAGTGAGACCAGCTATGTTGTTCGGTATGGAGACGGTTGCACTGACAGGAGGCGGAGCTGGATGTGTCGGAGTTAAAGATTCTGAAATTTTCATTGGGTGTGACGTGGATGGACAGGATTAGAAATGAGTATATTAGAGGACAGCTCAGGTTAGATGTTTTGGAGACAAAGTTAGAGAAGCAAGGTTGCGTTGGTTTGGACACGTCCAGAGGAGAGACGAGGATTATATCGGAAGGAGGATGTCGAAGATGGAGCTGCCAGGAAAGAGGAGAAGAGGAAGACCAAAGAAGAGGTTTATGGACGTGGTGAGAGAGGACATGCAGGTGGTTGGTTTGAAGGAAGAAGTTGCAGAGGACCAGAAGAAGTGGAGACGGTTGATCCGCTGTGGCGACCCCTAAATGGGAGCAGCCGAAAGAAAAAGAAGATTTCTTCTCCCAGGCTGTACAATCCCGCATTCTTCCACTCCGAATTCCTCGCAATAAGCAGATTTCTCTACACGTCTGCTCAATGCTAATTAGACAGCTGTCCTGCTGCAGAGAGGTGTATGTAGAAGAGATGGTTGTGAATGTGTGCCACTCCTGGCCGTCGCTTGCCCCAGGCCTGCACTAATACGCAGCCAAATGATCTGCATTTGGGAAAGCAAAACGATGCCAAAATTGCTTATGAAGTTATCAAATGTCTCAGCCAATTAGGCTCCAGCATGCCTGTCCCTGACGGATGAATTTATTAGTCAGCAAATAGGACTTGACTTTGGGCTGAAATGCACCTACAGTTAATGTTTATATCTTTGGGAACACTGGTCATATTAGTAATAGCTGTTGTTTGACACTTCCCATGGTTATAAGCTTGTTTCATATTGAGAAGACTTCCTCTCAGCCATTGAGAGAACAGAAATGGTGGGCATCCTCTGTCTACTATAATATCTGATTATATTTATGCATTGTGCACAACGTGTATCCATAGTTACTGGCAATTAAATCCTGGTACAGATGTAGGCAAATGTTGTGTTTGGGAATCTTGACTGAGGATTCTTATTAGTGTAGTGCGATGTGCTTGACCAGATGGGGATTCAAACCACAGTCTGCTTATTGGAGGGCAGCTGTCTTATCCACTGTAAGACAACACCAACTGCATTAATCAAAGCTTCCAGCAGTCAAGACATATGATGCAGATTGGCACTCTGCAAGACATGGACCTGAAAAGATTTTTGGACGTAATGGTGTATCTTTACAGCATTGATCAGAATTGTCCAAACTATGGACTTTTGAAAGCGGAAAAAAAGTGAAAGTGACCATTCTTGTCATTGTGAGTACACGGCACAACGCACAGTGAAACACAACGAGATTACACTGGACGGTACCTTGCTCAAGAGCACCTCAGGGCAACCTACTGGTCTGGGATTCAAACCCACAATCTTCTGATCCTGCCAACTTCCTAACCACGAGGCCAGCCCTCTCTCTTTTCTAGTGGCTCTTTACCGATATGAAAGTGAAAGTGACTATTCTTGCCACTGTGAATACACTGCACAACACACGGTGAACCACAACAAAATGACACCTCTGCATTTTACCCACACTGCTATTGAAAGTGCCTGGGGAGCAGTGATGGGGACGGCATCTCGCTCTGAATCTAGAAGAAGCTATTCATTAATCAAGATAAATCTAAGTAGAATGAATCTTTCATTAGTCTAAATGTTTTTTAAGGAGAACGAATAGTTATAAACTGGTAAAAAATGTTCTACAATTATCTGACAGTGATTTCATGATAAAAGACCAACCTGAGATTTACTCACTATGGTTGAGATATTAGACATGTTGACAGTTTTATCATCACTTAATTTTCATTGTTTTGCAGGTTTATAAATTACTGCAGAGTCATTTACAGCTCGTTCCTGACACGTCTACCCTTAATTTGTCACACAGATTATTCAATCAATGAAGATATAGATTCAGTAGCATTATAACCGTTTTTTTCACGGAGAACAGTTTTTCTTGAATTGTGATTCCAGATTTTTAAAGGTGGACGTGCACGATATGGTTAATGTTTCTGATAAAATTGCAACCGATTGTAGGGAAATGGTAGACGTGTACAAAATCTAATGGTCAACATCAGTCAAAAGTTATTTGCTGGTGTCGGAAGCTTCGTACCTTATTACTGATTGTCAGCCTTCCTGGACTTTACACCTCACCTGCAGGTGAGTTTGCACTCAATTCGGATTCACAACTTCAGGCCAGGGTTGGTTTCATCTCTCGGTCTCCTCCCCTCGCTCCACATCTGATTCTCCCCACGGCTCCATCACTTCACAAGAGCCCCACCTCTCTCATTTCCGTAAATCTTTACATCTCCTGCGACACGGTCATCTCCCCCTCGCTCTCTTGATCTCGGTCTTCGTGTGTGCGAATGAGTGCAGGAACGTGTGTCTGGAATGACGTGAGTACCGATAGGCCCCGTCTCTTTCTTATCGGACTAGAGTAGACCTATCTGCTTCTCTCATATCTGGCTCTAAAGGCACAGCGTGTCCACACGCTCCATCCCTACCTAACTCACTCCACTGTAAAGCTAATGAGAGCAATTACTGCCTGCTAATTACTTTCCTCAAACTCTTTTCCCCTTACACCCACACAGCCCTGTATCTCTCATTTTTCTCTTTCAATCTCCTCCTGCAGGACATTTCCTCTCATATCTACATCTTCATTTCACTTTATTTCTCTGCCACAGCAAAAGTCCTCAGTTTGGAATTAACACCTGCAGTCTAACTGGGCACAGATGAACACGAGTTCATTCAGAGCTGAGCGTTTTCCTTTTTTTTTTTTTTTTTCTCCGCTGAGAGACACTTTGAAGATGTTGAGCTGGACAGCCTTCCCGTTATGGCCTTCATGCCTTGCAGATGTCGTGCCCCTGTGAGAAGAATATTAGCACTGAGCAAATGCAGAAATGTTTTGCTGGGGCAAAATGACTAAGCAGGCCATTTGAAACATTTGTTTTGTTAATTACTCGCTCTGATTCTGCAGTAACAAATGAGATTGAGTACCGTATGCTGTTTCTTTAGAAAAAAATTAAAAGAAAACCCCAGCATTGCCAACCTAATCTCTGCTTCTGATTAGCAAAAAATTTTGTTGCATCTCACTGGAGTTTTAATTCAAGGGGTTGCATTATGCAGGAAGAGCTTATGAAATCTTCCCCCATTATGCTAAAGTATCAAAACTGATTCCAATTCAGCTATTGCTTTTGTTCAGTTGCAGAGTGTTTTGAGTCAACAGGGTTCTTTGCTGAATTTAAGAGAACTAAGTTGAGTCTAAGTTATTGTGAGTGATCAGATCGTAGGCTGAATATGTTGCCTATAGATTAGGTTTAAAATTGCTGGAGTAGTCATTTTAAGGAATTTATCAATGAGGTCATTGTAGTGTAAGCTCTCATAACAGTCAGGTCATGAAGGGTTAGGCCGGGTCATCTCATGGCATGGGTAATACCAGCTATTACATGACAGTAAATCTGGCAGTTGGCATACCAGACCAGCACTGGGTATGTGCACCAATCAGCTATCACATTAATACCTCCAGCTTGTGCTCCACTTTGGGTTGCCAAACTAGCTGACGTGGCAGGGCATGAACTCCCCTCCCTGAAGGTCGTTTGTGGTGTCTGGAAGCAACATGTTTTCAGATCCTTTAAGTCACCGGAGTTGCTTATCAGTGTACTATCCTGCTGAAAGAAGCCCTTGTTAAAGAATATTATATCCATCAAAATGTGGACAAGGTCCAAGTGTTTGGGAGGTTATGGCAAGTTAAATCCTTGTGAATTCCAGGTCCCAAAGTTCTCCCAGGCCATCAAACTGCCACTGCCAGCAGCACACAGCCATCCACAGGATGTAGCAGAGAACATGATTCATCAGACCAAGCCGTCCTCTTCCATGATCCAGTTGTTCACAGATGTACACCTTCTTGTTGTTTGCACTTTCAATGGAGGGGTCAGCATGCGCGCTTTGACTGCCCTGTAGCTTTCCAGCCCAGTACACAGCAAGCTGTGATGCACAGTTGTGTGTTGTGACAATCTTATAGTATAGTCAGCTTTAACCCTTTCAGCACTTTGTGCTACTGACTGTGGGATCAATCTCACAGAGATCCCAGACCAGTAGGTTGCCCTGAGGTACCCTTGAGCAAGGTACCATCCCCATCACTGCTTTAAAAAAATCTGCCCCCTGCTGCACGGCATGTATGGGTGAAGAGGTTGAATTTCGCTGTGGTTCACTGTGCTGTGCTGTGTTTCACAATGATAAAAGAGTCACTTTCATAAATCTAGATGGGCTAGACTTTGGGCGGTGCCGGTTCGCAGGGTAATTGGTCTAGGTTATGAGAGCAAAAATAATAATAAATATGTGATTCCAGGTGACGCCACCAGATTGTTGTTCTCATGATTTGGTAGAAAAGCAGTACCTACAAAAGGCTGAGCCTTCACAGCTGAAATTCTGAGCGTTTTTTGCATTTCCCATACTGTCCCAACTTTTTTTGGGTGCTTTGAAGCTGTTGATTTTAACCACAGCATGCTGAGAACAACCAATAGAAAATTCCCTCCAAATTGCTCAGATCATCATTTGTTTATTTTTCCTTTTTCCCCCTGAAAACTGACTCCTTATTTTCCACCTAAAATTTCTCACATCCCCAGTAATGAGAGAATCGTTATTCCTCTCACCTGTCAGTGGTTTTAATGTTGTGGCTGTGTACATGCACAGGGTGGTGGGTGGTGGGGGCTGGTGATCGGGGTCTCTTCACAGCTGGGGAATGGGATGATCACTGACTCTTTACTGGCAGTAGATTGGGCTCTGGACTGTATTTGGGGATGGGGAGAGGCAAAGCTGCGTTGAATCTAAGCTGATTTAACTGGATGAGGGGTTTAAACTGTAATGAGCACAAGCTGCTCTGAATTACAGCCCTGCTGAAGTTGACAAATGCTGCAACACTCTTCTTTCAGAACACACAGCATATTTATTAAAGTCTTGAGTGATGAAGAACGTTCCAAACCCTTAATCTTTCTGTGATTGATGTAGTTCAAGACTGAATTTAGTTTTCTGTCCCTCTTGTTTTTCAGATCCTCTCCTTACTGTTGTACATTTAGTTTTTAGAATTTTAGATTAAGTGAAGTCCTTTTATTCTTCTGTCCTCACAATTTCTTGTGCTACTGGCAGCCCCGCTACTCAAAAGCTTGATAGATCTACACTGATCCTAAACAGTAGCCTCAGTGCTCTTATAGTTGTTAAGCGATCTCTTAATTGCTCTAAATGTAAATAAACGTGCACATTTTTTCAGTCTCAAAATAAATTCAAAATTAGTTTTTTTTCTATACCCCCAAAAATAGTGTGGCCTCTCTGCCAAGAATTAAATGAAGAAATCAAGACAATTCAGACTAGTAATAAAACTTATGAATAAAACTTCCTTTACTCACCATTTTCCTTGATCTTGATGAATGGATCTGCACGATAGCCAACTCGCAAAACAACAGATCAGGTGAAATCATGGCACAGAGATCAGAAAGGAAACTTCAGTCAGCCTTTCGGGCACAGCTTGGGCCTCTTCTTCTTCAAATAATGACGTAAATTTGATGTCATTGGCACACAAAGAAGTGCCAGATGGGTGATGTGTTTTCATTTCCTTTTTGGCTTTCTGGGCAATTAGTTTGTTTTATTTACTTATTTATTTATTTTTTTATTATGCATTAGCGGCAAAGATTTTAGCTAGGCGTGCCGCCAAAATTGTCTTGTTTGTTCATCCACTCGTGGAGGGGATGTCAGTTAAGTAGGAGTTCCTTCAGCTCGGCCCTGGACACATTTGTGTACATTCTGCTTAAAGAATGTGGCCATAAGAGATCGCCTCCAAATGTAGTCTGAACAAGTAGGTCTCAGTAAATCCTCAAAGCTTCTTGGTACATTAACACCTGTACAGGTGTCTACTTGATCCGATCGTCCATGATGCATGTTGGAGAGTCTGATGACCTTTCAGTGTTTGTTTGTCTCAAGTTCTAGGTTTCAAAAAAAAAAAAATAGTTTTTGGTTTTTGATTTGGTTTTAAGATTTGATTGAAACCTTATCAAGTTTTCTCAAATGCTCAGGTTTAGTGCCCGGGTAACCCGTCATCACAGTCACTCATAAGTCATCACTAAGTAAGTTCCTTGTTGTGAATGAAACTGACTCAAAGGAAATGTAATATTTTTAGTACTTGGGGTACTTTTAATGAAATTTGATCAGATTTGAAGATCAAAATCACCCTGAAACATAAAACGCTCTTCTCGATCTCATATGTTCATAAGGGAACTTACATTTTAAAAAGCCACGATAAAGGTGACAATATTTTTTACTACCTGGGCCACTTCAGGATGGGTTCCTGGAGGATAAATGAAAATTTTGGGCACTAAAAACTTGACTATTTAAAGCTGAACAAAACCTCTAACACCAAAGACACCCTTTTGGTTCTTTTAAATGTTATATAGAAAACCCAGAACAATGTAAATGACAATTTTTTTACTATCATTTGAGACTGTTGGCCTGTTAAAGTACACTTCTACAGAGATTCTACAGAAATTCAAGATGTTGGGTGTCTTGTTGTGCACAATCCTTGACAAATTAGAGAAAAATACCAAGCGCACTTGTACGATATGGAGTAACGAATACTTCCTAAAAGAGTTTGACCAAACTTGCAACTGACAAACAGCCTGAGAATAACTGCTCAGACTTTAGGAGGGACGTGTGTAGAAATGTTTCCAAAAGCTGGGTGCTGGGTACATGCTACAAGCTAAATGAAAAAAAAAGTGAAAAGTGAAAGTGACAACCCTTGTCATTGCGAGGTCACAGCACTGCAAACCATGAACCACAACGAAATTGGACCTCTGCTTTTAACCCATGCACACAAACACCGTGCAGCAGTGGGCAGCTATTGAAAGCGCCCGGGGAGAAGTGACAGGGACGGTACCTTGCTCAGGGGTACCTCAGGGTAACTTACTTGTGAGGGAATCGAACCCACAATCTTCCGATGCAGGGCAACTCCCTAACCACTAGGCCACCGCTGCCCCGCAACACAGATTGAACACAGATTTGAAATTAAGCCAAAACCATGTATTTTCACAATTTGTTCAGGTGTCTAATTCTCACCGTTGGAAAGATACAAGCATCTGAAAATGGACAACAAAGCATTTTTGTGAATAAAGGATGAATTGGTTGCCTTTCAAGCCAGTGGAAAAAACAAACCAGAGAAATTTTAGACCTGAATTCCACAAAACGGTCCAATTCTGAGATGATCGAACATGAAAGATACCAAATATCAGTTGAGTTGAGCTACAGTGACTCTGTTTCTGTTCCAGCCAGTTCGTCTGTAAGTTTGGGGGTTTGCTGTGCACACCAAAGCAGTCAGCCAGCAGACAGTTTTCTGGGTCCTTCTGCATTTTTTATTGACAGTTCTGCGTATGTTCTATTTCAAATGTCACTTTTTTTTTTTGCAATATTTTACAAGCGACATGAAAAACAATTCAACCATTCAGCTGATGTTTACTGATGTTATAGCACATCTGGTCTGGCGCAGCGTTAACGTACATTGTGCAGTTTGGACTTTTTGGGGCCTGATAAGCATTGAGCAAGAAGATACTTTTAGACATGTCCTGCATCACACTCCTCTCTTTTCTTCCAGTGTAGACCCTTAGTGGGAATGTGATGTGACTGCATTTCCCTGAAGTTTACATTTTGTTCTGTAGCTGTGAGTGTCTGAAGTGATACTCTACTCTGCTCTCCTCTTCTAAATAATGCTGAGTGCGGTGCCATGTTGCTTTAGAAAAACAAACCTCTCCACACTGTTCTCAATGCTGTAATTTATCAGTAACAGCCATTTTGAATAAGTGCTGCAACAGTGTTCTCCCTTTTTTAGACTAGGAGTATGTGAGTAGTTAAGGAATGGACCAATGGGCCAGTTTTGCTTTTTTATGTTGTTGTTTATGTTGTCTAAAACTGCTTAAACAGTCATTCGGTCTGATTCAACTCCGCCTCAAGCCTAGTTTAACACGTTTCAAAGTTAAAGAGCAGATCCCCAAGCCAGGGTCGGAGACGCACTGATGTGCCCACAGCTGAACCTGGCAAGAAATCTTTTGCACATCCTGTTATATATGAATTACATTACAGTTCATCTAATGACATTGTCATCTATAGAGTTTTATAATGTGTAATCTTTAGGATTTGTCAGACTTTAAGTTTGGGTGTCGTGTGCCCCTTTATAGTTGTTTATTGAACAAAATTCTAAGTGTGCGGGCAGTTTAGGTCTTTGCCTCTGGTTGTTTTTGTTGCTGATCTGATCTTGTCTGTTTTGATTTTTCACTGTTTGGACAGTTATTTCATTCTGTGTTTCTTTTCCAGAATGTGCTTGTTTGGTTTTTGGACAGTTTTTGTCCTTGTCCTCACATTAAACGTTTCTCCGCTGAAAATCCCTTAACAATGGCTGATGAGTATTAATATACAGCAACTACTTTGAGCAAGTTTTCTTAACGTCTGCTATGTTCAAATTAAAAGCACTGCAGCAAATCTAGAAATTTTAATAGAAGACGGAGAGTGTCAGGCGTTGAAAAACTGTTCTGTCGTAATTCTCTTGGGGGCACTTGGGTAGTGGTGACCTAATGGTTAGGGACTAGGCTCAGGATGGGTTGGTCATGGGTTTGAATCCCAGATCAGTAGGTTGCCCTGAGGTACCCATGAGAAAGGTTCTGTCCACTTCACTGCTCGCAGGGCGCTTTAAATAGCTGCCCCCTGCTGCTCAATGTGTATGGGTAAGCAGAAGAGGTTGAATTTCGTTGCGTTTCACTGTGTGCTGTGCTGTGTTTCACAATGATAAAAGAGTCACTTTCATAAATCTAGATGGGCTAGACTTTGGGCGGTGCCGGTTCGCAGGGTAATTGGTCTAGGTTATGAGAGTTTCACAATGCCCAATAGTCACTTTCACTTCACTTTGGGTTCCATGACGTTTGACCTGAAGAGTAATGGAGGAGCTTGTCATGGCATATGTCGCGATTGTATTTAATACATTTGTAAGCACTGTTCTTTGTGTTGTCGCAGTATAGCTCAACAAAGACAGTTTGGCAGGCCACACGTCTGCCTGGATTTAATGCACTAACTGCAGGCAGTGGAACCATAAAGGCACATCTTATAAGAGAGGAACACACAAATGTAACTGCTCTGGGCTTAAAATGCAGAGCCTTTGAAGGAAATCATGATAAATTGAGAAATGTGGATATTGATTTGAAGACACAGCTGAGTGAGCGAGCTGAGCTGAGCTGAGTCTCTGATATCCTGCAGTGCCAGTGAAGAGGCAGTTTGTGTAGTTGCCTGCAAAGTTACATGCTAAGTGTAATGTAGATGTTATCGATTTTATCTCAGCAGCTGTCACTACTTTGTTTTTCTTGTTAAAATCTTTACATTTTGAAAGCTCAAAACAGTAGTGTATATTGCCAAACTGAGAATCTTATCATAGGGGTCTTTCTATATTAATAATAGTAATATATTATTATTATTATTATTATTATTACTATATTTTAAATGTTCTACAAAATTCAGTTTTGGGGAAACGCTTCAACTGTCTTCACCCTGTGTGCGCTGGGTTGGACGCCAGCACTCCCCCGCGACCACGTTTGGGACAAGCGGCAGAAAATGGATGGATGGCTTCAACTGTAGTTATTCTTATCACATAACTCATAACCTGGTCTTTGCAGTTCTGTACATATCACAGCACTGGTAGACAAATATTGTAGAGCTGTTAAGATAATCTAGCATAAATGGAACGTTTTTCCAATTGCCCTTTGTGATTTATTAGCTTCTGACCATTTAAGACTGTTGGTATTATTCATATTTGACTAAATGGAGCTGTAATAGTTAGGGATTAAATGTGTGGTGTCAGTCTCTATTTTGACTTGTTAATTCCAGAAGTGATTAAAATGCCCCTGGTAAATCCAGCTTTGTGAGTTTGAGTATTATCAGCCATTATCAGGAGCAATTACTTCAAATTAGAGAATATGCACTGATAAAATTCTCAGAGGTACCTACAAGCTGAGGCGCTGGTGCCGATGGTGGTTTCAGTCTGGCTGGCCGAGCAGTTCTGAACACAGAGGGGGAAAAAAAACCTTCATTGGTTTTTTGGGAAATTAAGTATTTCTGAATGAGATTGAAGCGCTCCTCTGTTTGCCGTGCTTTATTTTCAGTGCTTCATTCTGAGTGCAATATCGGGGCTCTTGCATGATCCTAACGTGTCTCTTCTTGTTCATTCCATTGAATGCTGATGAAATTTGTGAAATAAAGCTGCAATTCCTTAAAATCTTATGAACCCTTTCGATTTTGCATTTAGTGACCATGTGCTCGAGGACATATCGAGGGTTGTTACTGTCTAAGTCTCGCAGATCTTTCCGTCCGGTTCACCACATTTCACTCAGACGTCTCATGCTGGGCTGCCTCGACAGGCATCATTCACGGTGGCATACTTCCACTGATTCTTAGACAGATAGACCAGTCACAGTGCTTAAAGTTCAGCTGTAGTGGACAGTCTGGCTCAGCGGGGTGCGCTTACTAATGTAAATGTAAGAACTATCCAAATTGTATTCGACTTTTCAATGGTCTCATCATTTTTAGCTTCATGCGGATGTCCCTGTTTGGAGCGTACAGTGCAGGTCATTTGGCAGTTGAAACTAAAACAATAATTGTGTTCATTGTAGAGCCCTTAATTTTTTTTTTTTTTTTTCTCCAATGTAAATTTTTTTACTTTTTAAAATTTGCCTCACTCTCACTTTTTCCTCACTTAGAATGCTAAAGATTCATTTAAATGAAGGCTCTACATGCACTTCATTGGTTTAAAATGTGCATCTTAATGAATTCCAGTCAGTTTCATGGTCATATAGGAGTGAAAGAAACATTATATAACTACATAAATGCAGTTTCTATTTAAAGATGCTGCAATGATGATTAGAGGAAAGGGTATTTCAGCAAAACTCCATAAATGCTAATAATACCGGGTAATTCTCAAACAAGCTGGGTCTTTATGACGACAGAAGAAATAAATGAAAAGATGTGGTATAATATCTGAGAATTAACTGTGCAAAGCGTTTAATATCAGTGGAACACAATCAGGAGAGACAAAGATCAGAATCAATTTTTGTTCCATACCAAGCCATCAGCCATGACTCATATTTATTTTTAGTGTTTTAAAAGCAAAGTTAATTCGTTCCTCCCTTCATTCAATCACTCTCATGACCACTTATCTCCTAGACAGCGCTGGTGGAGCTGGAGCATATTCTAGTGCCCATATTGTGAAAGGCAGGCACATTGAACAGGCTGCCAGTTCATCACTGGACAGACACACAGGAAAACATCATCAGTTTAGCAATTAAGCATCTGTGGTTCCTCTGATATGCGTGTCTTTGAGCCGTGGGAAGAAACCGCACGGGGCGGACGTGTATGCTGCGCACAGAAAGGAATCAGGCCTGGAAATCATACCCAGGACGTTCTCTCTGTGAGGCAACAGCGCTGTCCACTTTGCCATTTGCAGTTTTATTCACTTACTTTAAATAAGAAAACGAAATTAATACATTTATTTTTTTTTAAAGAATGAACATTTTGAGGTTTTTGAAGAAATTGGAATTGGTCATATTTAATGATCAAGGCACTTCTTACTTTTTTGTTGAAAATGTTCATAATTGTTCAGTAAATCTTTAAAATCTTTCTGAAATCTTATATTAGCTCTTACTTTGGCTCTGTCTGGCTCTATCTCTCTCTCTCATATATATATATATATATAATCATAGTGATGACTTCATGAACAGATCATTAGTGTGTAGTAAAAGGACTCCAGTCTGCGCATGGACATGCTGTCCTTACACTCACTTCCCTGATGTAGAGCCAAAGAGCTTCACTTCTGCCAGCCCTGTCTGCCACCTCAAGTTCAATTTGTGATCAGTTTCATTCATTCCCTCAGACTGCAGCCCACAGAGGCAGCAGGATAAATGGCAGTCAAGCTATGGGGAAAAGAACCTGGCAGGGGCCCAAGCACCTCCTCTCTCCACACTCACACTGCACAGCTGAGATATAAGTAGCAGGGGTCTTGCTGCAAGTGTGTGTGTGTGTGTGTGTGTGTGTGTGTGTGTGTGTGTGTGTGTGTGTGTGTGCGTGTGTGTGTGTGTGTGTGTTCTCACACCTCCATCTCCCTCAGTTCTCAAATAAGAAGCTCACGCTGGGCAGAGGAAGCACCATGCCTACATCCACTAAGAGAAGCTGCCCAGTCCAACTTTCTCTCTCACTCATTCCCTCTCTTTAGCGATCACTCTCACTCCTTTTCTGTGACTAACAAGATCTTGTACCATTGGCTGTGATGAGTTACCTGCCTACACAGCCAATGTGTTGCTCTGTCTTGCTGGCATGAGATCTGTGCGAGAATGAGACTAATAGCCCGAGTCAGCTTGTGGTGCTTAGACTCCTGTTCATTCAAGGCAAAATTGCTCCAGCTTGAATGAGGGAGGAACTTCTTACTGTGAAGCCAGTGGTCAACTCTCAGCTCTAGCTTGTTACTTGACAGATTCTTAGAACGATCATGTCACGGTCACCCTAACGCATGACCGCACATAGCCGTAAAAAGTCGTCAGTCGCTATGGCAACGCAGTTCATAGCATCAGTCTCATTAAATTTGTCTTGACCTCCTATTCCTTTGTGGTATAATGTTCATTTTCTACCCCAGAAAGACTTGAGGGGAATGGTATGAAAGCCTGCAAGGCTCAGTGCTAGTAAAAAAAAAAAAAAAAAAACGGCAAGAATTTGGTCCTGCATCAGCATCTTCTGCATGTGCCTTTTTGTCTTTGTTTTTGGTGCAATTTGAGGTCTCAGCTGTCAGCTGGGTTCAAAAAACAGATGAGACTTCCATGTGGGAGCAAGTCAAACTGTTTGTGTTGCCTTTTTTTTTTTTTTTTTTTTTTTAACAAAGTCTGACATCAAGGGCAGAAGCTACAAACTGAAGTAGCCTTTCTCTGAAAGGAAAGAGATTACAGCCTTAATGAGGTGCAATTCGCCTGAACAGAGGTTACTTCACATTTAGAGTGATATTTTTGGATCTGCTCAAAGAAATATTTGGATAGGGGGAGGGAAGACAGTCACAGGGAAGACAGTTGATGCCGTTTCCCTTTCAGAAGAGGAAGGTGCTAAACTGTCACAAGGGTGGTACCACTTTCTTCTCTGGGATCATACCTTCAGTACCCTTATTTAGGGGACTTAAACCATGTTCATGGTAAAATTAAGTATGTTAACATTTTATTGTTAGAATTTAATTCACTGGTTAACACATCTTCCGTTAATTCAGAGCAAAGTGCTCAAAGCCATTGATTTAGTTCACAAATGAGATGAGAACATGCGCTTTAGTAACCAAACACATCAAAAGCATCTCGTTACCTTTTCTGCTTAGTAAGTTTGATCTTCAGCCAACATAACTGTCCCTTCGGTCTTCAAGTCCCTAATATTAAGCCTACTGAAGAGAGCCTGAGTTTCTCCTGGTCTCTCACAGCAAGGCTCTGCAGATAGTTGACACCGTAAAGCACCATAACACGAGCTGACGAAAAGCTCCGCTCCGCCCACATAGCAGTGTAGAAGTGTGTGTTCGGTGGAGACAGCACTGGTAATTAGCCGGTGAATCGGATGAGATGTGAGAGCATCTGTCTCTCGGGGGCTGATAGGTGTCTGCTCTTCTGAGCCAATTTGGAGTGCAGAGAGAAGCACCAACACCTGCGGCCCTCATCCGGACACAGCTCGCCTCCTGCTGGTCCCGAGTGATCCAGACCTACTGGCATCATGTAGTCCGTTAAATAAGGAAGGCAAGGTATAATGCGATATCAGGCCTCTGAGGCCAGCGCTGTGCGAATGTCATAAGGCAGGTGTGGAATCAGTATGCTGACATTTTTATGCATGCGGGTTAAAAACAGAGATAAAAATGACAGGAACTGATCAGCAGAGATGCAGCTTTTGAAGAGGAATTTCAGCAGCATATCATTGTAATCCAGTCGTCAAGCAGAGAAAATAGCTCACTCAAATTTCTTTTGCAGCCGTGGTAATAGGAACCAGTGGTCCCACAAATCTAGCAATTTTATTTGCAATCCAAACCAGTGAAGCTTGCCGTGCTTTTTTTTGGGTGTTTAAGACGACTGTTAATAAGGGTAAAATAGAAGGGAAATCTGAATAATACACATTGAATTTGTTCTTTCATTCCTTTGCCAGATAGCACCCTGTTTGAGCCTCTTTGACATGAACAGTGTTTTTGAAAAACTGTTTTCTACCGTTTCATGCAATGACTCAGCTAAATTGTGAGGCTTAATATTTTTTTTTTTTTTGTTTTGTAGTTTTTATAGGTGTTAAACTTTGGGTGATCTAAAGACTGTTGTGAGCATCATTTTAGGTTTGAGAAATGGAGAAATCAAAGCTCCCTTTTTGCTTACACGTTGAATCATGGAGAAATGTAAAAAAAATAGCAAAAGTGTCCTTTAACCTGGAGAAGGAATACAATCAAACAAAAACGCACTGAAGAAATCTGAGTTCTGTCAAAAAATTGGTTTGCTTCCCAGTGCGTCCACACGGTTGAGAAAGCTGACACTACTTGGGCATTTGTTTTGTTATTTTTTGGTATTGACTGCCTGCTTGACTCACAGTCTCTTTCTGCACTGACCACTTGGAACTGCTGCTGAATGCAGCGCTTTAGTCAGTACAGTTCTGTTGAAAGGGCCCATGTTTAATGGATAAGCTGGATAAGTAGACTCTTCCTTTTGAAAGAGCGTTTAATGTAGTTTGTAAATATTGTGAATGTTTCATAAGTACAGTTCGCTTCCATAGAGCCCAGCGAGGCTATCTGTAAAATGGCTTGTTTTGAATTTATTATGCTTGTGGTTCCCAAACTATGAATATATTTACTTGGAAAATGTTCCAGTGCTGTACCGGGCCGTTTATTACAGCACGTTCAGCCCGGTGCGTGCTGCGTTCTGAGTGGATATAGTGTAGTTCCGTTCAGGCAGTAGACATGCGTAATGTATGTTCTTATGGTCAGCTGACCAAAGTGGTTGTGGATGAAATGAAAGCTGGCAGCTTTGAAAGCCTCAGAAGTATGGTGGCCAAAAAGCCACAGCTCTTCTCTCATATCCTTAAGGCCTCCTGTTTGGGAGCATTTTCACAGCATTTTTCTACGAACTACAGAACCCAAAGACACATGGATAAGATCGCCAGCATGCAGACATTGCTAAACTAAAAGTGGGCACTTTAATTAAGATATAGTGCCATTTGAAAGTGAAGCAAAAGTGACTATTTTTGTCATTGTGAGTACACACCGCACAGCACACCACAACCTTTATCAACATTTTCAAATACCTAGATGTTGGGGTTGACCCCGGATCGGAAGATTGCGGGTTCTATTCCCTCACCAGTAGGTTGCCCTGAGGTACCTTTGAGCAAGGTAACGTCCCTGTCACTGCTCCCCAGGCATTTTCATAGCTGCACAGTGTGTGTTTGTGTGCATGGGTCAAATGCAGAAGTCCAATTTCATTGTAGTTCACTGTGTGCTGTGCTGTGTGTTCTCACAATGACAATAGTGGTCACTTTCACTTTCACTTAATGATTTGCATGTCTTCCTTTCATGGCTTAAAAACTATACATATCAAACCGTTTGACCATGGTACAACTGACTGTCTGGAGAAAAGCTTGTTTATCGCTGATTTTCAGCACAATTAGAATTAGGTCTACAGCAAACTGTCAAGACTTCCAAGAGGTTTTTTTGTTTTTTAGTAAGATGAAACTTTTCAGAGGCCAGATTTCTGGTGCATCCTTATTATAAACAAGATAAGCTATTTTTATTGGAACCATGGTGGGTATGGACACTCTTATATTGTCTTCATTCCCGCTCTGGGCTGACGATGAATGTTTATTTGGTTATTGATTATGACTGTGTTGGTGTGGCAGGCAGTTGAAACAAGCTGGCAAATTACCCAGGGAGCCTGTCTTGCTGGCACAGCCCACATTGTTGTATCTGCGAATCAACACTGATTATTTATGAAACAATAAAGTAAACATTGTGTGTCTTGTGCGCAGTGGGGCGGCTCAGAGATAAGCAGTGCCGAGGAGTCTGCTCCTGAGGCAACGGCCCTGCTCAGTGTCTTTCGTCAAGGTTACAATCACACTACTACACACACTCTGCCACGCAGCCACCCACAACCAGGCCACCAGACACACACATGCGCCTTTCCTTCTCTCTCTCTCTTAGGCTAAACATATTTGGTTTGATAGAAATCCATGCACTCAGACCTAGATCCAGTAATCATTTATGCTCCTGTACTTTTAAGCACTTTACCAAATACACAAGCCATATTCTGCCTCCCTAAGTTGAATATAGCTTTGCTTCGGAGCAAATTCAGCTGCAGCTACTGTTAAGGCAATGAGCAAAAATGGTTTAGCGGTGCTTTAAAAGCAATGCACATTTGTTTGTTATAGAAAACAGCTACATTCTTAAACCATACTGTACTGTGCAGCTGCTTGCGTCCAACCATTACTTTAAATCACATTATACTCTGTACAGATCCTTTGCCAGTACACAACGTTATTGCACAGATGCTCAAAATGCTAAAAGCTGCTGTAATAAGAGCTGTTCACAGTTCACAGCTGACACTGATGTTGACTTACTTTAAGCACCTTACGGAGATGTAAGTAGCCCCCTCTATTTCGGGTGGATATTCTGGTGCCGTCAAGCTTTGCCTTTCCGTCAGTATTGTTTTCCCCCAATAGGGCCTAGGCAGTCTTAGAAGAGAGAACAAGGAAAGATTTAAGTAAAGGGAGCGGCTTATGTGCAAACAAAAAAACGGAATGGCTGAAAGCATTCTATTTTACTGTATCACATTTAGTTGATGAACCAATTACAGTACATATAATACACCATCAAAAAAAGAAGTTTAAGGCTATGAAAAGGGTCTGGAAAACTGATTAATTAAGAATCAGTAGGAGCAATCATAACATACTGCTGTTATTGTGTCTTACTGTATGGTTAGTGCAGCTTCTATATAATAGTCTTTTATATAATATGTGCAGCTTTCATTGTTTTAGATGATTTGCTGACACCTATGATGTATTCACGAGTATTATAAGATTTTCTATATCATTATTTTTCATGATAATGGCAACATCATCTTATGCCTGCCCCTGAGTGAGCACCCTGGAAGGACGGTGCATGCAGAAATGAGAAGGCAGAAGGAATGATATCCAGATGACATTTTGAGACAAGAGGCAGGTGTTACTGAGACTGCCAAAGCTGCAGTCACTGATGGCAGGGTGTATAAAAAACATCACGGAAAAGCGGTGCATGATTTTCTAAAAAGCAAGAGTAAAACAGAGTAGAAAGATGAAGAGATTGGAGTGATCAGAGGGAGTGAGAGGACTGTGAGAAGGAAAGAGAAAGTGCTAATGCCAATTTAGGCAGTCATTTCTTTTCACAGAAGAAGGGCTTTGAAATCAGTCTTTTAAACGATTAGAGTTGTGAAACGGATGTGCAGGATTATGCAACATGGCCATATAAGGGCAAGCAGTGAGGCTTGAAAGTTTGCGAACCTTTTGAACATTTTTTTGTATTTATGCAAAAAGTATGACCTAAAATATCTTCAGATTTTCATCCTTTTTCTTGCAAGATGATAAAGAGAACTCGGTTGAACAAATGAGACAAAAATATTATAGCTAATAACTTTTTGTGGAAGTTTGCCACCCACGGATACACAATATTTGATCGTTTTTAAATTGTCAAGCGTATTTATTTATTTGCTTAATTAGATTCTCTATATTTACCCTTAATACTGGCAAGAAAATCTGATGTTTAGATCATATTTCTGCAGAAATACAGTACTGTGCAAAAGTTTTAGGCAGGTGTGAAAAAATGCTGTAAACAAAGAATGCTTTCAGAAATATAAATAATGATTGTTTATTTTTATCAATTTACAAAATGCAAAGTGAGCGAACAAAAGAAAAATCTAAATCAAAACAATATCTGGTGTTACTACCTTTTGCCTTATATTTATATTTATATTTATATTTACAGCATTTAGCAGACGCTCTTATCCAGAGCGACTTCCATGTCCTAATTACAGGGACAGTCCCCCTGGAGACACTCAGGGTTAAGGGTCTTGCTCAGGGACCCAGTGGTGGTAGTGCCAGAGGTGGAATTCGAGCCTGGGACCTCTTGACCCATAGGTCTATAGGCAAGTATCCTACCACTGGACCACCGCCACCACCACCTTCAAACCAGCATCAGTTCTTCTAGCCCCCACAGAGCCCTGATCTCAACATCATCCAGTGTGTCTGGATTACATGAAGAGACAGAAGGATGTGAGGAAGCTACATCCACAGAAGATCTGTGGTTCGTTCTCCAAGATGTTTGGAACAACCTACCAGCCGAGTTCCTTCAAAAACTGTGTGCAAGTGTACCTAGAAGAATTGATGCTGTTTTGAAGGCAGACGGTGGTCACACCAAATATTGATTTGATTCAGATTTCTCTTTCGTTCATTCACTGCATTTTGTTGGTTGATGAAAATAAATGATCAACACTTCCATTTCTGAAAGCATTCTTTGTTTACAGCATTTTTTCCACACCTGCCTAAAACTTTTGCACAGAACTGTATATGGCACTAAGCAGCATTAGCAGGGAATCATTTAAGCCTCGTCATTGTCACAGTGTGGCACAGTGAGAAGGTCCTGGATTGAGTTCTAGGCAGTGGCAATAGGGGTTCTTTCAGTGTTTGCTTTTCTGCCACCTTCCAAAGACACGGGCACAAGGTGAACTGGAGATTCTACATTGTCTCTAGGTGTGACTGTGTAATCTGAGTGTTTATCCAACTTTCTCCCTTTAAGCACTGGATAGAACTCGAAGCACACAAACAAAAGGAACCGGGGCCATTTTGCCTTCTTAGCCTGCTCTAACAGGTACTTAGCTCTTAATCACGTGACCTGTTAGAATAATTGAACAGAAAGCTTGTAGCCTATTACATTTGAATTGCTCCTGTAACGGTAAAAATACACCTCACTTATGTTTTATGGGACTTGCAAGAAAGCTGGTTGTAAAATCTGCCTGAAATGTTCCTTATCATAATCCTGATGTTAGCGTACCCCTGTGTTGAGCTGAAATTGGAACTGCCTGGCTCTGAGACACCCATAAAGATCAATTTGTCGGCCACCCCATATCCAATCCATATGCATGAAAAGAATGTATGGTTCCAAACACACAGTGTCTATTTCCTGTCCCCCTCAGCCCCCAGCCTGCCCTGAGCTGACTCCCATATCCCCACAGCTGACCTTCAAAGCCCGCTGCGCCTGGCCGGCCCTCACTGGCAGCCTTTTGTGCCAGCTCCCGGACAGGCCAGGATAAGCTCTGTAGAAAATACCTGCTACATGCTTGGGAAAATCAGTTCAGCTCAATTTGTATAAAGCTTTGGCCCTGTTGTGCTTTGGCAGCAGTCTATAAAGTCCGTCAGAAAGGTCACCTCAGTACTGGTAAACTCGTGACCTTGATGGATCAGATTTTGCCCATCTTCTCCTCTGCACAAGAAGTGGACACATTTCAATAACGGGTCTGAAAGCCTGCCAGCGTGCATAGATGAGCCGGGACAGGCGGAATAGCAGTAATGATCTTGTTTTGGGGGGAGTTAAGGGATTATCTAACAGCATTAGAGGAAACATCTGTCTGCGGTTGCAGCCATCGTCCATATCTGCTGCTCTGGTGCTGTGGTAATTATGCATCTCTTTACTCTTTACTCCTTGCAGGCAGCCATGGGCTCGTTCTCACTTGACTTAGGAGGTGTGGGGGGGTAACAGACATTCAGGATCGGAGGATCACAGCGAATGGACATTTTAGCAAAGCAAAAGCAGACATGGAGAAGCGCAGAACACTTTAATCCTCCTAGCAGGCTGCCCTCCCGCCAGATACCTCTCTAGTTAGGCTATTTTCTGGGGTGTGTGTGTGTGTGTGTGTGTGTGTGTGTGTGTGTGCGTGTGCGCGCGCAAAGCAGATTACAGATATCAGATTTGCTAATATGACAAACCCTGAAGCAAACAGCTCATCTGCTCAACATCTGCTCAGTGTCTCCTTGTGTCTCGCGCTCTCTCTCTCTCTCTCTCCCTCCCTCCCCTATCTAGTTTTCTCTTTCTCAGTGGTTCCTCTCCACCCTTCGTTCTTCACTCTCTTTATCATCTTCTTCCAATGGATGCTGCAGTTTTTTGTTTTTTTTTTTCTTCCTTTGCCCATCTTTCCCTTTTCTCCCTCTCTCCCTCACACACATGCTCTCTCTCTCTAACTCAGTTCTTTTAAAGAGAAAATAATGAGACTAGCTCTCGGCAGACTTGCCCTGATATCGAGGGAAGAGTCTCTTCCTCACGGGTAATATCCCCAGTCTCCACGCTGGGCGGTGCAGTGTGTGTGTTGGAGAATGAGAAACGAAGGCTCTGCATATCTAAAATATAATGAAATGAAATATGAGCCATCAGCAGGTGCACAGTATAAATATTGCACATCCCTAACCTGATTTGGTTGTGCAACGAGAGTGATGGCGTGGCACCAGGCATGGCATTGTGTGTGTGTGTGTTGTTTATTTATTTATTTATTTCCTTGCAGTTGGGAGAGAGTGTGCATGACAGCAAAGGATTTGTTGTTTTGGAGGAGACGATTGTATAAACGGGTTCATGCGTAGGAACTGAAGGGGTTGGATGAAGTGGGTGTGAGGGAGTTGCTGCAGTGTGTTTCTTTGTCAGTCACCCAAAAATGAGTGTATCACAAGCAGGGATTGTGACAGCTCTTCACATGGAGGTGCGCTGGAGCAGTGCCGCCCCACCGCATTCATCCGGAATCTCTCTGCTCTCTGGGCGGATGACTCATCACTTTCCCGAGAGAGAGACACAGATCTGAAGTGTGTCATCTGTGTCACAGACCTGGCTGGAATCCTGCACCTGGTACAAGTTACAGGTTTTTTTAATGCTACTCACGCTGCTCCTTGTGCCAGAACTCAGCCTGTTTGAGTGCTGTTGAAGAGTTCCCTCACAGTCAGTGGGCCTTACTCTCTTCTTTATCACTAAGCGTCCCTCACCTGGGACGACATCTCAAAAGCATGTGTAGGAGGCACAGTTGTGTACTGAGTTTTGAGAAGAAAATACTTAATCTTGCTGTCATGGTTCCGTAACAGCGGGTGATTCCTTCTTCCAGTGGTCATCATCTCTAGTTTTGGAGGTCTGCTGTCCTGTAGATGTTCAGGCTGCTTTGTGTTATAGATTTGTTTTCACACAGCAGCTGTTAAATCTGTGAAGTTTAAACACTTTACAGATTTAACAGCTGCTGTGTGAAAACAAATCTAAAGGAGAAAAAAAAGAGAGCATGTTTGAGATGGAACTTGATTTAAAGAGTGCAGTAGATGATGATGAAGGTAAAACAAGTAAAAATAAATAAATAAATAAAATAAAAGATTATATATATATATATATATATATATATATATATATATATATATATATCTNTGTGTGTGTGTGTGTGTGTGTGTGTGTGATGTTTTTTTTCAATGGTTTGCTGTTGAAGAGCTTTGTGCAACTCAGGCTGGAATATAAGTGCAGCAGAAATGAGTTTGACATTGGCCCAGCACTCAGCCAATGGAGGGTGACAGATCCAATACAGCCGCAGAGTGACATTGTGTGTGTGTGTGTGTGTGTGTGTGTGTGTGCGCGCGCGTGTGTGTGTGTGGGGCACTGCAGTGAATGCTCAGAATGAAGGGTTCATTTAGGAGCTGCTTTAACCAGATGTCTCTCTGTCTCTCTCTCACTCTCTCTGTCTCGCACTGTGTCTCTCTTTCTTTCTTTCTTTCTTAATATTATATTATATATATATATATATATATATATATATATATATATATATATATATATATAATAAAAAAAGAATGACCTGCATTACAATAATAAATATTTCAAATGAAGAAAATTGTGTTAGTTCACGTTACAGCTGCATATTTTGATACAAAAGTTGACCTGTTTTCATGATGACTCAACCATCCCAGCCACTCCCGTTGCCTTTTTTTTTTGTGTCTTTATGAACTTGACACAAATCCTGCAAGAAACCCAAAGGATTCCTATAAAGGCTGTCAGTCTCCAATTTGGGGCAATGCTTAAGCTAATGTTTCACAGATTTCTAACAGTGAACCACCAGGGCAGCGGTGGCCTAGTGGTTATGCAGTTGGCCACAGGATCAGAAGACTGTGGGTTCAAACCCCTTTCCAGTAGGTTGCCCTGAGGTACCCTTGAGCAAGGTACCATCCCCATCACTGCTCCTCGGGCGCTTTCATAGCTGCCCCCTGCTGCACGGTGTGTGTTTGTGCATGGGCTAAATGCAGAAGTCCAATTTCGTTGTAGTTCACTGTGTGCTAGGCTGGTTTCTTACAATAACAAGAATAGTCACTTTCACTTTTTTCACTTTCATTTGCATTGCAGTGCAGTCCAAGATTAAGCCTAATTTATGTCCAGGACACTTACCCATTATTGTTGATTAGATGGTGCATCTGACTAATCAGAATGTTAGGGAGTTTTCCAATCAATGGCCCTTTTAAAAAAATTTTTTCTTTCATCCTGTCTTCACTCCGCTCTCGTTTAGTGTTATTTCCACTCTTCCAGCAGACTCAGGGGAATGAACAGATAGTAGCGGAGGCCTTCATCCAATAAAACACATTTATTTTCACTTTATCAACATAGGCACACACAGACACGCCCATGCTCAAACTCCTCTCCCTAAGCTAGTTTACATGTTTCTCCAAAACACAGTGGCCCACAGCTTGATGATTAGAATATTTTTGCCATTCATAAATAATCGGGACTGCCGTGGCTCTGCGTTTAACCTAAATTAAGAACTGCAGCACAGCACTGCTCAGAGGTGTTGTTTTGGCAATGTAGTCATATAAAATGGCTAATGTCTTGTGTGTTTCTCATGTATCTGCCTGTGTGTGTGTGTGTGTGTGTGTGTGTGTGTGTGTGTGTGTTTGTGTGCACGCCTGCTGGTCTGTTTAGCGTTATTGTGGAATAGTGCTTCGTCTGTAGCAGGAATATGTAGCTAATCTAAAGTGGTCGGAAATGACTGTAACTGGATCTGTAACTGCGGACTTTTGTCAATGAGGTTATGTTTGGGTTTAGTCTGCGAGTTACCTGAACACACACACACACACACACACACACACACACACGTTCACACACAAGGTTGTTGAGACAAAAGCTTAGTGAACATTGCAGCTGCCTAGAGGTTAGTGTCCCTCGGTTCTTGCTGTCAACCTGACGGATTGCAAGGTTTACACTGTGTGTCTGTGTTTGCATCTTTTGTGTGTGTGTTTTATTTTCTGTTTTGCAGCCAATACATTGCTGTTATATGCAAATGAGCCCTTTGACAAATCACATTGTGTCAGTGATACTCTTGTGATCATTCCTTATAGGTATGATAATTCCAGTTCTAATCAATCTAAAATCATTTTTGAAAGAAAAAAGAAAAAAAATTCTTCGGGTTCTAGACTAATTTGCCTTGAATGTCCCGCATGTCCCATGAAAATATTTTTGTTTTAGAGCGTCGCTGTTCTCTCAGGAATCGGGAAATTAAGTCATATTGCGTCTCCTGTGACAGCTTTGTGATGTCCCAGCACCAACGCTATTCTATTCTAACGCTATTCAACCTGTGAAAGTAAACGAATGAAACTTATTCGTTCATGTGTTTGGCCATATTCATCATATCATGTCATTTTGAAGAAAATTATTGTCTCATAATCTCTCGGAAGTAATAAGCCAAGGCATTCACATGATCCAACACAGTATATTTGATCAGAGTAACACAGTCTCTGTCGCATCAGTGCGTTTTAATACATTTAACAACCCCATATTGATAGTGTCCATATTTTGCAGCTCTGCTGCAGAAAATAATGTGATCGAGTGTGTCTACCTAAATAGAATGAGATTTTACTGTGACAATCATTTTATTCCAGAGAGTGTTTCCAGTGCTTGCTCTGTTGATGATTTAATAATATCAGCTGTGGTTTGATGTTTGGATTCTAATATGTGCACCTTGTTCTTAGCCAGAGCAGTTTTATATCAGTACTGACAGCCATCATTTTATGAAGAAAACCAATTCAATCGGCACATCGAGAATGGTTATTATGATAAAACGAGACTTGTTACACCAATTCGCAGACTGTCGGAGAGCTTTGATTACTCAGCGGTAGGCTCGGGTGTTGATCTTTTTTTGTGTGAGCGGCAGTTCAGGAGTGAGATCCGATGCTCCTTCTTCCATGCCGAGCATTGATATAACTCCTGTCAAAGAAAAGCAAAGATTTCATCTGTGAAAGAGAGGGGAAGAAGCTGGGAATGGAGCGATCCACTGCTTCACAGATCAGCCCAGAAACAAAGAAGGAAAGAGAGACTCTGACCTGTTACGGTTGGAGCCATAGCCCATCCTTGTAATAGCCAGAGAGATGTAACCTGTAGCTCTTGCTTGATGTGTGATGGTGTGCAAGTGAGCTATTTTTGATTAATTACACTGTCCTGATTGTTCCTGTTTTAGCACTGATACTTTGGAAAAGTGCATTCATGCATTTACACTGCGTGCATAATCATTAGGCAAGTGAGTATTCATCATTTATATATATATATATATTCCAACTCTAAGCTGAATAAACTTGAATGCTGGTTGGATTGAAGGAGATCGGGTGATGTGTATTCGTGTAATGAGGGAGGGTGTGGCCTAAGGAGATCAACACCCGCTATCAGGGTGTGCAGAATTATTAGGAAGTTTCTTTTCCTCCAAAGGCTAAATGGGCCAAAGAAAAACGGACTCTGAAAAGTCAAAAATTATAAAATGTCTTTCAGAGGGATGCAGCACTCTTCAAATTGCTCAGATATTTGGGCGTGATCACAAAACCATCAAACGGTTTGTTGCAAATAGTCAACAGGGTCGCAAGAAACGCATTGAGAAAAAAGATGCAAATTAGCTTGCGAAAATTTGAGAAGAATCAAGCGTGAAGCTACCAGGAACCCATGAACCTCCAGTGCTGTCATATTCCAGAACTACTCCTACCTGGGGTGCCCAGAAGAACAAGGTGATCAGTGCAGACGTTGCCACGGTAAGGGAGGCTGAAACCCAACTACAACTGACCAAGACACATAGGCGGAAACATCAAGACTGGGCCAAGAGATATCTCAAGATTTTTCAAAGGTTTTATGAACTAATGAGTGTGACTCTTGACAGATCAGATAGATGAGCCCGTGGCTGGATGAGTAACAGGCAAAGAGCTTCACTTCCACTCAGCCAGCAAGGTGAAGGTGGGGTACTGAAAAAGTCTGCATCTTTCAAGAAGACCATGTTTTTTACGCAGGACAATGCTCCATTACATTCATGGAAGTTCTCCACTGCGTGGCCAGTTAAGACCTTAAAGATGAAGGAATAATGACATGCCCACCTTCCTCACCTGACCTAAACCCTACTGAGAATTTATGGACCTTCTTGAATGGAAGATTTACGGGGAAGGAAAATAACCCACCTCTCTGCAGTGTCTGGGAGGCTGTGGTTGCTGCTGCAAAAAACATTGATCGTCAACAGATCAAGAAACTGACAGACTTCATAAATGGAAGGATTATGACTGTCCTTGAAAAGAAGGGTCGCCACTTTTTTTTTATTATTATTTGTAAATTTTGAGTTGTTTGTTTATTATTCTCACTTTAACAGATTAAAATAAACAAGTGAGATGAATTTTTTTTCTTCCCATTTAGTTGTGTAATAATTCTGCACACTAGTAGTTGCTTAATAATTATGTACACGTATGTATTCAAGTCAAGTCAAGTCAAGTAGGATTTTATTGTCATTTCAGCCATATACACAGTACACAGTGAAACGAAATAACGTTCCTCCAGGACCCTGGTGCTACACACAAGACAAGACACAAGACAACATAAGACACAACACGGGGCAACAAGTGCAGACAAGACAAGTATTACCTCCTTTGTAAAGTATTCCGTTTTCAGGGCTTTAACATTTTGGATTGACTGATAGCACTGGATTTGTTCCACATTAAAACTGATCCTCAAAAAAGTCACTTGCCTTATAATTATGGGCACAGTGTGTTTATCCTCTACTTTCCTTCCTGCACCTCTGGTGACTGCTGGCTTCTCTATTACCTTTCTTATCATTGCAAAGAACTTTTGCTCTTGCATTAGAAAATAAAGGAACACTCTTTAATCAGTATAGTATCAAGTCAGTTAAACTTGTGGGATATTGATCTGGTCAGTTCAGTATCAGAGGGGGTTGTTAATCAGTGTCGGCTGTTTTGTTATTTACATTTACGGCATTTAGCAGACGCTCTTATTAGGACTTCATGTCCTAATTACAGGGACAGTCCCCCTGGAGCAACTCAGGGTTAAGGGTCTTGCTCAGGGACCCAGTGGTGGTAGTGCCAGAACCTGGGACCTCTTGAGCCGTAGGTCCATAGGCAAGTACCCTACCACTAGACCACCACCACCGAATGAAATTAACAACAGCTGCACTGAAGGGGCAACAATGAGACGACCCCAAAAACAGGAATGGTTCTGCAGGTGGAGACCACAGACATTTTTTCCCTCCTCATCTTTTTTTGCCTGCTTTTCAGTAGTTTTGCATTTTATTAGATTCAGCGTCACTACTGGTATCATGAAGCGATACCTGGACCCTACAGAGGTTGCACAGGCAGTCAAACTCCACCAGGATGGCACATCAATACGTGCCATTGCCAGAATGTTTGCTGTGTCTCCCAGCACAGTCTCAAAAGCATGGAGGAGATTCCAGGAGACAGGCAGTTACTCTAGGAGAGCTGGACAGGGCCGTTGGAGGTCCTTAACCTACCAGCAGGACCGGTATCTGCTTCTTTGTGCAGGGAGGAACAGGATGAGAACTGCCAGAGCCCTACAAAGGGACCTCCAGCAGGCCACTGTGTGAATGTCTCTGACCAAACCATTAGAAACAGACTTCATGAGTTCAGTGATGCCCTGGTCAGGATCTGGGAGGAGATACCCCAGGACACCATCTGTCATCTCATAAGGAGTCCCAACAAGGTCAGGCATGCATAGAACCAAGTGGAGGCCATAAAAACTACGGAGTACCATTTTGAGTTGCTGCAATGACATTTCAGCAAATTGGACCAGCCTGCTGCGTCTGTGTTTCAGTTTAGATTTCTTGGTGACTCCGAATTAAGCCTTCTGTAGGTTGATCATTTTCATTTTCATTAAATGATGTGGCATCCTTTCATTCCTAACACATTAGCCATTCCACATCGGTATGGATTTCCAGCATGATTTTTTTTTTTTTCCCCAATTGAGATCTGATGTGTGTTCAAAGTGTTCCTTTAATTTTTTTGAGCTGTGTGTGTGTGTTTGTGTGTGTGTGTGTGTGTCACACGGAGGTTGAAACACAGTCATGTTTGGAACAACCTACCAGCCGAGTTCCTTCAAAAACTGTGTGCAAGTGTACCTAGAATAACTGATGCTGTTTTGAAGGCAAAGGGTGGTCACACCAAATATTGATTTTATTTAGATTTCTCTTTTGTTCATTCACTGCATTTTGTTGATTGATGAAAATAAATGATTAACACTTCAATTTTTGAAAGCATTAATTGTTTACAGCATTTTTTCACACCTGTCTAAAACGTTTGCACAGTACCTTTGCCCCTTTGCATATGCACATGCACCACATTTATTTTTGCAGAAATGCAACTTTTTCACATGTATGATTCAAGTCATATGATTTATTGTCATTTCAACCACATACACAGTAATAGTGAAACGAAACAACATTCCTCCAGGACCCTGGTGCTACACATGAGACAACATCTAACATGACACAGAACACACCATAAGACAAAAGACTAACAAGTGCAGACAGCCAGGGCAGACAACAACCAGTGCAAAAACTATTGTATAACAGGGGACGGAAAACATTCGTCCGACAGAGGCGGTGTGTACGAGTGGAAGATGAGTGGAAGACAACAGTAACAGTCTGGTGTTGGGTGCAGGGCAGTGTTATAACTAACTAACTAACATACAGAGCAGCAAATTAATAATTAAGTAGAGTAACTAATACTTTATTAAGTCTGTAGAATCGACACACTGCAGAGGACCAATTTAAATAGTAACAATAATATTGTCTGAATAGTAGTAATATTATCAGAATGCTCTCTTCTATATCAGTTTTGTTTGTTTCCCTATCAATTTTTTTCTGTACTTTAGCACGATAGTAATTGCACTGGAAGTCTAACTCTCATTCTTATGTGTTTTCAAAATGTTACTGCTTTTTTATTGTCTTCTGCTGCTCTTCTGGTAAATGCAGCAACATGTCTTGGGGAAAAAAAAAAATCTAAGAAGTTTTTCCCCTCACTATAAATCAGGAAGGGGAGCATTTCTAGTCAGATAAGGTTCAGAATGGGAAAGCGAGTCACCTCAGTAACTTTGAACATGACATGATAGCAGGCACTAGGTATGCTGGTTCAAACTTCTGTCATATGCCTGTCTGTCATCTGAGCTTTTCACTGTTTCAGAGTTCTACTGAGATTGTGCAAAATGCAGAAAGCTACCAGTGATCTTCTGGGTGTAAACACACCGTGGGCATAAAGTAACCTCAGATTTGCAACACTTGTCTGACTTTAGTCTCTATTGGGCCACAGGAGCTGAACACCTTGTATAGAACCATTGGTGTCAGTGAAGAATGAAAGGTACCCTACCAGCAGTCACTGAAGCATTTAAACTGATTTACTGTGGAAAATCTTTTCCTGACACACTTTGGAGCCCCTGATACCATCTGAAGAATGTCTGAACTGCACAGCATATTTGGACAATGTTGCTGATCAAAGTATGTCTTGTTCCCAAATGATCCCAAAACCAAAATAGCAAGTTGCCATTGCTTCAATAACCAGCGCGGTCTGATCCCCATAAATACGCATTAATGCCATTTAGATACTGGGACCAGATGCACCTGAATTAGCTTTACAAAGAGAAGTTCAGTCTTGCCACCTCAGGGGTGGAATGAACTTCCTTTTGTGGTCAGAACTGCAGAAGACATCGGTCTTCAAGCATCATCTGAAGACCCACCTGTTCAGCTCTAATGAACTCTTTTATAGTGACTCATACTTTGACGGAATTCATTGCTAAATCTATTCATTTAAAAATGCACTTTCACTTTCTTTTCGACCAGAGGAGGATGGGTTCCCCTTTTGAGTCTTGGTTCCTCTAAAGGTTTCTTTCTCCAGTTTTAGGGAGTTTTTTCTTGCCTCTGTCACCCTTACTCACTTGAGGCTCGGACCAGGACTCTGTGAAGCTGCTTTGTGACAACAGTTGTTAAAAGCACTCCATCAATAAAACTGATAATATCTGGCTAAATTGTAAATAATGACTTTTTTCTGTAAATGGAACATTTATTTGCAGTAAATCGATTTACATCTGATTGCTGTTTGGCTGATTGCTGCAATACTGCAACGTTTTGCAACCAGCACCTCGAATCCTGGCCTGGGCAAAGTCATGTTGTTTTTGAAGGCCAAAGGGTCGTAATAAGGTGTAATATTGGCATTCCTAATCAGCAGGATCAGTGTAGTCAGTGTGGATTAAGTGCTGGAACTGCTTAGATGGCAGTATCTACAGAAAGCCTCATAAGACCTCTTCTATAGCTTCCTTAGCCAGCTTTCACTTTCTCTGATCATTCACTGACATTTGAAGACACAAGCATTAAACCTCAAATTCCATGATGCATCGTCACAAACTTCAAACTCTGAAGCAAATAAATAGATAAACATATCATGACAAGCTGGCCTTACACATGACCAAGAAATCGAAAAGACTTTTGATTAAGAGAAGTTGGACTAATTATCCATTAAAAGAGTCGGGCAAAAGATGTTGGTTGCACCCATTCAGCTGTTTGTATAATCTGGTTTTAAATTCTGGTGCCATGTGGAAGATCAAGAAGGGAAACTACTTCAAAACTTCAGGATAGAAATAAGCAATATCTTGAAAATAGAAACTACAAACCAAATGAACTAAAATACTAAAACTAAAACTAAAACTAAAAAAAAAAAGATCACTCTACAAGAAATGGGCCAATAAAATGGAATTATTCTTCCTGTCATTTATTAAATGGGGCTGCATGGCCAGTAAAGGACCAGGGCATCGGCAGTCATTACCTCAACGTTTTTTCATTCCTTTCCATTTTCTCAGCTGCTTTTCCTGATTAGGGTTGCGGGCGGTGCTGGAGTCTATCTCCGCTCTCACAGGGCGAAAGGCAGCGACTCCCTGGACTGGTTGCCAGTCCATTGCAGGGCAGACATACAGACTAACACACATGGTGGACATTTTAGCCTCTCCAGTCTATCTGACGTGCATGTCTTGAACATGCAAACTCCACACAGAAATGACCCGGACTGCCCCACCTGGTGGCAGTGCCATCGGGCTGCTCTATTCTTAAAGCGCTTGAAAAAAATGATTAAGTCTCCTTATAAAGACTGCATGCTCTTTCCATTTTAATTGCATCTGAAAGACATCACAGCTGTGATTTTTGAGCTGCTGAGACAGAGAGAAGCGCAGGATGTAGAGAGTGGGAGAGATCTGAGCCACACTTGATCGAGAATGGGTCATGGCAGTATTAGACACAGACTGTGATGTCCTGCACTAGACACCCTCAGTGCGTAGGCTTTGCTAAACCACGCTGCTTTCTGTCATGCTGTTGACCCAGGGGGTGGGGGGAGCTGATTTGTTCTTCTACTCTGTAATTACAGTGTCACTTCCATACAAGCCACAACTCATTCTTCTTCCAACTCCACTAATCTGCAGCTCTTCTGCGTATCATCCACACACTTGTGGTAGACATTGAGCAAATTAAGTGAGTGGGCACTGCTGCAGCAGGCTGGATGCCGCTTGAAATGCTCGAGCATGAATTACATTAGAGCTTGAAATATTTGTCTAAAGTGGAGCAGAAAGCTGGGTTGTGTTGGGTTCAGACACATTTTTCTCTAATGTTTCTCAGTCACTGATGGAGTTGAAATTTCAGTTTTCTCATTGGCCAACTTTAATGAGCCATGGCCTGCAGTTTTTTCTACCTATTTTATTTGTCTTCTCTGCTTTTATTACTCTTTTTAAATCTGGCGTTTTCTGGCACAGAGGTCCCCAAGGCTAATGCATGTGGATGCAAATGAAGAGAATCAATGGATTCAGGTCAAATTCTCGCATTTTTGTCAGGCTCCAGTGGGGTTTGGAAAGAATTTTGTCATGCTCAAGTCCAGTTAGTGGCTTCAGTCAGGTTTTTCATGCTGCAGGGTCAACGTCAAAATTTGATCGTTGTAGGGGTGGAAATTTTTTTCTGACTCTCTTTGGTTTTGGCTGAAAATTTCAGTTTCAAAATTTTAAGCTCCATGTGAAATGCATTGTGTAGCTGCAGCCACAATGAAGATGAATGTTTCTCAGTTACGCAGCAGTTTACTGCGTACTGTACAAGCATTATATGCCTTTAGATTCATTTAGATGTTAAATAATTCAGATGTTATCTAACGTTAATTAATGTCAGAATGTATTCTTATTTTTATTATGACCAACACTGAAAATACTGTCACAAATTTTCAGTTCCCTAACAGATTCAGTTTTGCACTATTGTATTAGGAATTTACCCCAGCACTTACCCCAGAACTGTGTACCAGTTAAAGTGAACTGACGGTAACTACTCTTGTCATTCCATTTTCATTCCATTCATTGTGAGAACACAGCACAGCACACGGCGAAACCATAACGAAATTAACCTTTTTACTCACACACGTGCAGCAGGGGGCAGCTGTTGAAAGCGCCCGGGGAGCAATGATGGGGACGGTACCTTTTTACTCACACACATGCAGCAGGGGGCAGCTGTTGAAAGTGCCCGGGGAGCAATGATGGGGACGGTACCTTTTTACTCACACACATGCAGCAGGGGGCAGCTATTGAAAGCGCCCGGGGAGCAATGATGGGGACAGTACCTTGCTCAATAGTACCTCAGGGCATCCTAGTGTTAAGGGATTCGAACCCACAATCCTGGGGCCAACTCCCTAACCACTAGTTAAGTGGGACTTTGCAGCACAGCTTCATGCAGCACGCCCCCTTTTTAGCAGCTTAGAAGAAATTTCCCGGCTTTTAAAAGCTGTGGATTTTACACACACACACCTCATTTGGTGATCAGTCAGGGGGAAAAAAGGAACCTTGATGAGGAAAAGGATAAGCGAGTCAAATCTTGCAAAGTAAATATTTATTTAGCAGATCAGTTCTGTTCATCCATTTCCTTCTGCCTTATCTGGTTATCTGGTCTGGCATGTCCTTCACATGAGAAGCACTATTAGAGAAAAAGAGAGAAACAGAGAGAGAAGGACACACATTTATCATGAGTGCATTCCAGTCTGTTACCCAGTTTCCTTGGTCCAGACTAAAGCAGGGAAGCATTTGTTACGTTGTTGTTGTTTGCTTCGGGTTCACACTGACGTATTTGACATTGAACTGAAAGTTGGAACCTTGCTGTCCTCTAGTGTAGCTGCACCCAGGGGTTTTATGTGTTTCTTGTGGTATTCTTAGCAATTAAGAGCTCACGAAGATACGATATAAAAGATCCATGTGTCAAAACCGTGCCAGGATTGAAAGCTTTCCTGATAGGGAGAATCGCTGCTGTTAAAATTAGCATCCTTCCCTGACTTCATTTTTTTTCTCTTTATCTTGCCTCCAAATACACTGATGAAATGAACCCCATAATATCTCAAATCCTACAGGCATGAGAAGAGTGCCAGGATAAAATAGATTACTCTACTATAGTGGAAGGGAGGAGGAATGCTGTCGATGCTGAAACTAAATTTCTATTATACATCCTATCAGCTCAGAGCTCTATCCACTTTTTTAAACACAGACTCAAGAATTCCTTGGTGCTTCATTGAAGAGACGTTGATGAAATCTCATATGCGTTAAGACTAACTTTAGTTTTTGATCAGAAAATAACAGTTTTTAAATTGGGATGCAGCCAGGAGATAAAATATGCCAGAATCATGTACATTTTGTCTTTTTGCATTACTGTGGTCTCCGGTCTAGTGACACTCTTTGGGGATAAAAGAGTTCATTTTTAACCTCGTAGATTTGTTTTCTGGCTCAGGTTCATGTACTTCTTCCAGTTATAAAGAGATTCTGGTAATTCTTATTTTCCTCATCTTATAGTAAAGTGAAAGTGATCATTCTTGTCATCGTGAGTACACGGCGCAGCACACAGTGAACCACAACCAAATTACACCTCCGCATTTTACCCACACACAATGTACAGCAGGGGGCAGCTATTGAAAGCACCCAGGGAGCAGTGACAGGGACAGTACCTTGCTCAAAGGTACCTCAGTGCAGCCTACTGGTAAGTGAAACCCACAGTCTTCCAATCTGAGGGCCTAGTCCCCAACCACTGTTAACTTAAAGAAATCTAGATCATCTGTTTATTTTAAATGTTGCCCTTATTTCACTTTAGACATACTGCTGTCCACAGAAAACTGTTTTGTTGAGCTTGATGTTAAGTCACTGTAACATCTCCTTAGAGGAAATACTGGTCCTGGACTAAAATCCACAACTTTCTGATCAGGGGCCTAGTCCCTAAACAATTAACCGTCCTCCACTATTTTTTAAATGTTTTTTTTCTTTTTTTGAACTCCGAGCTTATCTGACTCATTAGTCCTTAATTCAAATCAAAAGTTGACAATTCCAGAGCGTAATAAATTGTTTGACCTTTTAAACCTCTCTGTTTACTGCCAGCTGCCAGCTGCCTGAGGATCTGAAACCAAAGATAATTGACTCTTTTGAAGCAAAAGGATTCTACAAAAGAAATCGAAACATTTCTTTCTTGTAATTATTCACTGTCCAAAATGTCATTAAGAAACGAAAATTAAGTGGAACTGTTGGAGTCAAGAAAATATCTGTAAAATAAGACAATGTTCTGAAAAATCTTCTCATGGACTCCTCCAGTAAGCAGAATTAAACCTTAACAGGAAAGTATAACTGGCATGGGAAAAGGGGTTTACATTGAATGGTCATCAGTGAAAATATCTGATATTAACACTTTAATGAACCAGAAGCGTTTCAGAATTAAGTATTGTGGTCTAATTTACTCTCACTCACTCAGTTTCATAGACACTTGTCCCAGTTATGGTCACTGGGGGTGCTGGAGCCTATCCCAGCTCTCACTGGGCAAAAGGCGAAGAAACATCCTTGCAGTGCTGGACTTTGGATTATTTGGAAAATACGCTGAGAAATCATTAGATATTGCACAAACTTGTGGGGTCTGTGTGAGCTGGAGTGCACGCTGAAAGAAGAACGCAAAAGCATTTTCACTAATGGTCTCAAACATTTTATATCCAACGTATATTTGGGGTAAAGGAAAAACAAAAAAACAAAAGAAAACTGCTAACTGTTAAGGATAGGGTGGATCTGCTATGCTTTGGTTGCCAGCTGCTGAAGCATGAAGTGTTGTGCAGATGGGTTGGAGAAAAAAAGGTTTCTACTCTGATGATGTATCCCAGAATAGGAGATTGAGAAATCAGGAGACAGGTTTACTCAGTTGTGCAAGTGCAAGTTCACGGGAGGACGCTAACGTGTCTCTGCACTCTGCGCCGCTAATTAGACAGGGATCCAGCCTGACATGAAGTTTTTTACCATCTCATGAGATGGGGTGTAAATCACCTCCTCTGGATTATGTCGACCAAACTGAGTCAGAGAACCATTCAGGGTCTGTCTTAGGACACCAATTAAGCATGAACACAATCAAGCAGGTTTCCAACAATTAATTATCATAAGATCAACAGAAATTTTCCTAAGAAGATCAGTAAAACAGATCATTTGTCCAAAGGTCCTCATGAAACTGTAAATTAGGCAGGGTTCTCACACTCTGACATTCTGTCAGAATATCTCTGAATGTCTTTCGGAAAAGCAGCTCAACCATTTTAAAATAAATTGTACTTTTTATAATGAATGTCATTTTTGATGTTTTGTTGAAGCTGTAAATCATGGCCACAGCGCTGTGTTTCGTGTCAGCTGAAACATGACTGCCTACACTCCGTACGTTGATATGAACGCTGCAGTTGTAGCCTCTGTACACGTTCTAGATGCTTGTAGATGCTGAGGGTGTAAGAGATCCTATCAACACCATGGTGGTAGTAAGTCATATTTGTTTACTTTACTGAGATATTTTATTTCATTTGATTGGTTGTGAAAAGTAGCGCTGAAGGTGGCACAAAGGCTGGGAGGGGGGGCAGTCAGTGAATGTGTGCTCAGAGAGCTCGAGGATAGTGTGACAGCGGAATGAAAGGTAATGGAATGGATCAAGAGGGAGAAGGACTATAGAGGAGAAAAGAGGGAATCCAATAGAAAGACAAAGGGAAAGGCAAGCGAGAAGCATGACAATGCGAGAAAGAATGGAGTGGCATAGAATGGAAAGAGCTCTTGGTAAAGTCACTGAAATTGGGATTATACTAGCCAGTCAGACAGAAGCAGAGAGAGGAGAAAAAGAATAAGAGGAGTGGACATGGTGCAGACATAGAGAGTCAAAATACTGGAAAAAGTGGGGGGAAAAAAAAAGGATGACCCAAACAGAAAGGGAGGAGGTGTGCGTGTTTGTGTGTGTTGCAGAACACAGAAGAAGAAAGAGTATGGTGTGAAAAACAGCTTTGTCCAGGCTGAAAGCAAAAGAACAAGTGTGAAGCAAAGCTCAGAGGGCTGCAGAGTAAAGGGGGTGAGCAGACAGAGCAGGAGACTGTGTGTGTGTGTGTGAGTGTGTGTGTGTGTGTGTGTTGCCTTTTTTCTCTGTCTGTATGTGTGTGTGTGTGTGTGTGTGTGTGTGTGCACGCGCCAGCGCCTCTGTTCTATTAATAATACCTGTCCTAAATGTGTCTGCATCCAGACACCAAGCAGCCCATACAGAAGCTCTGCTCTCTCTCTCTCTCTCTCTCTCTCTCTCTCCTTCTCTCTCCTTCCTCCTCTCTCTCCTTCTCTTGCTTTCTCTTTCCTTCTCTCCTTTTTCTTTCTCTTTTTCTCTCTCTCCTTCTCTCTCCTTCCCCCTCACTCTCCTTCTCTTCTCTCTCTATCTCTCTCTCTCTCTCTCTCTCTCTCTTTCTCCTTCTCTCTCCTTTTCTCTCTCCAGTTCTCACCTTCCCTCTCCTCACTCTCTCTCTCTCCCTCCGCTCTTTCTCACCTTCTCACCCCGTCTTTTTCTCTCTTTCCTTCCCCCCTTTTTTCTTCTCTTGTGCGCTCGCTCTCTCTGTCTGTCTCTCTCTCTCCCTCTCTCTCTCTCTCTCTCTCTCTCTCTCTCTCATTATTTATGTGCTCTCTTCGGTCTCATGTTTATCCTGCATTTTAATTCGGCACAGAAAAGGACGGCAGCAGTGGGGCACTCAATAGAAAGTGCTAACATTTAACGACCCCTGCGGAGGCAAACAAAAACAGATCGTTGGCTCCTCAAACAGGTCCGCTGGGCCTGACCCCTCCAATATGCTAGTCGTCATTCTGAGGCAAGACGGCAAAGCTCACAAGGACGAGCCATTTTTATGAGCTCCAGTCGTCCCCTGAGTATCCCTTCAGCATAAATGACTGGTTCGCCGTATCCGAGACTCTGAGGCTTCAAAGCAAACACCCTCCAGTGGCTGATTTTTGGAGAGGTGGATGGGCTGCCAAGGCCGCTGTTGTTGATCACATTTAATTAAAGGTATCAGAGAGGTTTTTTTGGGTTGGGTGGGGAATAATGCTTCCATGTTGTTTGCCAGAGTTCATTTCATGCTAACCAAAGCATGTAAATTTTGAATGGACTGAGTGCGCTAAGTCAGATTAATCCATGCTGTCTCTCCATGTCTCCATGTTTGCTTTTCCTAATTCAGATCCAGAGATGAAAAACACTGTGGACGCCAAATGTCAAAAGATGTACCCCTGCTTTACTACTTTAAACAGAGAAAGCAAATTTAACATCAGTCATTTTTTCAAGTCTTTTTTTTTTTTGTCTTTACTTAAAGCAATAGCTTGTCATAAAAATCATCTTCTTTTGGCTGCTCCCGTTTAGGGGTCACCACAGCAAATCATCCATTACCATTTCTTCCGTTCCTCTGCATCTTCCTCCTTCAAACCAACCACCTGCATGTCCTCTTTCACCACATCCATAAACCTCCTCTTTGGTCTTCCTCTTTTCCTCTTTCCTGGCAGCTCCATCTTCAGCATCCTCCTCTCAATATAATCCTCGTCTCTCCTCTGGACATGTCCAAACCAACGCAACCTTGCTTCTCTAACTTTGTCTCCAAAACGTCTAACCTGAGCTGTCCTCTAATATACTCATTTCTAATCCTGTCCATCTTCATCACATCCAATGAAAATCTCAGCATCTTTAACTCTGACACCTCCAGCTCCGCCTCCTGTCTTTTCGTCAGTGCCACCGTCTCCAACCCATACAACATAGCTGGTCTCACTACTGTCCTGTAAACCTTCCCTTTTACTCTTGTTGGTACCTGTCTGTCACAAATCACTCCAGCCCCTCTTCTCCACCCATTCCAACCTGCCTGCACTTTTTCACTCTTCGTTACACTGAACTGTTGATCCTCCACCTTTGTTACCTCTACTGCCTGCATTCTAACCACTCCGCTTTCCTCCCTTTCATTCACACTCATGTGTCTGTGCTCATCACCTACTCACTTTCATTCCTCTCCTCTCTAGAGCAGATCTCCATCTCTCCAGGTTCTCTTCAAGCTGCTCACTACTCTCACTACATATCACAATATCATCAGCAAACATCATCGTCCACGGGGACTCCTGTCGAGCTTTGTCCATCAACCTTGATCAACCTAGCCTTGTCCATTACTATTGCAAAGAAGAATGGGCTCAGCGCTGATCCAACCTCTACCTTAATACATCTGACACTCATACTGCAGATCTCACCAGTGTAACACTGCCCTCATACATGCTGAACTACTCTCGCTGCCACTCTGCCACACCTGTCTTCCTCATACAAAACCAGACCTCCTCTGTAGGCACCCTGTCATATGCTTTCTCCGAGTCCACAAAGGCACAATGCAACTCTTTCTGAACCTCTCTGTGCTCCTGAATCAACACCCTCAGAGCAAACATTGCATCTCTAGTGCTCTTTCTTGGCATGAAACCATACTGCTGTTCACTAATCCTCACCTCTTTTCTTAACCTAGCTTCCCATACTCTTTCCCATAATTTCATGCTGTGGCTGATCAACTTTATCCCTCTATACAGCTCTATAGTTACTACAGCTCTTTGCATCACCTTTATTCCTGAAAATCGGTACCAGTACACTTCTCCTCCACTCCTCAGGCTCCTCTCACTTTCCAAGATTGTGTTAAACAGTCAAGTAAGAAACTCTACTCTACTGCTATCTCTCCATAACTCCATGCTTCCACCAGTATGTGATCTGGACCAACAGCCTTTCCATTCTTCATCCTCTTCATCGCTGCCCTTACTTTCATACTTGCTTATTTGCTGCACTTCCTGGTTTACTATCCTCACATCATGAAATTTTCTCTTCATTCATCAGCCCATCAAAGTATGCCTTCCATCTGCTCAACATGCTCTGTTCACTTATGAGTACGTTTCCATTTCTATCCTTCATCGTCCTGACCTGCTGCACATCTTTCCCAGGTCTGTCTCTCTGTCTAGCCTCGGTCGGTCCTTTTCTCCCTCTTTACTGTCCAACCTCTCATACAATTCACCAAACACCTTCTCTTTAGCCTTCGCCACTGCTTTCTTTACCCTGCATTTCATCTCCTTGTATACCTGTCTACTTTCTTCATCTCTCTGACTATCTCACTTCTTCTTCACCTGCCTCTTCTTCTGTATACACTCCTGGACGTCTAGGTTCAACCATCAGGTTTCCTTATCCTCCTTCTTCCTTCCAGATGTCACACCAAGTACATTTCTAGCTGTCTGCCTTATCACTTCTGCAGTGGTTTCCCAGCTGTCCAGTAACTCTTCAACATCACACAGTGCCCGTGTTAACTCCTGCCCGAATTCCACCTTGCAGTCCTCCTTCTCCAGCTTCCACCACTTGATCCTGGATACTGTCCTCACTTTCCTCCTCTTCTTGACCTCCAAGGTCATTTTACAGACCACCATCCTATGCTGTTTAGCTACACTCTCCCCTGTCACTACTTTGCAGTCTCCAATCTCCTTCAGACTGACCCTCCTGCAAAGGATATAATCCACCTGTGAGCATCTTCCTCCACTCTTATATGTCACCCTGTGCTCCTCCCTCCTCTTAAAATAAGTAACTATCTAGAACCATTTCCATCCTTTTCGCAAACTCTACAACCATCTGACCCTCAGCAGTCCTCTCCTTAACACCATACCTACGCATCACCTCTGTCTGTACCAATCACCACTCCCTCTCCCCTGGGTACACTCTCCATCACTTCATCTAACTCACTCCAGAATTCTTCTTTCCTCTCCATCTCACAACCAAATTGTGGGACATAAGCCCTAATAACATTCATTATTACACCTTCCAACTTCAAACGCATCACCTTATCTGGGGACAGTACTTTGCTCAAAATATCAGGGCAACCTACCTCTTGGGTTCCACACTCTTCTTATCATTTGGCCACCACTGCCCCGAGAGAACCCACTTATCCCACGGAGACAATATTATACCCTCTAATGTATTTATTGAGGAAAAACCAATACTGAACATCTGTAAATGGCAAAGATATGTAAATATTTGCTTTTAGTACCTGGTGTGACCCCCTTTTGCAGCAATAGCTGCAGCTAAACATTACCGCAAATCAGTTGTGCCCATCAGCTTAAAGGAAATGTAGCATTACTCTGCACAGAAAATCTTCAACTCTGAGATGTTGATGGGATTTAATCACATGTACTTCTGGAACATTTTTATGGGGTGAAGGTCAGAACATTTAACTTTTTGTATTTGTTAGAACCATTTGTGTCCTTTTTCATTGTTTTGTTCTGTTTATGGTTCATTTTTATTTATTTATTTATTTATTTTTATTTATTTATTTTTATAAATCAGTCATTGTTTCAGCAATAATTTAAGCCATTGTGGCCCAAGGGCAATAAAACCAGAGCAACCATAATACTATCACCATCATGTGGGATAAGGTTCTCATGCTGGAATATAATATTTTCCTTTCTCTGAACACTTGTCATTTAAGTTTTTGGAAAGCCGTGGCTTTTGCCCTGCAGTCGTGCCTACTTGCCTGCTACACTACGTTATTGTTCAGTGCCCTCCTGAAGGTGGACCCATGAACTTTATTATTCCCCAGTGTGAGAGAGGTCTTTATTTAGTTAGTTAGCTTAGAACTTACCCTGGGTTTCTTTTTAAGTACAGACTGTTCCTTCTTGAATTGATCGTTGTTTGTTGACCATTTCAAGGGAGGATAGGAGTGGTCTTAAGTTTGTGTACAGTTTGGATCAGTTTGGATTGCTGGACACTTCAGAGTTGTTGTTCTATCTATTTCCACTCCGAAGAGCGCCAGCAATTCTTTTTCGAAGTTTCTCAGGAAGCTTTCTTTGATATCATTCAGCAAACATGTTGTGACGATCAGACTTTGATAGATCCCTGTTCTTCTAATAAAACAAGACACCCACTCATACCTGATTGTCATCCCATAAATTGTAAACACTTCACTCTATTTTTACCTTCAAATTAACTGCCAATCCTACGGGCTCACGCAATTTTCCAACTCCCATTTAGGTAACATTTTTATTAATGAATGAATAGAAATGTTTAGTCTCATTAGGTTAATTGGATTGTTGTTTATCTACTTTGAGGATTTTTATGAAAATTATGTTAAAGGTCATATTTATGCAGAAATATAAAAAATATGGAAGCTAATTCCACAAGGTGTTTGTTAGAAATGGGAAAAATGTTGCAAAGTCTGGATCCAAAATGAATGTTTTGATGTTTTCTTCCTTGTTTTTCACGTTTACAGATAACATTGTGTCAACGGCATGCATAAATCATCACATATTTGCCTTAAAAATCAAATATACAGACAGATCAGGTTCAGAAAGTGTGTTCTGTTTGAGCTCACTTAATAATGTAGATGGGTATATTATTACCTATTTATTATTATTATTTATATTTAGTGATAGGCAGTCAAGTGCAAAAGAGTAATTTCTTCAACTTCAGCTCGTTTCTCAACCATCGACTATGAATGCCGACTTTTTTAAAGTTTATAATTTGACTCCAAGGTTACTTCTTAAATAAACGTATTTGTCTCAGTGATTCACTTAAGGTACATTTTGAGTAATGAGTGTCAAATGTGAAAAAGAACTATGAGTTGAAGCTGACTCCAGCTCACATATCAAAACACGAAATTGACTTGGTGCAGTTGTAACTACAACTGAAAAGCCTGAATCCTGCAGCTCTTTGGTCAGTTTGAATAATTCTCACTGATGGGTTGTTAACCTTTTTTTTTAATGATGAGTACTGTCATCATTTCTCATAAGCTTTTGCTACGTATCTCCAGTGCACAAGTAAAAATATCAGACTGTAACATCAAAAATGTTGTTAACTATTGACTGTCATCAGCTACACCTGTGACAGGCAGCACTATATGCACAAAGTAGCTGACTAAGCTGGTTGTGTGTGTCAGGTTTACAGGGGCAGACACACTGGTGATGGGGGATGTAACTTATGGGGCCTGCTGTGTGGATGACTTTACTGCCCGCGCCCTGGGAGCCGACTTCATGGTGCACTACGGACACAGCTGCCTGAGTAAGCCTCTTGGTGCACACACACACACACACACACACAAAAACACTCAAAAACAAGCAGTGGTTGGCTGTATGGTGATATTTGGTGATTAGCATGATAAATGGCTTAACACCATCATATTGGACATCTTCCACATTAAAAGAATTCTAACCAGCCTTTACTAAGAGATCATAATCACTACTGGCACTTTCCTGTGGGTTCCAACTTATCAAACCACAGAAAAACAAATCAGCCATAGCGTTAAACCCCCCTGACTAATACAGTGCTGCCGTAAAGCTCTGACCTATAAACACATGGACTCCACAAGAATGCTGAATATGTACTTTGGTATCTGATGCCAAGACATTAGCAGCAGATTCTTTAAGTCCTTTGAAAGGATTTGATATGTTTATCTAGCAGATGCTCAGTCAGATGGAGAATCTGGAGGCCACTCTTTTTCTTGTTCTTCCCTTCCTGAACTGAACAGCCCACCCTCCCCAGTGAGAAATCGTCCTGCTGAACGGGAGTTTTGCCATGAGGGAATTCTGTTGACATGAAGGGGAGGACTTGGTGTTCAACAATAGTATGTGTAAAAGTAACATCAACATTAATTCCAGGACCCAAGGTTTCTCAGCAGAACAACACCCAGAGCCTCTCAGTTCAGATGTTTTCAAAGAGTCATGGGAAGTCCCAGTTGCCCAAAGATTGTTTAATACATTTCTGTCACGCTATCTGTGAATCTAGTAACAATCTGGGGTTTTATGGTTCACCTGCTGAAAAATAAATGTCAGCCCAAAGGCATCTCTGGATAATCTGGGTTCCCTCTGCAGTGGCCACAGCCTTTGCTGTCTGTAGCTTTTATGTTTTTTGTTGAGATTCAACTTATTCTGAGAACACTGAGCCCCACGTTTTAGTAATCGTCTTTCATTTTTCATTCGGTAATTTATAGCTGCAACCATGTGTTCCCACTGCTGTGGGATTCCTCTCTCTCTGATGGACAGAAATGTTAGAAATGAAGTATCGTGATGAAAATAAATTGTCTGTACGCAGCCCCGGAAGAATATTTGGAAGCAAGCGTTTTATTTCCTGCTTTTAAACAAATATGTGATCTGTTTATTGGAATGAATTCATTTTAGAATGTATTATTTTCAGTGCCTCAGCACTTTCATTTGTGTGCTACGGAAGTGTATGTTTTTAACATCAGCAAAGACTGGTGCAAAAATTTAACATCCAACTCTACATGCTCTTAAGGTGATTATATTTATTACATGATATTGGCATTACAAAACGTCATATAAATGAAGAGTATCTGAAATGTGTATGTGATAAGTGAGTGTTTGTGTGGGTATAAAATATGTGTATGTTAGGAATATCCTGAAATGCTGTGATGTATACATTTCCATCCATGGTTTTGTTACTTTTTTTGCAGCTGCATGACATGCAGATTACTACCTTCCATCACCACCACACCATTTTCCCTCAAGTCTGTTATTCATCTGAACCTGTATTAGTGTATATATATCTAATATATAAAATGAGTGAGTGCTGGGAGGAGGTGGGGGGTGTCTTGACATACTTGAGGGGGGTCTCAAGAATTCTCCACAGACTCAGACTAAAGTCAGTGTGTAGAGCTAAGGAGAAGTTAGAAGGGTATAGATTTATCTTCTCAAGTGCTAGGCAGCATTTGCCTCAATAGCACGGCATGGAAACCATTCAGCATGTGGCTGTGTAAGGCTTAGTAGACCTTTCTGAAGGGTCCTGCTGCACATTTACACAGTGAATCAATGGAAGACATGTATTTAGCTTGTCCTTTGGAAAGCGCCCGCCTGGAGGAGCCCGCGCCAGCCGCCTGTCTGCTGACCCACGTACAGTAGGGAGGAAATGCTAAATCAATACAGCCAATATATCCCTGAACAACAAATCCCACCCCTCCTAAATACCACCGCTGACCAGCAGAATATTAATGCAAAGGCAAGGCTGTAACTTCGCACTGAGGGCCAGCACTCTGTACACATGCACACGAGCTGAGCACCTGAGATTAGGCTGATTAGATCATTGACTGTAATCCGTATTGGAATCAGCTTTAATGAGATCTTTGGTTGTATGAAGGCATTGAGTTGATATGGCCAGTAAATGCATTAGAACTTCAAGAGCCTTTATTATAAAAATTACTTTTTAGTATTTTTTTTTCCCCTTCACAATAAAGGTTTTGTTTAGTAGGGAAATGTTACACTAACCGTTTTTATTTAAACACAGGTTTCAAAGTGAGGTGCACTGATTAAACATTCAAGTCTAGTTGACAATGTTTATGCATCATATGTAAATTTTTCTACCCAATTTTTCTCCTCATATTACTTCTTCTGTTCACATAATTCAAACAAGCTGGGAAGTCAAAGTCTAACACGTTTCCTTAGAGTCATCTGAACATCCTCTGCATCTTTTTGAACAGCCACATGCGGCTGGAGAAGAAACGGTTCTGTTACCTGTGCTGGTCAGCACCATGCTGAATGAAGGAGAGGCAGGGACCATCTTAACCAATCAGGACACTGGAGGGCTGGGGCATCGCCAGGGATCAGAACTATGCTCTCCTGCCAATTTGGCCAACAGTTCGACAATTCACCACTTTGTTTATGGAACACCATATCGGCCAAGTTTAAGTTATTATGGGTGTTCGTCAGGACTGCTGTTTGGACAATATTGAGCAGCCAGTCAGAAGAGATCATTTACAGATATCTATAGTGGAGCAATATGAAAGAGCCAGTTTTACTCCACATACGCCACAGGGGCAGCGGTCGCCTAGTGGTTAGGGGAGTTGGCCACAGGATCGGAAGATTGTGGGTTCAAACCCCTTACCAGCAGGTACCTGAGGTACCCTTGAGCAAGGTACCGTCCCTGTCACCATTCCTGTCACATAGCTGCCTACTGCTGCACGCTGTTTGCATGGGTTAAACGCTGAGGTCCAATTTCGTTGTGGTTCACTCTGTGCTGTGCTGTGACCTCGCAATGACAAGAATAGTCACTTTCTCTTGAAATAATTAAATGATCAAATAAAATGAATTTTGACTGTGTATAGTGGCTTAACCTGCTCTAACATCAAAGCTGGAAAATTATACAAATGTAGGATATGGTCCCTTTAAAGGATCAGTACAGCAAAAAAAAAAAAAAAACCCACACTGTGCATGCCTTGACTGATCAACTACATGTGGGCTGAGGGGAACATTGTTGAAATTAGTTTTCACACTGAAGTAATGCTTTAATGGACATGAAGATACCCAGTAGTGATTAGCATAAAATAGTAAGGTGTGTTACCAGGGTAACGTGTTTCTGTGCTGCATTCTCTCCCAGGGTTGCAGGACAGCTCTCGTGGTGGATCGTGCGTGCGTGCATGCGTGTGTGTGTGTGTGTGTGTGTGTGTGTGTGCGTGCGTGTGTGTGTAAAAGATACAACGCACTGCTTTATCTGATGGATGGCGCTGAGTGCAATAAGATGCATTGAAAACGAAGCACGATAAGCATCAAAAATAACTCTGTCAGACAGCAGCAGCACATTAAAGTAGCTCTCGCTGACTGACGTCCCCCACCTCTCTTGCACGCACCCACACTCTTCTCTTCCCATCTCTCGCTGTCATCTTTCATTTTTACTGACTTCATGAGGTTCCTCACTCATGTCTGCTGTGAAGGCCGTGAAAGAGAGAAGGAGACGTGGAGGAAGAGAGTATTCTTGCTTCTTGTTGACAGAGGCTGTAATTGCACTGATAAAGTGCTCTTGGACCACTGCGCTAATTGGATAAGAGCAAGGATCAATTCCACTTAAGCCTTGCGTTTTTCCTTGGCCTTTTCCTCTTTTTCTTTTTGATGTGGCCACCTGAGGAAGACAACAGACTGATGTGTGACAGTTCTTCTCTTTGTGTCTCAGCAGGTGTAATTTAACAAAAATGAACTGAAATTAATTTCTTCTTAACTCTTAGCCAAGTTTTCGAAAGTTTGCTTCTTAATTTTGTGCTGGAGTTAGGAGCGTGATGTTTATACTAAATAATGAATAAAGTTCATTTAAGTGATTATTTTAAAAAAAAAACACAGTTAGTTTATGAATGTACATTGTCTTTCTTCTTAGGTCATTTGTTGGTCATTTGTTCAGTACAGTGAAGATGTCCAGGCTCACCGACTACATTTGCCGTTAGGGGGAGTTTAGTATGTGTGATACTTTGATAAACTAATACGCGCAGATTTGCTGCTGGAATATTCATCGGGTCCGTGTCTGGAGGCTTGTCTGGTATTTATGTGGTGCTTTCATCGTGACCATAACCTGTGAAAACATCTCCCTTCCCTTCTCCTCCACCCCTCACTTTCCACCTCATTCATCAGGCTCCCCAACACATCTGTCCCTACATTTCCTGTCCTTTTTTGCCCTTTCTGCTTTTTTCCTCAGTTTACTTCCTCATTCTCTCACTTTGCACCTTTCCAGGTTTCTCTTTGCGGCCCGAAACAAATCCCTCTCTACTCGAGCTCCAGCAAGATGGATATCTCTTTACTCTTCTCATCCATCTCCTTTGCTTGTTATTTTTTTCTTCTACGTCTTCCTTTCTGTTTTATCATAGTGGTTCATTATTCTTTCCCCACTTCTCTCCACACGCTTCTTTTATTAAAAGCACCAGCATATTTGAGAAATCGCTCATGTTTGTCTAGTAGCAGTAGAAATGGCCCTTGTATGAGACCCCTGAGTGAACCACACAAGAGCAGCTATAATTATGATCATCAGCCCTTAATGATAATGTAAGAGGTGTGTGTGCTTATCTTTCTCTTCTTCTCCCTCAGCCACCCTCTCTTTCTCTCTCCTTTCCTCTCTGTCTGTCAGATCTACTAAATGGTGTGTGAAATGAATGAAATTAATAATAATTATGTATCTTTGTTTTCACCTGTAATAAAAACTGTCAGCCCCAACCAGTGTTTTGAATTTCCTAGAAGTCTTTTTTTCATTTTTCCCAGAACTCTGGGAAAAAAATGAACGAGGTTGTGAATTTTTTTAGTTGCCTATTTGAAATTCAGCTTAGGATGAGTGCTGTTGGAGGTGAGTGGTATTTGCAGTAAATGAGTGATATTTGAGGTAAATGAGGGGTATAGTTGGGAAATGAGTGATATTTGTGATGATAAGTGGTATTTTTAGGTTAATTAGCTTTAAATGTGTGGTATATGCAGCAAATGCGTGATTTGGTTGAAAATTCTTGGTGTCTGACTTAAATATGTGGTGTCTGAGCGAAATAAATGGTGTTTCCAGTTATTTATTTGGTAGTAAATGGTAGTTTAGGTTAAGAGTGGTATTTGTAGTTTAGGTTAAGAGTGGTATTTGTAGTTTAGGTTAAGAGTGGTATTTGCAGTAAGTAAGCGGTAGTTTAGGTTAAGAGTGGTATTTGCAGTAAGCGGTAGTTTAGGTTAAGAGTGGTATTTGCAGTAAGTGGTAGTTTAGGTTAAGAGTGGTATTTGCGGTAAGTGGTAGTTTAGGTTAAGAGTGGTATTTGCGGTAAGTGGTAGTTTAGGTTAAGAGTGGTATTTGCGGTAAGTGGTAGTTTAGGTTAAGAGTGGTATTTGCGGTAAGTGGTAGTTTAGGTTAAGAGTGGTATTTGCGGTAAGTGGTAGTTTAGGTTAAGAGTGGTATTTGCGGTAAGTGGTAGTTTAGGTTAAGAGTGGTATTTGCGGTAAGTGGTAGTTTAGGTTAAGAGTGGTATTTGCGGTAAGTGGTAGTTTAGGTTAAGAGTGGTATTTGCGGTAAGTGGTAGTTTAGGTTAAGAGTGGTATTTGCGGTAAGTGGTAGTTTAGGTTAAGAGTGGTATTTGCGGTAAGTGGTAGTTTAGGTTAAGAGTGGTATTTGCGGTAAGTGGTAGTTTAGGTTAAGAGTGGTATTTGCGGTAAGTGGTAGTTTAGGTTAAGAGTGGTATTTGCGGTAAGTAAGCGGTAGTTTAGGTTGATTGGTCTGTGTTGTGAAGAAGTCGTAGTTTAGGTTTTAGGTGATATTGGACCTAAGAGACTGGTATTTGAAGTCGTGTGGTATTTTAGGTTATGAGTGATATGTTAAGAAATTGAGTGCTGCTGGCTATAAATGTGTGGTGTTTAGGTAATCAGTGATCTTTGTAGTATAGGTTTTAACAGTAGCTCTGAATGGATGGTAGATGGTCCGTTGTGACAGTTGGGTGACTTTGGCGGCAGAATCGTGATGAATTTAGCTTGTTAGTTTGCTGATGGCATTAGTCGCGGTCGGAGTGCAAAAACTGTACAGGCCCCAGGAGCGTACAGGGAAGTTTCTGTAGGGCCGACATTTCTGCTCTGAGCATTTTTGTTCACCACAGGGTGCAACTGGTACAATTTTCAAAAATACACCCCCCCCTCCCAAATAAATAAATAAATAAATTACCTGCACAAACTCGGAAGTGAATTAATAAGTATTCATTAGCAAGGATTGTTTTTTTTCTTTTGTTTTTTTTTTTAAACCTGTTACTCCCTCACTCCCTCTCTCTCTCTCTCTCTCTCTCTCTCTCTCTCTCCCTCCAGTCCCTATAGATGCCACGGCTGGAATAAAGATGCTTTATGTGTTTGTGGACATCCAAATGGACTCTGCTCACTTCCTGGACACTATCCGCTTCAACTTCCCACCAGGACACTCCCTCGCCCTCGTCAGCACCATCCAGTTTGTGGCTGCACTGCAGGTGACCTTTGACCTCAGAGTTTTGTCAATTATAGCCACCACCCACATGTTCACCCATGAACATTTGTTCACCCAGCTGTGGAGCTCAACTGCCTTATTCCCTCTCCTGCACGTGCGTATGTTGCGCATGATGGTGGAGGGCATGTGACGTGGGTGTGCTTTGTGCCTTGCGGTTGTGGTTATTTCGGACCTGGAGAAGATGCGGAATAAAGTTAGCAGAACTGCAGTTCACTGCTGGACAGAGAGCAGAGCTTTATATAACATTGACTTCTGCAATGGTGGTGTACACTCACACAAACTACATTCCCTTGTCATTTTGCACCATTCACATCAAAGTTGTTGCTCACTCTTCTTCACGTCAGCAGTATTTTCTCTATGAAATTTCGATTCCTCTCTGATGATGTGACAAAGCGGCCTCTTAGACCTTTCCTTTCTGCATTATATAACACAAACAAGTGCCCTTCAAAAGACAGCACTTGGACCGTTCTTGAATGCAGACTGTATTTGGAAGGGAGTGTTTGCAGCACATCACAGTTTCACAAGTCAAATCATTCAGATCGCGTCAAGTCAGATCCTGAGTCTCTGGGTTCTGAGTCGAGCCAGAGTCTCTGGGTTCTGAGTCGAGTGTAAAAATTAGGCTTAGTTTCATTATCAGTCTCATTCCGAGAGCACTACATGTAGCAGATGTGTTTTTCAAGTTATAATGGGTTAGTTTTTATTTTGCACAACAGCCATGTTATTTAGGTTGTGTATCCTCTAATGTGAGGTTTCAGCTTCAGCTAAATCAAATATGACCGCACGCCATCTGTTTTTACATGAATTTTTACAAACCTTCAAACAATAGATTGTTTTGTCTGTAAAAAGCTTCATTGTTTAAGCCTGACACTCCTGTGCACTGCAGTGTTTTAGGAATTGCTTGTCATGGTCATATCTCAACAGACCATAAGTATAGACTCTGAGTTGAGTCAAGAGTCGGCTATCGTGACTCAGATCTCTGTCTCTGCCGCATAGATATCTAACCTTTCATCCAGACTTTATATTTTTTTACTTTATTAAATGATGTGTATTACCCCCCCCCCCCCCTTATCTCTCTCTCTCTCTCTCTCTCTCTCTCTTTTTCTTTCCACCCCTCTCTCGATCTCTGAGTTCTTGCTGGCAGGCTTGCATCGTGACCAGTGTTATTTCGGGATGTTGCAATGCTCATGTGTGTGTCATGTTCCGTACTCTGTGTAGGCTTGTGTAGAGCGCTTAGGGTGTGTGCAGGAGGTCCGCCCTGCATGAGCCTGATCACATGTTTTATTCTCGACACGCCGCTGAGAGAAAACCCTGCAAATTATTCTTCTGCTACCAACATGCTGCTGCTGCTTTTGTTGCCTTAATTATTAAGCTCCTCCCTTTCATCCTTGTTTGAAATGGAAGCATGCAGGGGTGGTAGAATGGTCCATCTTAATTTTTCTTCACAGGCACGTTAAAGTGCAGTGTGGACATCAGCTCACTTCTGGTATCGGTTAATAGCTGGCTTTGGGTGGTTTGCTTGTGGACCTATGTGCACTTCTGTGTGTTTACTGAACTTTCTTTTTCTTTTTTTTTTTTCCATTTAAAGCTATTATTATTCTATACATCTTATTCCTTGTAGTAATAGCTGCCAAGAAGCAAATGCTATTTTTTATTCTTTTTTTCTTTTTTTATCCATCACTAATCAGGAACAGCTGACAAGCTGACAGTTAACCCCCAGAGTAAAGAATTAGCGATGAAGGCTTGTGCTGCATTTTATAGCTACCGCAGTGAGTGATTGTCTCTCAAACATGACATTTGGTGGTGTTTTTTTTTTTTTTTATTGATCATGCCCGCGACATCTTTGATTCTGAAGATGTGATTTCACAGGTCCTTTCAGTGCAGGTGTCTTACCACACGTCAGATACGGGTCACTGATGTGGATCATCAAGTTAAGACTAACCAAAAATTGTAATTAAGCTTTAAGATGTTTACATGTTCTTAATGCCCTGTGTGTGTGTGTGTGTGTGTGTGTGTGTGTGTGTGTGTGACAGGCTGTGAGTTCAGAGCTGAAGCCGGATTACAAAGTTTTGGTCCCTCAGTGTCGGCCACTCTCTCCAGGGGAGATCCTGGGCTGCACTTCACCTCGTCTGGACAAACATGTCAATGCCATCATGTGAGAACTTTCCCCATTGCTCATTCTCTTCTTTGTTTCAACATCTGTGTGTGTGTGTGTGTGTGTGTACCATACCAGAAAAATGAGGACAGCCTTAATTGAACGTGATTTTTATAAAAAGAATAATTATTATTATTATTATTTGTCATATATTTCATGTGTTCATATTTAACATACAATTCCATGTATTGAATTTTTTTATTATTTTTATTTAATTGATTTGAAATTTTCTTCACTTACTTTCAGAATGTTCAGAATTGTTCAAAATGTTAAAAAAGCAGCTCTTCATGAATTCAGTCTTCTAATTTTTGCTTGTACAGTGTGAAGCGTTGAGGTCATACATCAGTTTAAATGGTTGGTATGTCAGTTGGTGGTTTTATGAAGCAGAAAACACTGAAAATGAGAATGAAGATGCAGTTAAGGGACATTTGTGTGCTTGTTACAAAGTGGTCACACATGGAGCACAGATTCACTTATGTATTCTGTTTCTCATTCTTTCTTTCTCGCACACACACACACACACACACACACACACACACACACACACACACACACACACACACACACACACAAACCTGTTCCTAATTTGTCTCCTGTATAGTAGTTTTGATTGAATTCATCGCTCATAAAATATACAGGGTGCAGGGTGCATTATCCTGATTATCCTGCCCTTATGGAATACCAGTATCATTAACAGGTTTACTTGGTCTTCAGCAATGTCTAGTTAGTTGGTGCATGTCAAAGTACCATCTGCATAAATCCCAGAATCCAACTTTTCCCAGCAGAACATTGCCCAGAACCTCACATTGCTCAACACTGGCTTGCTTACTTTCCAAAGTGCCTCCAGATGCCATATCTTCAGACCAGACCGGCTTCTTCCCTTGTTGTTGCTCATTGTAGACATTGCTACTGGTGGACGGGTCCAACATGGGCACCTTGACCAGTCTGCAGCTAAGCGGCCCCGTAAACTGCAAGATGTGATGAACTCTGTGTTCTGACCGCTCTCTATCACACCCAGCTTCAATTTGGCATCTGTTTGAGCCGCTGCAGCTTTTCTGGAATTAGGCAGCAAGCCTTTATTCATCAGTGAGCCATGGCTGTCCATGTCCTCTGCTGCTGGTCCACAGGTTGTCCTTTCATTGGACCCTTTTACGTAGATATTAACCACTGCACACTGAAAACACCCACAAGACCTGCTGTTTTGATGCTCTGAGCAAGGTGCCTTGGTACATGCATTTGCCTTTATGTTTGTATGTGAAGCTTATATGGATTATGTGTGCCTTTTGAGGGTTGTATTAGAAGTGAACATATGTGTGTTAAATGGCCTGATTAAGCCTGTGTATGAGCAGTGGCGAGTCCACAGGCTGTGATGTGTTGGCCCCAAGTGGATGCATGTGCTGGAGAATATGAGGAGCTTAGAATGATCAAATAGGAAATCTGTGATACTATTACTGGTTTGTATTCTTATGTGTTTTAGCATTATACTGTGTTTTAAAGGAAATGGTACATTTTTAGCGTTGAACTATCTCTGTGATGTCACTTGTCTTTCTTGTGTGTCCTTCTTTGGTTTTGCACCGGACCTATCAGCCTAATGCACCAAACAAGCGAGTGGATTTTATAGCCTTCTATTGTCATTCTATGAGCTACAAGCCTGGAACCACGTCACTGTGTTAAGTAATCATAAGTAGACGGGATCGTGTGGTTTCTGAAACTGTATAGAATACTCACAGCAAAAAAAAAAAAAACAAAAACAACCTGATCGGCATAATTTGCTTATGTGCTTAATGGTTTCAAATCTGCATGTAAATATCTTCATATTTTTGTTGGGGGCCCAAGCTTTTTAAGCAGTTTTCTACGCGCTAAACCAATCACTTAGAATCATGTTCTCATAATACTTTTGTAACATCTCTGCAAACGCTTACAACCTTTTTCCATACTTTATACATTTTAATGTAGTTTTATGGTCAGAGAATTCTGTAAGTCTGATCTTTTACCAACCGTGTGTGTGTGTGTGTGTCTGTGTGTGTGATCACTACAAGGGCAGTGGGAATTGATTACATTGCCTGAAAATTATTCATCACATCTTCCTCCATGTGTTTTACCTGCAGTAGACTGACATGAAGGCCAAGCCACTGAAGCCCTTGCCTGACATGCGCGTAATGACCGCATCAATTTCCTTTTGCTGCCCTCGTCACTGGTTAAATCCAACAGCCTGCTCTAAGAGGAATATTACTTACACATTACTTTTATTCTGTTGTGCCATCTAAAGCCCAGCAATGAGATTAAGTGCTAATTTAATCTTAAGAGGTGAGATGTCTGATAATATACAGACCAGTAGGTATGGAGGATGTGAATAATGGCCACAGGAAGGTAGAATAGAGTATTGTTAAATAATAGAAAGGCTCTTGGCTCCTCTGCTCTGTCTCTGTAGAGTTGAGGGGAATATAAAGCACTCTCTGCTGGCCAGTGGAGTGAGGAATGGCATGCGTGTTTGGCCAATCCTTTTTTTTGCCGTACTGCTGGGAATGCATTATGGAATGGAGAGATCCGTCTCATTACGGTAATGAGCTGCTGGCTTGCTGAATAGGCCTCGCTTTAAAAGGAGCTTTAAAAATGCTAAATGAGGCCCATCTTAATCCCACATCCTCAACCGCACCACCTTGGAGAAAGTCATCCACCTGCTTGCAGCCCAAGCGACTTTGTCATATTAGAACTGTGTTTTAGACAGAAGCTTTGGGTCTGTTTAAACTATTGTGGGTTGTCTGGTGTGATCTAGTTGCAGGACGGCTTTGGTTCGCATGCTGCCCGGCTCTATTGACTCTGACATGAGTAAATGTAGGAGCAATTACATTAATGTGGCCAAGCAGTGGGCCATAGCTGGGCCTGTGTGGCGTTTTTCTTCGTGAGAGAGAAAGGCTGATGTACAGGCCTTAGCCTTTGCTTCTTCAGGTCCTGAGGGATCTCACCTACTATATGTTCTGTTTGGTTTCATAAAAGCTGGCTAATTAACAGCTCTATTTCAGCTCTCCTGCAGTCCTCACCCAGATCTGACAGAGTAATACTCCCCACTGACACCTGCGGCAGGTTGTCTCCTGTCAGTTTTTTCCTCGATTGTGTGGGTGGGCGTGTGTCTTGGTGTGGATGGATGGGCGTGTGTGTGGGTTATGTGTGGATGGGTGGCTTGCAGTGTGTGAATGGGTGGGTGTGTTTATTTGTATGTGGGGTGTGTGTATGGGTGTATGTGTCAATGGGTTGGTGGTTAGGTGTGTGTGTGGATGAGTTGTTTTTGCAGGGGTGTGTGTAAATTGGTAGACTGATAGGTGGCTTGGTTGTGGAGGGGTGTGTGTATGGACGGGTAAGCGGATGAGCATGCAATGCGTTTGGATGAATGGGTGTGTGTGTGATGGTGGTGGGTGTGTGTGTGGTTAGGGGTGTGTGTGTGTGAGAGAATTTCTATTTTGTAAATTCCTCTGCAGATATAGACAAAAATAGGGCCAACGCCTTGTTGAAGCTAACAGACTGGGCCTAAAGAGAGAAATGATTTTACTGCATAGTTCAATGTTTTCTGGTTAAATCTGAAAGAGCAATAAGGTTATGTATTTATTTGTTTGTTTGTTTGTCTTATTATGCAAATGTTTTGTCACAGGTAAAATGTCATGTTTTTTTTTTTCATTTTCTTATTAATAAAAAGCACAAACTCTCTGCAGAGACTGCATTTTGCATTCTAATACACAATTACTGTTTATATGCTAAGATATTTTTTTCCTTAGGAATTGTGTTGACATCTGAAAATCTTTGCAAAAGAAAGTCAGAACATGATTGTTGCTTTCGTACAGTGTGTGTGCGCGTGTGCGTGTGTGCATGTCGGTTTGCCCTCCTGCTGATCTTCTGTCCAAGCTGCAGTCAAGTGATCTAGTTGATGTTTCCTGTAAGAGGGCTCAGGTTAGAGCAGTGTGTTAGAGCAGAGCCAGTTTGGTGGAAAGCTTATTGGCTCAGCGTCTGGCCTCAAACACAACACCACATCTCTCTTTTGCTCTGCTGCTTCCTCTCTGCCCTCTGCCCTCACTCACACTCACTCTGTCCCCTAAACTGATACAGCCTGTGTTCGCCTCCCCAGATACCTCGGTGATGGCCGGTTTCACTTGGAGTCGATTATGATCGCCAACCCCAACATTCCTGCTTACAGGTAACTCGGAGAGGGCTTTAAATTTCTCATATTTAAAGTGTTGTCACAATTGATACATTAGTTATCAACATGTGTAGTTATGACTTTTAGTATTTTAATCAAATAATCAATTAACCGTTTATAAGAGCAAACATTATATTTTACTACATACGCATGGCTCAATGTAAAAACAGACTGCAGAATGTGTCTCCGCATAGTAATATGTGGAATTTAGTATTTTTTTCACATGACGCATATATTAATAGTTAATACAGAAAATATTTGAACATATTATAGAGAAACCTCAATTATTTTAAGGATATTTTCATTGTTTTAGTGTTTAAGAGTAAAGAAGGGTTTTTTTAAATATTTATTTCTTTCTTTTTTGAGAAATAGTTTATCTGTTTAAAATTGTAGAGCTCTGTATTTAAATATTTAAAAGGTCAGTATTAAAGAGAACAGTCCAGGTTCACTATTTTGCATAGAGAAAGAATTCCGTGTTGAAAAGATTTCTGAATCGAGAGTTCTGACCATTTAAGAGTTGGGGGTTTTAGAGCTCACTGTTTTATTTTAGAGATAATAGATGGACTTTTAATAAATAAACTTTAACAGTTCAGGATTTTTGAGTAGAGAAAATGGTCAGCATGTATGCTGTGTTTGTGTCTGTAGGTATGATCCATATAGTAAGGTGTTCTCTCGGGAGCACTATGACCATGAGGCCATGCGGTCCAGCAGACTGCAGGCCATAGAGAGGGCGCGCTCAGCCCAGAGATGGGGCATCATTCTAGGCACGCTCGGACGGCAGGGAAATCCCAAAATCCTGGAGGTGAGGCAGTGCAGTTTTATTGGGTATTTATTTTTCTGACTGTGTGTGATGATTGCTAATATTTTCACAGTCTCTCAAACACACAAACACAGGCATATACATACACACACACTCATATGCACATACAGATACAGAAAGAAATACACACACACACACACACACACACACACACAATCTGTTCTCAGCCATTTTGCTGTAGTGGAATGTGCCGGGGGTCTTAATCAGTTAGCGGGATGTTTAGGGGGGTCGTCCCCTAACACCCATCACTTCCTTTGTTCTCTGTATTTTTTTGATCTACTCGTATTTGTTTTTCTCTCATGTATTGTGTTTGATTCTGTTTTCACTATTTTTCCCCTTTTCCGTGTCTCATCTCCTCTTAATTAGTATGCATCGAGGAGGAGGGGATGGAGGGAGGCAGCAAGATTTCCAACAGAGCATATTTTGCTGTCAAATGAGATTTTAAAGCCAATATAAATCTCTCAATCAGTCTCTCTGTCTGTGTACGTCTCTCTCTCTCCCCTTCTCTCACTTTCTCTGTTTCTCCCTCTTACTCAGCGTTTCCTTCTTTCTCCTTGCTCTGCATCTCGCTCGCTCTCTTTCACCATTTCGCTCTGTCTGTCTCCCGATCTCTCTCTCACTCGCTCTCTTTCACCATTTCACTTTCTGTCTCCCTATCTCACTCTCTCTCTCACTCTCTCTTTCGCTCTCTCACTCAGCATTTCCTTCTTTCTCCTTGCTCTGCATCTCGATCTCTCGCCATCTCTCACTCGCTCTCTTTTACCATTTCACTCTGTCTGTCTCCCTGTCTGCCTCTCTCTCTCACTTTCTTTCACCATTTTGCTCTCTCTCCCTTCTTCTTTTTCTTTAGTCTCTTATTCTCTGCCTCTTGTTCTCTTACTCTTATCTGTCCACCCAGCTATCTTGCACTCTTGACTCTCTTTTGTCTATCTCTCTCTCTCTCTTTCTCTCTCTCCCTCCCTCCCTCCCTCCTGTTATTCAGATGAGGCCTATAAGAATTCCTCTGTCAGACGAATAGATACTGAAATGATTATTCTGGGGGAGAAGGTCTTTGTAACCATTGTTAAGTTGGGTCTGGGTGTGTGTGTGTGTGTGTTATTTCCACATGTCCCATGGCATATTCCCACCACAGGGTCCTGTAGATGAAGCAGCAGAATGAGGCATTAGTTGCTGTCAGCCTTCACTTCCCACAATGTCGCATGTATTAAGAATAAAGCACATTTTGAACTTGAGAAGCGGAGGTGATTTGAACCTCACAAAAGAGAATGAATGTATTTTAATAGGATTGTGAACAGAAAGCATGCATATATTCAGCAGGAGAGTCTCTGGGACTGGAGAACAAGCCGCTGCGCTAAATGTACATCAGTCATTTTTTAAGCTCTGAGTTGAAAGAATATCTTGTCAGCAACCTTTACTGGGTCATCTACACCTGCCTTAACCTGCCCATTTATACGATGAAGAGGAGAGTCAGATACACTTCTTTCTTTTATTTATTTCATTTTTTAAAAAAGATGTATCCTCTTTGAAGGCATGCATAGCTCATGTTTCACTGAGCTGATGTGTGGAGGCCTTGGCTGGCAGTATTCATGGTCCAGTGGGTTTCACGCTTCAAAGTGTAGCCATATGTATCATTCTTCTGCTGAAAGGGGCTTCTTGGCTTGTAAGAGGGAATTATGTTATTCTCCATGCTTTTTGTGATGAGTGCCTTTGATAGAATGTCCTTAACTAGTAGTTTGTTCATTTTGGAGTGATTGTATATACAAACACACACCCTGGAACACTCTTCCCCCGGGTGAAAGATGGTGAGATCCGTGTGTTTGTGTGTGTAGTTGATTACATTACATGCTGGTAATGTTGCTGATTATACTGTCATAATGATTTCCAGTGTTGCAGTGTTATACCTTAGGGTTTGGACCCACTCTCAGGTTTAAATCACAAAATTCCACCATTTTTATACCTTGTAAGAATTTTTACATGCACAATTAATACTCCACACCATAAAATAAACATCAGGAAACTAAGCTACAAAATGTAAATAATTTATTGAATAATTGGATGAAGAAATCCATTCCAACCCAAATTAAAAGTGTAGGATAAAGGCCCTTTGAATTATTTTCAATAATACATTTCATTATCACGTTTCCAAATACCTTCATGTTAAAGGTTCAGAAAAAAATATTATTCATACTTGAATTAAAAATCAGCGCTGGTATGTTGGACCAGAACCAGCATTCTAGTCTAGACATAATGTTGCTCATCACTTTTCATTCCCAGAGGATCTCTTGATGCTCTGTCTGCTCTGAAGTGTTTGATGTCTGACAGATAGATCAGTTCTGGATGGAGGTCCAGCCCAGCAGAGACAGTGAGGGCCATTTTTAATACAGTAATGCCCTAGACAGACCAGGGTCGTTTGGTAATTGGCTACATTGAATAAATGAATGATGTATTGTTTCTTTTTCTCACCAGATGAGACCTCTCATGCTCTCGTTTACCGTCTTTCTTTCTTTATATATATATATATATATATATATATATATATATATATATATATATATATATATAATGCATTTGATTTCTCTTTCTTTCTCTCATTTTCACTCTAGCATTTGGAGAATAAGCTGGCTGCCTTGGGCAAGTCCTTCAACAGGGTGCTGCTCTCTGAGATTTTCCCCAGCAAGCTGGCTCTGATGGCAGATGTTGAAGCGTGAGTCTCGCCGCCACCGCCGTGTTCATGCACAGTCACGTTCTCATTTTCACGCAATTAAAAATCAGCTCATATTCTTCCCACAAGGCAGCCTTCCCCAAACAAGGCATGCATTAATCTTAACTGTAGTGCCCCCTAAGGATGCAGAAGAAGGCAAAGAAATGTGAAGGGCTCATTTTGACAGCAGGGCCAGACAACACTTGGTATGATGGTATGGAAACCTTGTTTCATAACTAACCCCCATACTGCTGCATGCACTGTTAGTGCCACGAGCTAAAGTTGTTCCCTTTACCAGCTTTAACTGGTGCAATGACCAGTGTTTATTTCATGTTTGAAAGCCTGCGTGATGATATTCATGGGTCATCAGCCTATGAGCCAAATCGAGTTCATTGCCAGTACATCAGTACTGTACACAGCATATAATAAATACAGAGCAGTAACAATAACTACATTCAGCAAAGGAAAACCAGTAATGTCTGGTTCTGCACAGCTTAAAAAGGCATGTTCTGTCCAGCTTGAGCTCATGTACTTTAATACATTTCCTGCCCCAAAAAAGTCACCACCTGGATTTAACAAAGCAAATAGCAATGTTTCAGCTGCAACAAGTTATTTAATCCTAACTGATGCAGCGAGTAGCTTCTCATGACTTAAACAACCATGTCATTTCCGCATGCACAGTGCGAAGGGAACTCAAGGGATTGGGACTAAACAGCAGTGTAGCCTTAAGAAAACCATTGAGATGGTTTTAATTTGCTAGGGAGCAAAAGATTGGACTCTGGAGCAATGGAAGAACGTTTCCCTCTCCAACATAGCCTGCAATATCTCATGATTGTCTCTGTTCTCTCAATATGAAGGAAACATGATTAGCTAAGTTTCTGACTTTCTGCTTCTTGTGGGCCACAGAATTGTTTGTGGTCAGTTGTGTGGGCCATGAGCTGCAAATGCTTTGGAAATACATTTTAATTCACAACTACAGTCACAGTTGTATAGATTTAACACACTGGAACAAAATAAAATGTGAAATTTGTAAAACTTTGCAATCCATTAAATTGCAGAATAATGCAATATTCATATTTGTTTCCTGTGGAGGATGAGTTCATGCTTTCACACACAAAATCCACTAAACACTCTGATGATTTTTACATCTGATGATTTATCCCACTACTTATTTTTTTGTAGTTCACAATGAACTTCGCCAAAACAAGGTTGATGGTAAATATATTTATTGGGCTTGAGAGTTTGAGAATTTGAACTGACGTGAGTTCAGCTAATCAACAGAATTACACTGTAGATTCAGTGTGCTCTTGTACTTGTTTAAAGCAGGAACATAAAGCTTCAGGCTCATAAAATTCGTACACTAGGACTGAGTAGCACTACTGGTGAGAGGGACAGAACATCCTAGAGGCAAGGATAGCGGAAGGGGAAAGTGGGGGAGGAAGCTGTGCCGAGGAAGTGAGTGAAAGACCTGAAAGTTGAGGAGAGCAGGGCTTGGCTGTCCGTCTTGGTCGTGCCTCGCTCACGCCTCTGGCAGCGACGCTGCATATATAAACCCAGCAGGACGTGATGGACTGGAGCTGTCTCTATTTCCAGCTAGCTTTCTCTTTTCCTGCCAAATGCTGCCGCTTTCAGTGGCTAACAGTGTCACTGCTGTAGATTGATTACATCTTTGCTGAGATTATCAGATGAGCTGACAAAGGCAGAGAGGCTTTTGAATGAGCATAAACTGAATGGTTAAACAACAAGAGGATTCATGTGTATTGTTTCATATGAATAAATTAATAGGCATCTAATTAACCTGTTATACACTACATGGACAAAAGTATTGGGACACTAGTGATTCCAGGTCTCTGTCGCACCCGTTGCCACAGGTGGTATTGAAATGGGAAGGATTCAGCAACAACAGAAGCTTCGCCATGGATTGGTAGACCACACAACAAGTAACAGCTCTGAGTTGCTTACTGTGTGTAAGCTGCCATCGCTCTGTTGATAGAGTTCCAAACTTCCTCTAGCAGCAACCTCAGAACAAAACGTGTGCAGAGAGCTTCATAGAATGGAAACAGTTTAGGGAAGGCACTTTTCAGTTCCAGAACGATGCCACTCAACTGCACAAAGCAACTTACATAAAAACATGCTTGGGTGAGTTTTGGGTGGAAATACTTGGCCTACACACTTCCCTAGCCCATGGCCTGGTGTCTCAGTACTTTTGTCCCTATACTGTATATGTGAATGGGAATGATTGCAGATTCTGGAACTAAAAGTAGTTCCAGCTCCTTATAGTAGGTCTAATTTAGCCCTAAAACCAATAAATTAGTTTTAGCTAGTTATAAATAAACAATCGAGGCCAGGCTGGTGCAATATCTAGAAACTTTTATTAGTTAAATCCAGATGGGTAGACCAAGTACAGTTATGTAACAAAACCTGAAGTCTTTGTTTTGCACCTTAAGCTCATGCTTGCTGCTGGTTTGTTCACTCGCTTAAAACCAAAGTGAAGCAGAGGATCCAACTCCGTCACACTTCTACCACCCGCGTCGTAGAGCTTAATCTGATAATCTGCCATTTTTAGCAGAATGGCTGTTACCCTGCCTGCATCTCTGAGCATCAGTGACTGCCGGGAAAAAAAATGAAATAAAACTTTTTCTCTGACAATATGGGTAGGAGGTATTTTAGATTGGTGGTTGTAACTAACTGTTAAATAGAATATTTTCATGTGGCTGCAGGCACTCTATGAGATGCTTTGTGCTTAATGTAATACTGGTATCAGCTGTGGTTCAGTGTACGATTCCCATTCTCTCTCCCTCTCATGGTTTCCTCCTCATGTTCAAAAGACCCTTGGTTTTTGTCATCAGGACCCACATTTGCATAAAAGCTGGTAGCTGACATCCATTTTGTTGCTGCAACTTTACACAATGTTGCCGCAAAAAATTAAGTCAGCATAGTTGCTTCCAACCTGCCTGTTTTAACTTGGTAACAACCTAGTAGCCTTTTAAACTCAGTGTTACGCAGCTCCGAATGAAGCGTCCTCCTTCTCATTCATTTTAAAGTCGTTTTTTAATAATTGTTAGGAAAGAATGCCTTTTTGAGAGGAGGACATCTAGGTCAGTTGAATTGAAACTCCAAGAGCCAAAAGAGCTGAAGAATCATCTACAGTTTCAATGCACAGGAGGACTTTGGATTCCCTGTTTGTTCTGAAGTGTTTGATGCTGGGCAGAAGGATGAGATCTGCTTAGAGGTCCCACCCAGCAGAAACTGTGGGGCCTACTGGAGGAAAGAGCCACCTGCTCTCCATTCTTCTGCACTTCTCCAAGTTCTGGCACCTTCTGTGTCCCGCATCGATCATTCCGCCTGAGAGAGGAAGGAGCACCCTGAGGGAGACAGAAATATATATATGCGGTGAGGACATCTGAAGCTGTTGCCACAAAGGCAAGGCACTTTTTATAAAACAGAGTTTCTGACGATGTTGAGAACAGTGTGTTCTCTACTTGTGGGCATGGATTTCAAAAGGCACAAAACTGAGCAAGAGAAAGAAACCTGTATGTTGGACAAGTCTGACCCAAGGCTACACTGTGTCCACACATGGACACGCACTGCATGGACACACATGGTGAAATGTCTTTATAACACATCAGAAATGTTCAAAAGCAACACAACATTAGGCAAAATCACAAGAAATCTTGCTTTTTTCTTTGTTAGAGATGTGATGAATGATATGGTGAAATCTCTGATTGCCATTATATTTGTGCTTATTTTTAACTGGGCTGTTTAAAATAACGCTAAAGGAAGTCATATACCATTGCAGCACAAAGAAGAAAGAATAATGCACTTCAATTTCAGCCGAAAAGAATTGAAAATTGCACTTTTATCCACTAGTGTTTGCAAAATCACATTAATATGAAAGAATGAAAATGGGAAATAGTGTTTAGGAAGCACGGTTAGTCTTCCTCGCTCTTCTTCATCAGTTAGCTCAAATGCATTTCAACATTTTGAGAAACTATTCTGATAAACTGTTTCACAAATTTCACTAATAGCAATTGTAATTCATGCTGAGAATCACCCAGAAACTTCAAACAATAGGTCTCACCTAAAAGCAAAACGCAGAAAACGGCGAAACAGCAGAAGCAGAAAGTAAAATCCCTGCAAGCACACCAACCCCATCTGTGGGCAAGAACTTTCTTTTGGGTACATCACTGCTCATTTGATCCGAATCACTAAAAGTGACAGTCAGCATTGTTGTATGGCATATTATTTCCATATCAAAATAAATCAGATGTCAGCGAAGCAGCATGATCTTGCCTTTTCCCACTGTAATTCTCAAAAACTCTTCCCACACACCTGCTCCCAGCTCCACTGTATGTGTGCATTTCTTCATCAGCTTACGTGTAATTACACCTCTGCATTGACTTGAAGTGATGCAAGGTGGGACAGGCGCCCATTTCCTGCAGCTGGGAAAGGTTAATTGTGCTATTGTGTGCAGCGGGTGGAGTGGCTAATTAAAATCCATTATTTCCAGTGGAAGTGAGGAGAGCCAGGAAGGACTGCTTTTGAGATAGAGGATACCCCTACCAACCCCCTGATTTTGTGCTTATCATACATTCCTCCACTTTTCTCTTCCCTCCCTTCCTCCATTAAGCTCATTCACAAAAAAGCCCATCCCTCTTTCTGCTAAGTGTGGGAGTGAGCTGAAGAGGTCCCTCATCACTGACACATTCTCATGCTGCAGGGTCTTAGAGGTGTCATTATGCTTCATTGACCTGTCTGCTCCCCTGTGGGCTGCGGGGTTTCAAGCATCCACAGCTGTAAGGAGAGCTAAAAGAGCTGCCGCTTAATGTTTTAGCCTGACGGTATACGTTCAGTAAACAGCAGTCACTGATGGTACAACCTGAGGTTTGTGTTTAATTAATTCAGAGCATAAAACTAAAAGCTGCTCAAAACTGTTAATCCAATGCAAAAACTGAGATCTTTTAAAGTCATTTTTGAGTCAGCAGAAATATTCCAAAAAAATGTTTTCCTGTGTGATTAATTAATAATAAATAGAATTAATAGAAATTGGGTTAAACAATTTGCAAGGAAATGCCAGGTTTATTCCCTGTAGTTGTTGTGTTAACCTTTTCACTTATGAAATCAACAAAACGTGTTATTTGACCTGGGGTTTACAAGCGTTGGCATATGACTAAAGGATTGAGTTTTGCATCCCATGTAAACTGCACAATAGAATCTCCATTTGTAAAACGAATCCAGCTCAAATAATACCTTGAAGACCCTGTGTTCTGATGAGTGTGAATCAGCCTGGAGGAGTATGTGTCCTCTTCCATGCCTCCCTGCCGAGAGCTACGGGGCACAGGGACAGATGCTGCCTCCGATAGGCCTGTAAATTGGATCAGCTGGTAGAGCCCCGTATGTGTGCTTGCAGGGCCTTGCCACCACACAAACTGAGTTAATATTAGCACTTACATGGCTCCCTTCCTCCTCCTGAGTCGCCTGTTTCAATCTACACAGCTCTCCGGAGGAACATCGCCCCCCCAAACCCATCTGCCTGCAGGCTCATGGGTTTCTTTACCTGGAATATACACTCACTCTTTCAAAATCCTCCCCTCCAGCTCATAGTTCCTTCTGCTAGAGACACTCCCACTGTAAATAGGACTATGCTAACATTGAGAAAAGCTCAGAGCACCATTTCAGTCTACACGAGCAGTCCAAAGTGAATAATGACACAGGGTTCAGCTGTGGAATACAGAATTTTCCTGGTGCTAGAAACGTTTGCTGTAATACGCTGTACAAAAACTGTAAAGTTTCAGAAAGTACCATTCACTCACCAGTCCACACTGTCAGACCAGCTAATTAAACTGTAAATGTCCAGCATGTTTTGATTTCCTTGTTTTTGTGATTTCATTCAAGTTAGTAGATATTTTAGCCTGGGTTTCTTTTTGAAGAAGGCAGGGCAGCCTATCAGAGCCGAATTAAACGAAACCAGTCAGAGATCACGTAAATATCCTTCTTAAAGGTGTGGTAAGAAGAACAATCTGTTTTATTAAGACTTTAAGAGAGGAAAGTGATCCTATAGAATGCATTATCACTATTTCGGAACTCGTGGTGCATGCTGGAGAATGATATTGGTATTTCCTGTTCTTCTTCTTCGAGACTTACTGAAGTTTGCTGCTCCAGTTTAAGGGTCGCCACATCAGATCATCCGTTTCCATTTCTTCCTGTCCTTTGTATCTTCCTCCTGTAATCTGTAATGGGAAATTGGTATTTCCTATTACAGATTACAATTGGGGTGGATGATTTTTTTGTGCATTTTGTTCTGTTTGGCTGGACACGGAAGCAAGAGCGGGGAGCATTTTAGGTAATCATCAGTTCTGCAGTCACGACAATATAAGACTCAAAGAAAGAAGCCAGTGTGTAGGAGAGAGAGGAAGGCAAGATGTCAAAATAAACCTGAACTTTTTAATGCCTCCAGATAACACTGTGTTATGTTAAAAGAATAGTGATGAGTTTCTTATAGATAGATAGATAGATAGATAGAAATAGATAGAGAGTGGAGAGGGGATAGGCAAACCTGAATTGCTTAGAAAATGGAGTATGTGATTGTAGGGTGTACAGGTCACAGCAAGTCCAAAACTGCAGGACAAACCAGGCATTGGTCAGTACCTGTCAAAAGTTCTCCAAGAAAGGAAAACCAGTGAACCGCTGATGGAGTCCTGGGTTTCACTGATGCACGGGGGAGTGAAGTCTAGCCTGACTGGTCCGATTCCACAAGCCTTTCTGAGCTTTCCTTTCTGTCCCATCTTGCCTTCATTAACAAACATCTTCATAAATATTCTAACATTCATCAATTTTACATTCTCTTTAGTTTCTCTGGCTTGGCCAAAAATGGGCCATTTGTCTGCCTCTCTGACTGAACATCATTTAACCTCTGTGTGACCTCCAGCTAAAGCTGCAAATTGTACCTTCTCACTGACCAAGTTTGTTTTCCCCTGATTGTTTCACACTTTTCATCTCTCGCTGCTTCTGTCTCTGTCCTCTACCCCTCCCATCTCCATCATGCTTTTCTAGTCCTCCCTTTGCTGCCTAAGTAATGATGCTGTAGCTCAGAGCAAACAGCTCTGCTCTTTAGAGCTGTGCAAATGCACTCTCATATTTACAGCCGAGGAATCAGAGCGAGAGAGCATCGCAGTGTTGTTGGATCTGCTAGCAAAGGGCCATCTCTCTAAATGGGCCATATAATGGGAATTTAAAAAAGCTTACTGTGCTCTGCAAAGATAGTTCAATATAATTCACTTCCGAATTGCTATCCAATAAGTAAACTGAGAAGACCAGTGTGAATCCGTCATGGTTGCAATGTCACAAATTTGGGAAATTTTAATGCCTGATTAAAGGTGGTGTGTACTAGGTTTTAACACTGTCAGTAATAAAATACAAGAAGAGCTTTAAGTTCCTCTCTCTCTCTCTCTCTCTCTCTCTCTCTCTCTCTCTCTCTCTCTTTCTTTCTCTCTCATTCTCTCTCTCTTTCTGTCTCCCTAGGTGGGTGCAGATCGCATGTCCTCGTCTGTCAATCGATTGGGGCACGGCGTTCTCCAAACCCCTGCTGTCTCCGTACGAGGTACAAACATCTTACAAGCTCACACAGCAAAACCTCACCTTTGCCATCTTTCACTATCAAAGCAAAAGGAAGGAGAGAAACACACACACCACCTGCATCCATCTGCCACTTGAACCTTACTCTGTACAGCCATCTCAAGGCTTTTTTATGCTTTGCAGTCAGATGTATGCTTCCCAAAGCGAGATGGATTGTCATTCTGTATATTTGTGTCTCAGAGCAGCAGAGCACCAAAACACATGTGGTGCATGTTAGTTCCAGCTTTGAGCACCCTGTGTGCAAAAAGCATGTAATTATCTAAGCTATCAATAGGACTTTTGTTGGAGCAGTGAATGAGGGACTGTCCTTTGCCCTTATATATCAGTGCAGGACTAGCGAACCCTGTTTATGAAAAAAAAAATATCCAGGTGCTTGCGATCCATGAATGCAGGATATTATGTTTAACGTTATTGTCAGAAATTATAAAAGGTTAAATTATAATATGCATTTGTGACCCTATTGAGAAATTCATCAGCAGTTAAAGAACACCAGCTGCATGTTTTATTACAGAGCAAGAGCACAATTATGCTACTTTAACCAGTTTTAGCGCAGTGTGTGGAATGTTAAAAATCATTGTGTTTTGTTTTTTCTTTTAATATATTTTTTAACTCACTACTGGATCTTTTAGTCTGTTCCAAATAACCAGACATTGTTATTCAAGATGTGGTGAAAATGTCTTGAAGTATTTTGCCATATTAAGTACACCATGACCATTGATTATGATATATATATATATATATAGAGCATAGTCTAGTAGCATACTACATAGTAGTCAAAGTAATGCTTTCTTTATTGGTCAACTATCAAACATAAGCCTGCATACACAGCAAATCAGTAACTGCACACACACATGGGGACCAAAAGGCTATAAGGTTGTCTCATTTCTCATTTTGCCATTCATAGCGGTGCCCACCAGCCCTTCACTATGGAACAGTAGCTCCTCTCGCTGGCCATCTAAACCCACTCTCTTTCACAAACACACACATGCACATACTCTCCCGCTCCCCCCCATCTTAATCAGTGGGGATGAGTACACTAGTGCATCCTGATTCATTTCATGCCAAAGCTGGGCCTGGCTGGCACAATGCTCATAAGAACATTTCCCTGGGATAGGTATCAGCGTACACATACGAGTCTCATTAAAGTGCTCATCACTCTGCAGCTTTCAGTTGGCAGCTACCGCTGGCATCTATAATCAGCTTGCAACTACTAACATGTTTGAGCTTTCAGATGGTCATGTGGCTTTGAAGGAAGCACCTGAGGAGCCGTGTAGTATTGAAATGGAGATCTCCCTGATTCGTCTATTTTTCTCCTGTTACTGTGATGCATTTGCATCCTTCCTACAACCTCAAACACATATGAAGTGTTCTGGAGTGGAGGTGTAACACCAGACTGTGGGACAATTGTGAAAATTCGGTATTGTTCACCTTTCGGCTGCTCGTTAGGGGTAGCAGGTCATCCATCTCTATTTATCCCGGTCCTCTGCATCTTCCTCCTTCAAACCAACCACTGGCGTCCTCTCTCACCACATTCGTAAACCTCTTCTTTGGCCTTCCTTTTTTCCTCCTGCCTGGCAGCTCCATCCTCAGCATCCTTCTTCCAATAAACTCCCATCTCTCTTCTGCACCTGTCCAAATCAACAAAATCTCACTTCACTGACTTTGTCTCCAAATCATCCAACCTGAGCTGTCCCTCAAATAAATGCCTTTCTAATGCTGTCCATCCTCGAAATGGATATTCAGTAACAAACCAAAATAAACAACTTCATAGCAGCCCAGCTTGATGTAAAATTAAAAGAAAAAATAAAGAGAAAGGGATAAACAACGTGACATTAAAAAGAATGTCAGTCATATTTGAATTTATAAAAAATATATTAAGTTGCTAACAAACAGAAGGCATGATGCAGCAAGAAAAAAGTAACCTTTCAAAAACACTGTAAAAATATGCAAAGGTAATTTGAATATTGATGGTGGTTTAATAAAAATAAATAAAATGAATAGAGTACAATTGCCTCTTATTTTATAGGGAATTGTGTCATATATTGGAAGTAGTGAAAATACGTGTGAGAGCACTGTATCCATATTGGGCCTGTATCGTCAAAAAACTAATCTGATTTTTGTCTTACATCTTACATGATATAAAGCTTAAGATTTATTTAATAAGAGTCTGTTGATGCCAGAGCTTTCAATAACAGTATTGGTAAGAAAAAGTGGAAACTTGCAAACACCACAAAAAAAATGCCTATATATTCCTTTTTGTTATGTAAATGATCAAAAATCATTTTGCCATCAAGCTGCCCATCCATAGTTCATGCAAAGACGTTGCAATCTTTAATTCCTGGCATGTGAGCGAGGGAAAGAGACAGAGACAGAAGGGAGGCAGCGGTTATTTTCAGTAAGTCTCATGTTATATTTATAGTCAATAAGACACATTTGCCTCCCCTGTCAGCGTAGGGATTAGCAGGAGCAGCTAGCTCACTCACAAACAGCCTGGAAGCCGAAGATGGAGGGGAGAGACGGAGAGAGGGAGCGAGGGAATGATGAAAAGCCAGAGAAAGGGGAAATGTGGCGAGACTTGGTTTATTAAGAGCTCGCATGTGAGGGAAGAGCAGGAGGGATTGGGGCTGGTGGCAGTGGCAGGGGCATGTGTGTGTTTTTACCATAGAGGTGATGAAAAGAATCCTTCAGATCCTGAATTATTATTTGTAGCCGTGGGACAAAGCCTCCGCTAACAGACTCCCTGCGTAAGGATTTAAAACTTCCATTAGAGCATATTATGCCATGCTTCTCCATAGCGAAGGAGGAGGAATAAAGATCAGGTTAGGGATGGATGAACGTCCTCTGCATATGAGCAGATTTATAGAGTAGAGTTTGTTTATGAGCTAATATTGCTACAGTCCTAAAGAAACACTTCATGAACAGCATACAAGTCATACACCATCTGTCCTGCAGTATTAGAGCAGCTCATTAAAGCATATTTCTTCCACAAGCCAGGCCAACAAGAGCATGAGCCCAGTGAAAGCAGTGTATTGATAACCCAGGGCTATCGCTCAGGCTTGGGAGTGCTTACTCCCGTTTTAGTGCTGAAAGGCAGTGTGGAGAGCTGCACTGCTCACACTCTCTATGACTGAAGCTACAACTGTGCTTGGAGTTCATTTTAAAGACCTAGTCAACCAGCAGATTTTAAATACGAATAAAAGCACTACTAATGGAAAGTGCACGCTTGCTGCGCTTTCTTTTAGCAGCATTAACTCTTGTGAGCTTGGACTGTTCCTAAAATTCAAGTTGGTTTGGCCCTATGCAGAGGAGAAACGAGTGATAAAGTGAAAGTGAACGCGACTAAAAGTCATCGTGAAGCACAAAGAATTGCATTCTCTGCTTTTAACCCATTCACACCGTGCAGCAGTGGGCAGCCATGTCCAGCACCCGTAGCAGTGAGGGGGACGGTACCTTGCTCAAGGAAGCCTCAGGGCAACCGGCTTGTCCAGGATTCAAACCCACAACCTTCCAATCCTGGGGCCTCATCCCTAAACACTAGACCACTGCTGCCCCAAATGCAGCACTGGTATTGCGCTGGCCCTGTCTGAATTGGGAGAAGGATGTTGAGGGTGGAACTGCCAGGCAAGAGGAGAAGAGGAAAGACAAAGGATGTTTATGGATGCAGTGAGAGCAGACGTGCAGTGGGTCTGTGTGGAAGCGGAAGATGCAGATGACAGGAAGAAATGGAGGCGAATGAGCTGCTGTGGCAATCCCACACGAAAGAAGACGTGCCACAGTGTTGCTTTGCAAATGAATATGCAAATATTATTTGTTTGTCAATATTCCACTTTAATAGGTTTTAACTGGTTTCATCCCTCATCGAAATGATGCAGTTATTGTGCTCCCATGATGGATTAGATTATTAGATTAGATGCTTACTTACTGTTCCTGTATCATTATGTCTGAATGAAGGATATTTAACCTGCACTGAGTTTCTAAGCTAATGGATGCAACACAGTTTATAAATGTACTCTGAGAAAAGCCCCTTTATTCTGGGAACGTAACTCTATGCTTACTGTCACAGTTTTATGTATATATTATATATATATTTTTTTTTGGAGCAGTGGTGGCCTAGTGGTTAGGGAGTTGCCCCTGCATCGAAAGATTGTGGGTTCGATTCCCTCACAAGTAGGTTGCCCTGAGGTACCATTGAGCAAGGTACCGTCCCCATCACTGCTCCCCGGGCGCTTTCAATAGCTGCCCACTGCTTCACGGTGTTTGAGTGCATGGGTTAAATGCAGAGGTCAAATTTCGTAGTGGTTCATGTGTGCTGTGCTGTGACCTCGCAATGACAAGGGTTGTCACTTTCACTTTCACTTCATATATACAGTACTGTGCAAAAGTTTTAGGCAGGTGTGAAAAAATGCTGTAGACGCTTTCAAATGCTAAATGCTTTCAAAAATGGAAATTTTAATCATTTATTTTCATCAATCAACAAAATGCAGTGAATGAACAAAAGAGAAATCTAAATCAAATCAATATCTGGTGTGACCACCCTTTGCCTTCAAAACAGCATCAGTTCTTCTAGGTACACTTGCACACAGTTTTTGAAGGAACTCGGCTGGTAGGATGTTCCAAACATGATTGTGTTTCAACCTCCGTGTGACATTGATGATCATCAGCACCTGTTTGGTAAAACTGGTTGATCAGACACCGACTATAATCCTACAGAATCCCTGACTGTGTGCAAGTGTGCCTAGAAGAACTGATGCTGGTTTGAAGGCAAAAGTTAGAAACCCCAAATATTGATTTGATTTAGATTTTTCTTTTGTTCGCTCACTTTGCATTTTGTAAATTGATAAAAATAATGAATCATTATTTATTTTTCTGAAAGCATTTTGTTTACAGCATTTTTTCACACCTGCCTAAAACTTTTGCACAGTACTGTGTGTGTGGGTGTGTGTGTATGTATGTATGTATGTATGTATATTTTTTTAAGTTGCATTAAATCACACCCTAGCTTGACTTCAGCTTTTTTATTTTAGTTTTCTACTTATCAAAGCTATTGTTCTGTTACCTGTGGAAGGGACCCATACACACTTGGCCATTCACATGATGTAAATGACATGATGTGTTTCATCAGACAAGGCTACCCTGTCTTGTTGCTCCATGGCCCAGGCAATTGTAGGTGCTTTCTGTGGTGGACAGGGGTCAGCATGAACACCCTGAATGGTTTGCGGCTCCGAAGCCCCCGACACAGGCTGTGATGCACTGTGTTCTGACAACTTTCTATCTGTAGTCAGCATCAATTTGTGCTGTAGCAGCTCTTGTCTGGAATCAGACCAGAAAGGCTAGCCTTCATGTCACGCACACATCATTGAGCCTTGAGCACCAATAACCCTGTCACCGGTTCAGCTGTTGTCCTTCCTTGGACCACTGCATTCCAGGAACAACACAAAAGACCTGTTGTTTCAGAGATGCTCTGACTCTGAGTCATTTGACCATCACGTATTGCTTGCCCATTTTTCCTGCTTCCAGCTCCATCACCTTCAAGAACGCACTGTTCACTTGCTGTCTAGTGCATGCCCTTCACACCTGCCATTGTATTTAGATAATGTTATCATTTAACCAGTGTTTTTAGTGTAGTGGCTTAATAGTGTATGTTATATTTATATGTTGTAATGTTTCTGGTTTATGTGAACCTCTTTCTTCACTGGTCAGCATGGCATTTCGTATGGCATTTCTCATTTCTTGGGTATTGGCCAGATGTGAACAATCCACAAGGAGTCCATTTTTTTTTTTTTTTTGCATTTGTTATAAAACTGTGATTTATTTGACCTAGTCATGTTTTTTATTAGTTAAACTGAACCTTTATTGTTTTATACAACTTTATACAACTATAATGTAAGCTGAAAAAAATTCTGATTCTAAAACAATTTTGTTTATTACGAGTTAAGCATTTCTTTCCGTTTTGCAGAGAAGTTAGCATATTGATATCTGCTGATAGTCACCGTTTCAAGACGTATGCAAGAATATTGAATAATTTATAGAAAATCGTATTAAATAGTAAAAATAAAAATGCTAGATCTTAAAGAACAGTGTACCGGAACTGAAAAGAGAGTTTAATGTAAACTATTACAGAGATATTTGAGTATCTGTACAAAGATTTAGCTTTTTGTTATTGTAAAGAATTGTGTCTAACAGTAGGTTTATGGGCCACAGTAAGGGGCTTTTATTAGCCTGATAGAGTCGTATTAGGAGAGAAAAGGTTGGACAGATGTTGCCTTGCAGAAAGGCACTTGTTTGTGTCATTCAGAGTTTTTAATTTGTTCCTTGAAGGTTCTTAAAGGTTTCTTTAGTATTTGTTATTGGCATTATGTAGTTAACAGAGAAGCAAACAAAAATGTACATGTGCTGAAAAATGCTTTGTTTTACAGGTGGTAAAGACATCTCTTTTATCTTTCTTTCTTTCTTTCATTCTTTCTTTCTTTCATTCAGGCAGCAGTAGCCCTGCAGCAGATAGAATGGCAGGAGGAATATCCCATGGATTTCTACTCCAATCAGAGTCTGGGGCCTTGGGCTCCCAATCACCCAGACAACCAACCCAAACGGCCCACACGCAAACAGCCGCAGGTGTGTGCGAGTTAGAAGAAGATACATGTGTGTATGTGTGAGAGAGAGGGAATTTATTCAGGATTATTGATTCAGAGGTATGATTTGCTCAGAAATCTCTGACGGGTTATAGCTCCACAAGGCAGATGGTGTTTAGATAAGGAAATGTAGGCACATGCTGCTTTAGTGACCCCCAGTGGTGGAGGGTGTTTGCATCAGAGAGTGTTTGAAAGTGTGAGGTGTGTGAAACATTTAATGTACCATGTGAAAGAGCTTTGGTTTGGTTTTGTAGTCTATAACTATGACCAAAAGAAATGCTCAGACAATATCCTGCATGGCCTAGCGTTCAGGGATGAGGCCCCAGGATCAGAAGGTCGTGGGTTCGAATCCCAGACCATTAGGTTGCCCTGAGGTGCACTTGAGAATGTTACCGTACCTTCAATAGCTGCCCCTGCTGCACGTCTGTGTGTGTGTGTGTGTGTGTGTGTGTGTGTGTGTGTGTGTTGGTAAAAGCAAAGGTTCGTTGTCTCACTGTGTGCTGTTTCACAATGACACATAGTCACTTTCACTTTTTCACTTCATTAAATCTTTAACTTACTTACTTGAATCATCATTAATATTTGTATTTAATCAAATTGTCGCAGTTCTATAATACCATGTACTAGCCAAGGAACATATAACACCTAATTTTACGGAAGTATACAGTTAGATTTTAATTTTCTTTTATAAAAAGCATATTTTGGTCCTGTAAATATATAATTCCCTTGCCTCAGAGATGAGTAGAAACTAGTTACTAGTTACTTTCCGGAGTATTTGATCCCGAGTAATACTGGGGCAGTAAATCTACCTGTTGCTCGGTTGCCTTTTAGATCTTAACATGTAGTTTCTTTAGTGTTCTGTTGCATGTTATACTGGTGATGTATTATTTGTCACAGTTTTCTGATCTCTCTTTTGTTTTTCTCTCTCTCTCTCCAGAAGGCCATCTCAGACCATGTCCAACCAGGCAAGAATGGAAACTGTGAGCAGAGCACCCCCTGCAGCTGCCAGCAAGAATAACACTGTGTGCAGGAGCCTAGCAGCCAACCACAGCACAGCGTCTGCGCCTGCTGGAGACAGCCAATCACAGGCCTGCGTTTGGTTCTGTTGTCAGAGCTCTGTGGATTCCAGCTTTATGCCACTCTTTCTCTCTGCCCACAAATAACTCCATCAGTCCAGCCCCCCTATCACACTACAAGAGTGTGTTTGTCTGTGAGTGGGGTGTGTGTATCTGTGCGTGTGCTTACATGTGTGTGTGCAAGAGCAGGATAGAGAGAGTTGACCCTGAGTGCACATTGTTTGTTTCAGATTGCAGTATGTGGGAGGCTAGTTAAATGCAATCATCTTGTCTCTGGGCAAAAAAGGAGCTGCCAAACACTTTACATTGTATTGACCTTCATACAGTCTATTGGAGGCAGAAATTGCAGGAAAGAATGAAAGTATGCTCACAGAAACATTTTACACTTTTTCAGCACACTTTTTATGCCCTTAATGATTCGGTTCCATGGAAAGCAGTCGATGTGCAATTCGGAATGGTTTGTACATTAATGTTATTTAATGAAAAATATTAAATGCAGTTCATTTGAATGTTATAATCGCATATTTTTATACTTGGACGCCACATTCTTAATAATGAACAAGCTTAAGTACATATTGTAATGTTTTCACCTGGGAGATGAATCAACGCATGTATTATGCTGACATCAATTGGAATTCACTGAAGTCTTTTATAAAATTAAAATTCCTAAGAATATATGGCAGGATGAAAGACATCTGGATGTTACAATTGAATGTTACAAGTTTATTTTGTTTCAGATTACTCATCAGTTTCATAAAACAGGATTTGAGCAGATATAATTTGGTTTGTGGATCATTCCCAGCACCACAGGTTGACATTGTGTGTGTGTGTGTGTGTGTGTGTGTGTGTGTGTGTGTGTGTGTGTGTGTGTGTGTGTACTCCAGGGAGTTGACTAGCTGGGCTTCTGGAAATCTGTAACTCCTCATTGCCACTGCAAGGCTGCAAAAGTACTTCAAAACTCCATTCTGTACCAGAATGCAACTACTTTGTCAGGGTCACTCCTGTGTTGAAGAACATCTATCACTCATATAACCTCAGCTCAGAGTCTAGGGGTCCTGACAATTGATGAATGGGTTAAAGGCGCTGAAATGATGTAAAACTTTATGGGACATGTAGCTGATAAAATGAACAATAGGGGTAGAGACACGGAAGGTGTACATAATGAGTATGTGATCGAATCAGCCACAAAATCTGAGGAACTTTCTCAGCTCCTGAAAGTTCCTTTGTGAGCATCACAACTAGACCAAGGAGCAGTGAACAGGCCTATTCTGTTGGATTATGTTTTCTTTTACATATTGTGGTCGGCCTGAAAGCTTGTAAATCAGTTACTTGGGGAAGAAACAGCAGGATGGAAAAAGGCAAGCTGTTGGAGGTAATGTGATGCTCTGGGTAAAATTCTCATGAGAAATCTTGGGTTCTATCATTTGTGTTTGAGTAACATGGCTGCACCAAAAACCTAGACATTGTTTTAGAACAAGTGCAACACACAGGTTTCACCTAGGTTGGAAATGTGCCTTGACACATTTCCAACCCTCCAACCAAAACTTGGGGTGTTGGTGGTCTAGTGGTAGGATACTATGGACCTATGGCTCAAGAGGTCCCAGGTTCGAATCCCACCTCTAGCACTACCACCACTGGGTCCCTGAGCAAGACCCTTAACCCTGAGTTGCTCCAGGACTGTCCCTGTAATTAGGACATGTAAGTCGCTCTGGATAAGAGCGTCTGCTAAATGCTGTAAATGTAAATGACACACTGCGTTTTTCATGGACGGTTTGTGAAACATGACAGAGTTGAACGTGCTGACTTGACCTCCACTTTTGTTCAGATCTCAGTCTGATCCAGCATCTGTAGGATGTGTAGGATGGGACTTTATGGATCTGCTGCTAACCTCTTGGTCCTACATAGCCACCTTCTTAGATGTTTTACACTAGGCCCTGTGAAGGTCATGAGTTCCAGACCAGCAGGTTGCCCTGAGGAACCCTTGAGTGAGATACGGTCCCCAACGCTGCTCCCCAGAAGCTGGAGGTACGACTGCCCCCGTTGTGCGGTGCGTACGGCTTGAATGCAGACGAAGCATTTTGTCGTGGTGCACTGTGTGCTGTACTGTGGTGTGTTCAATATGATAAACAGTACTTACACTTAATATGTTGTGAATTATATATGGTGTTGAATCTCAGGAGGCAGATGAGTTAATCCTGATTTCTCTGGTAAGTAAAGTCCTGTATACATGCACTCTGATCTTGCTGATCACTTCTCTCTCACCCTTCTCTTGCACATGAGCTAGATGTCGCTCTTGCCATGCAGCGGGCTTGTTCTGCTTTCTGCAGTAATCAGAGCTGCTCACAGGAGATTGATTTACTGATGGGTTTTGCATGGCAGTGGCGGAGTGTGTTTGGAGAGAAGGGGAGGGAACCCTGTGTACTTTTGTAGTTTAAGTGTGCTTGTGTGTGATTGCTTCCAGATGGGATGAGAATCTCATCTTTCTCTCTCTCTCTCTCTCTCTCTCTCTCAAATATATAAGCATTTCTAGAGCCTTGAATCTTCATTTCCCAAGCAAGTAATACAAGGCATCCAGTAAAAAAGGAATAAGGATCTGTGCCTGTGAGAAACAGGGTGAATTCAGTGACTTACCTGTGCAGTTTTACATCCTTAAACCCTTGTGTTCAGTTTTTAATCTTATGATGGGGTGATTTATAATAACCATTACTTATTCGGTTGTTACTATAAAGCTAATATACAGGTTATATTATTATGATAGTGGAAAAAAAAACAGGCCCATGTGCATCCCCTTAGGGTTGAACCCTTTATGGTTTCTAGCCCTTTTACAGTTTAAAAATTTGATTCTTTTATTTAGTGATACCAGTAAACACAGCTTCTTGCTGCATTAATCCATGTGTCTTTATTTATCTCTTCCTAGCGACCTTTATTCTCTTTGTAGTTCAGGAAAGTACACCTGTATGTTTATTATGAGCTTTATTAAAACCAAATGAGCAAACCCATTATCAATAAATGAATAGTTAATTTTAGCTGTGTGTGTGTGTGTGTGTGTGTGTGTGTGTGTGCGTGTGCGTGCACGCGCACCCACATCTTTCTTTGAGATTTTGTACGCACTGACCATCAGGCTGGAGTTGCTGGAGGTGGCTGCTGCTGTGGAGAACCTCAGATTGTTTGTCTTCCTAGAACAGGAAACGCTGACTCAAATCAGCCTCAGCCATGGTCACCTCAACATCTCCTGCTCTCTCTCTCTCTTGCTTTCTCTCTCTCTTCTACACAAACTGATTTAATCTTTTATTATTAAAAGATTTAGTCTTTTATTATTTAGTTGTTATTATTATTATTATTATGAACACTTCTAATATTACTGCTACTACTATTTAAAAATATATATAAATGAAAACAGTCAATAAGCACATATATGTGTGTGTGGGTGTGTGTGTGTGTAGGCATGTTACAGATGTTATTAGCTAAGGATGTACATATTTATCTTCTTAATGTCCATTGGCATTGTACCATCTATGTGATTCCTATCGAAAATAGTAAAATAATGCTTTGCATACACACACGCATGGCTGTGGCTTGTTTTCCCTCCAAAAGAGACCAGTAGTCCCTCAGCTGAAAGGGTGGAGACCTCAGTATAAAACACAGAGTCCCACACTCAGCTGCCTCAGGCTTGCTCAACCTGCACTGGGGACCCCTGGGATTTCATTGCCACCATCATCAGCTCCTGTAACTGATGAAAGATAAGTGCCTTAAAGCTTTTTTGTACTCTTTTCCCACCTGGGCCCAGATTTCCAGGAAAAAAAACATTGTTTTGTTGGAATCACTCAGTGTGGTACTTGCTTCTATTGTTTTCCTGGACCAGGCTCTTGGTTAGGAAGTAAAATGGCCAATGCCTGATGATTTAGAAATGTGCAGTAATATGTCTGTGTAATGGTGTGTGTGTGTGTGTGTGTGTGTGTGTGTGTGTGTGTGTGTGTGTATGTTAATATACAATCTATAAATAATAATGAAAAAATGTATTAATTTTCAAAAAATGCACCAGAAGCTTGTCAGTTGCATTATAAATGTCGAGTTGTTCAAAATGTTTTGGTTACTAGCCTTGATGAGGTGTTTCAGGAAAATCTTTAAATATTTGATATTCTGTTGATTTTCTTCACACTTGCACATCTTATTTGCAAAATTGTCTTCAGTGATTTATCCATAGAAAGGTTAGTGTTTCAAAAGTGGCTCTTCTACGGCACTACACAAAACACACCTTTTCCTGTAAAATGCCTGAAGTACACCTGATGCACAAGTGTGTTCAAAGTGTGGAAGCAAGAACAAGCTGTCATCTCTCCACATCTGGACTAGAAGATGGTGGGCCAGAGCTTAAGACAGGAAATGTCAAAATATGGGCTGATGCAAAAGCTGAGCTGAAGAAAAGGCCTTCAAAACAGTATATCAAAATAGCTTTTTGTTCAATGCAATTTTACAAATATCCAAAATTCAGGGTGGAAAAAAAAACATGACATTTCCAAATAACACCGGGACAGTCATGCCTAATGTGCTCGAGTTGTAAAAATGATCCGTACACACTGGAAGGAGACCAAAAGTGTTAACTTGCTGAATGAAATGAAGTGGGTGTGGGGGAGAGAGAGAGACGGTTGTGGGGGGATGAGAGGATTTGACAGGGAGAAAGAAATTTCTGAACTAGGATGACTAATTATGTGTGGGAGGTCAGTCTGCCCTATGCTGGAAAGCCAAAAACATCCTATAAATAAATAAATAAATAAAATCTCTGAGCCTGTGCAAAACAGGAAGGAATCTCTCACTTTCCCTCTCATCCTCATTCTCTCCCCCTCTTTCTCCCTCGCTTGCTATCTTACTCCCTCTACACAAGTGTGTTCTGTTGCTTAGTCATGCTACATTCTCCCCCTCTCTCTCTTTCATTTCCCCCCTCCCTCCCTCCCTCCACTTTTCTCTGTACCTTTGAGAGCTTTTCTCCTGTAGCCAATCCAAAGTTCTGAAAAATATGAAAAGACTAACCTTATGAGTCATGCCTATTGCTAATAACAATACTTCTTTACATGCCTCAACCTGAAGTGCACTTCAATTAGTGGAGCACTGGCTCAATGTGTGACCCTGCTATGACCATTTTCTCTCACTTCCTTTGCTGGAGAATTTACGCATTCATAGTTCTGGCCAGTTCATCTCTGCTCAGTGATGCTTTATTCCTGGTGAGCCAGCCCTCTGCTGTCAGACAGCAGTGTGTTCTTTGTTCCCTCTAGGCCATGGCTCAGCCAGTTCAGGTATATGTGAGCTAGATGCTTGCATTGTCAGGCACTTATGATGACATTTGTTCTCCAACAGCACTGTGGCCTGAGAATGAATGTTTTCCACCCCAGAGCTCTGCTCATTGAACAGTAAGACTTTTGCATGCTGTCTGTGTCAGGTGGCAGCATGTAAGCTCTTGCTGGGAGCAGGGAGCAAGGCCTTTCTTATACACTCATATCTTCACACACAGTTTAATACAGGTTTACAAAAGAGAGCTTCATTTGCTTAACTGATCTAAGATGTAGTTTATTTTTGTCAGGAGCATGGTACAAAACTACCGAGCACAGACACTGCACAATGGAGGCAAATAAGACCATTTCTGTTGCAGTATTTTAGAGGCAGTGACACTGATCCTAAATGCTACATGATGATCATTTGTCCCTCTTTTTACATTTACAGATTTGTGTCTATTACATGATAACGATTATATATATATATATATATATATATATATATATATATATATATATATATATATATATATATATATATAATCTACCTCATCAGCTCATCACATAATATCCTCTTTAATGTATATTTACAGTAGGACAATGTTTAAAGATCTTAAATATAAAAATGGATGTACTTGGATGAGTTAAGACCAGAGATAACTTGCTGGTGAACCAGAATCCCATGAGACTTTTATTGATGAATTGAGTTATTTCAGTTCTACTTCTGACCTCTGAACCTCACTATTTTGTCACGTGCTACTATTCAGAGGTCTGTGGCGTAGCTTGCTTAGTATTTATTTGCTGGGCATAAGGCAATTATGTCCCAAAATTAAATTGGCATTGCGTTCACTTAAAAGGCAAAAAGTTCTATGCCTTCATACCATTGTCATTGAAAAGTAGAAGGTGGGAACAAAACAGAACTTCTCTGGTAGAGGATATAAAATATTAGTTACAAAAACTCTGATCCTCTCAATCTCATTCTCTTTCTCCCTCTTTCTTCCCCCTCCCCAATCCCTCCCTCCCTCTCTCTCCCTCTCTCTCTCTCACGCAGTTACGGTTGCTAATAAGACTTTGATGCAGAGTTCATATCCGGTATGCAGTGCAGTCTATGTTGACTGGAGACTTACGCCCCATTATTTACCCAAATTAGTTTATTTAGCCTCCCCAACAATTAAACTCTACAATCCAATAACTCTTTAGCACATGTAAGTGTTAGTAAGCTAATTCAACTGAATCATCATTTTGGCATTATCTTGTTGCTAAATGACTTTCATTTGTCCATCAGGCACAAAAAAATCAAATACCTGTCTGGAAGAGCAGAGGTAAAGGATGCACTCTTAACATTTGTGTCACCTTCATGACCATGGCTGACTATTACCACTGGTGCTGTTGCTACAGTAACAATCTAAAGCCACGGTTGCCATGGAGACAGCAAAGAAGAGGGGAATGGAATTCGCAGTGGAAATTGCAGAAGTTCTCCTCTGATTGGCTGGTTTGCTAGATGCTACCTAGGCAGATCAGGGGTTTCCAGGAAGGATGGCATGGATTTTCCTCCATGCTCAGGTTCATTGTGTTGAAGGGACAGTGAGGAGAATAGACAGGGCTTTGTCTTCTTTAAATGAAGCAGTCAGTAGAGGTTGCCAAGAGCGTCCCAGTAGCCATGTTGTAGACTGTTACTGTACTTTCAGGCACTTTTAGCAGTAAGCAGTCTAGAGCCAAGGTATTGAAACACTGGCCTTGGGATTTTCTACTTGCAATAAAAAGAAAAAATGCAGTGTGAAAAGGAGAAGTCATACCATGTGCAACATGATGGAGAATATTTTGTAGCACCTTGTTTTTTTATGGTTAGTGTCTTTTAGCTGTCATTGTAATTACATGGCATGAAGTACAAGTACATCCCTGCTGGGCTTTTGCACTTAAATTAGAACTTACAGAATTCTCTGAGCGTGTTTGGTGCTAAATTTTACAATGTGCTCTTTTACTGAGTGCTGATCTCCTAAGCATCAGTGAGTGTCTCCAGACCAGTATTCATAAAAGTCGGTCTCCCTGGCCTCGGAATGACACCACTCAGACTCCATAATGGCACGTCCCACATCCTCTGCTCCATAGTGATTGCAATGCAGAGTACCTCAGACTTATTCACTGCCGGGGCTATTTGCTGCTGAAAAGAGAGGATGTTGTGTTATGTAAGCTGAACTGAGTGTGTTCTCTGGCAGCGGCAGTGATGTTTATGAGCAGTGACATCACAAGCTCACTTATCAAATGGATTGGAAAGGAAGGAATTGACTAGACACAGCATCTAGTACTGCTATAACTTTTTAAAATGTAAATAAATAAATGAATAGTCAACCAGTTTTATTACTGTATGATTAACTTACCTAGTGCTGATGAATTTGCAGATTATTTCATTCACCAGTTTCATGGATGGATGGATGGAGTTTCATAACTGAATCTCCTTGCCACTGTTTTCAATCCATCAGTTGGAATGGGCAGAACTTGACCTTGCATTTGAGCAAGTAGAATTAATGCTCATCTGTTTATTTTATGTTTGAAGAATAAATAAGACATTTCTTCATTGTTATATTCTTGTGAATAAAAATAAAATTCACAACAAATTGAAGGACATCTGAGCTCAGGTTGAATATTTAATATTTCACTTTCGTGAGATGCTGAAACCCCGAACGTGTTAGTCATCCACAGTTCCATTTGTGAGAAGTGCAGATTTGCAGATTTTGCAGATTTGAACGGGACACTCTGGAACATGTTCTAATAAGGTCACTATAGGCAGGGATGTGAGCACTGGGTTTCACTTACCTTGGACGAGGCCAGAGGCAGTGAGAGGGCTGCTCATTAGACTTGCCATTCCCTCTCTGTCTGTGTGACAGAATGAGCCGTGGACCCAAGCCGAAGGGTAATCCTTGGTGATGTCAGCTGGAACCTCCGGGCTGGGGTTGGGTTGGAGGGGGGAGAGGTAGGGTGGGGGGTTATTGGGGGGGTCCCAACCTGGACACACTGGCACGTGCTGTGTTACCCCCCTCGTTCTCATCGCGGTGGGCCATTTTTGAAAGTTGCCCACGCGGATTCCACTCCCACGCATCCCTCCCCCTCCCCCCCTCCACTCCCCCCCCCTCCACGCGCATTGCGGTTGATGGACGGCGCTCTGTCTCTTTAAGGACGAGTGCAGCTCGTCGGCATGTGCGCAGGAGTGACGCAGGACTGACTTCGTCTGAAAGTACGTCACGACTCTGCCATTTCAGGAAAAAAGAGAAAAAAACATGACGAGCGCGCTGACTGTCTGATACGAGCTGCAGGCGCACGCACGGGGCGCAAAAAAAACTGAGTGCAGGGCACGAGGACGCAGGAAAGCCGAGCAGGTCTATTAAAAGAATATTCTTCTTTAGGGTGCCAGTCCAATCTGGGGGCTACATTTGGTACTGGTCGTTTATTATAGACTGGATTCAGGTTTTCAGCTTTACATCTGAAGAGACTCTAAGATTTCAGCCACTGCTTGATAGTGGCTCCTCTCTTCAGGAGCAGGAAGATCCTTCCAGATTGCTTTACAAAAGTTGAGGTGCCTTGGCTGTTTATGGGACATAAAGTCCAATAATAATCAGTGACCCATATTTACCTCTCTGAACCCAAGCTGTTTCAGTCCTGAGTTCATATCTTCCCGTGATCTCGCCCTTTGCAACGGATCTGATTCCCTGAGCTCTTTCTGGTCCCTCCAACCACATGTGCGCTAAAGTGAGTCACACTGCAGTAACTTCTAGCCCCCGTTTACCGCCCAGAACAGCCCCTGAAGTAAGTGCTCTATCGGCCCACCTCGCTCACAACTGTAGATCAAGTGTTTCAAACCTGCCGTTTCAGCCGCACTTAAAGACAGACCCGCGGAGAGGATGGGACTCACCTTCAGTGGAGCAGATTCAGGTGAAGTGTCAGGACACTTGCTCTCTCTCCCCCGCCAGAGACCGTCTCGTCTAGTCTAAGGGACACGTCTGCCTCAGCTGAGAGGGATGTGAAGGATGAGAAGAGTTCGCTGGAAAAGGGAGATCCCGCCTCTCCGCGTATCCATCACACCGCGCAGCTCGGTACATTCCTGGGCTTAAGCGGGCTCTCCCTGCGCTCGCGTTTTATAGACACACAGTAGTACTAGTGCTGAGGAAGGGAGGAGGAGGAGGAGGTGGGGATGAGGAGGGAGGAGGGGGAGCTCTCATTCATTGAAAAACATCACCCAGCGCCGGGCTCTCTACGTGGACTCTTACGTCATCAGGCAAATTGAGTCTCGGGGAGGATCACAGAGAAACTGCGTAAAACACCTTCACGACTCAGACTCCCAGACTCAGGCACGACGTACAGCATGCGGAGAGCAGGGCTTTGATTCCCCCCAGCAGAGCAGAGAAACCGAGAGAGAGAATAAAGACTCCAGATAAACCCAGTGTGAAGCACTGATGATACTTACCGAGAACACAGGGACCTGCTCCATCAGGAGCATCGTGTTTCCATCCTTCTATCTATCTATCTATCTATCTATCTATCTGTCCATCCATCCATCCATCCATCCACCTGCCTTCCATTATTTCCGCATTGTTTTTCTGTCTGTCTGCCTGTCCCTTTATCCAACCAACCATCCATCCATCCATCCATGTTTTTATTTATCTATCATCTCTCCATTTGATTATTTATTAACTTATCAGTTGGAATATATGTTCATCCATTCACCCATCTGTCCTTTCACTTAATCATCTCTAATTTGGCTGTTGATCTGATTGTTGATTATTTCAGTACAAAAAACTGTCCCGTGACTCACAGTAGCAGAGTGTGTAGTGAGTTGCCTGTTCACTTTTAATGGCTCTACTGAAGCGTGAGAATTTGGTGGTGGGGATAAACTTGAGCCTCTTTCCTTCTAATGCTCTGGACAGTTGGGCCAATCTCAATCACTATGAATCACCAGCCATTGGCTTGCAGCTCTCGTCACAAGCTTCTCCTCACTTTCTCCCTCCCTCCTCTCCTGTCACTTCCGCCCACTCCCTCTCAGTCCCACTCCCTCCCACCCCCTCAGCTCCCTTCTCTCACCTCCTCCCTGCTGCTCTGATGCATTTGCTCTCATTTGGTTCACTAAGGTTTCTGCTCTCCTCCACACAGCTCTTGTCCTTGATGAATCACCTGTACACTCTGCAGCGGAGTGGCAGAGCTGGCTGATTAGAATATGGTTGATTATGGGCTTGAGTGATTTTTTTTGTGGGAAGGGGCTGATAGTAAGCATACAACTACTCATATTCATAGCTAGCTACAAATATACATGCCTGCATTCCTACAACAATCCTCGTTGTGTTTCTGACACGTTGATAAGTTTCAGGAGCACTTTTCCTGGCAATCTGTGGTTTAATTTGGCGCTGCAGCTGGCATGCTGGTTCAGAGAGAGCAGCACTGATCTAAAGAGTCTGAGCAGATCTCATTCCCTGATGTCTGATCACATTGAGTAACAAGCCCAGTGGCTCTCTCTATCTCTCTCTCCCTTTCGTTCTCTCTTTCTTTCTGTCTCTCTACTGGTGCCAATTCTCTCGCTGATCCTCTCTCCTGATCTGATTTGATTTCTTCACTATTTTGGTGTTAATAACTTTCAGTTTGTTTTTTTAAGGGATGCATGCTCAGTAGGTCATATTCCTATTTCTTTTGGACTCTGCAGTTGCTGGAACCCTGGGATGCTTGAAGGCAGGAGAGCATCAGCAGCAGTAGATGTTTGGTGAGTAAGAACAGTGCCATAGGGAAATGTGGAAAGTTTTTTTCAATTACACTCTTAAAAATGTAGTGCTGTAATGAAGCCTTAGAGAAAATTCTTTTGGACCATTTTTTTTTTTTCTTCTATCCATAGAGCTGTTAGAGCTGTAATCTAACAAAAATGTCTAGTTGTTTTGTTTTAGTGAATCATAGCTTTAAATAAATATTTTTGTAAGTTACAAAGGCAACATTGAAGAAAATGGTCCTTTTACTCATATTGAATACATGTTGTTCCAATAAAAGGTTCTTCCTAGAAGTGGACTTCAGAGTCCAGGAACCGTTTATGGTGTTCACATGCGATGCTCATTTGCTGTTAAGTAACTGAGTAAAATGCATTGAAATTTTACTGTAACTGAACTGATCCACAGAATGCCACTTTTACATTTAAAAATCAAAAACATGTTGATGTTGGAGATGAAGCCTTTTTCCCCAACAGTGCCACTCTTTTAAAACTGAGAGAGTTCATTGTGTTTCTTTTAATGTATAAGATCAAGCATTCATTGTCAGTCAGTCATTTTCTGCCACTTGTCCCAAGCGGGGTCGCAGGGGGATGCTGGACCCAGCTCACATAGGGTCGAAGGACGTGGGACGCACCCTGGACAGGTCGCCAGCCCATCGCAGGGAGGAGCGGGACGGGGACGGCACCTTGCTCAAGGGTACCTCAGGGCAGCCTATTGGGAAGGGGGTCGAATCCCCGATCCTCCGATCATGCGGCCGACGCCCGAACCACTAGGACACTGCTGCCCCGTTCATTGTGTGATGTGAATGTGCCATGCTTTCTAAAAATGCTGCAAATGTAAAAGATGGTGTTTCCCATCTATGACATTTACAGCACTTTAGCCAACGCTCTTATCCAGAGTGACTTACATTTCTTAACTACAGGGACTGTCCCCCTGGAGCAACATGGGATTAAGGGTCTTGCTCAGGAAGTGGGAGTGTGCTGGAGGTGAGATTCAAACTTGCGACCTCTTGGTCTGTAGGCGAGTATCCTACCATTAAACCAACAGCACCCCTGATTATTTGAAACTTCAGTCCAGGTTTCATTTCAGTAAGGCTTGCAGTAGTGAGTTGGACTGTGAGCTACAGTGGAAAGGCATCTCACTGGTGTTCTAGGGTACAGGTACGACTGAGCTGAATTTTTCACCAAAAACAAGACAAGACAGTATTAAAAAAGAGGAACCGTTCTGCAGTAACAGTGATAAAGTTATTATGTTTCTTTTAGCAGATGCAACTCAAAGACTGACGGCCCATTTTGTTAAGAAAGTGTAGCAGCATGAGAAGTTTAATGAACGCACCACACATATGAAAACAGCAGTTCTACAGCAAGCATTGTAAGGCGCTATTAGTGTAATGTTGATTTTGAGCAACTTTTTATTTTTTTATTTTTTGTGTAACTGAGGCTTTGTAAGTTGGCAATATAATTTTAATATTTTACATGTGATTTGCATGATTCTTCATGATTTTACATTAAAATACATCCCTAACCTTACCCTGATCTGTAATTAGTTATCATCCCAGTCTTAAAAATTAAAAAATGTAAAAATTGTATGAGGTTTTAGGGTGTAGAACATTGAACCCTTTTCAACACATATTTATTTGGATTACTCAAGAGCTCAAGGAGATCAGTCAGTACTGCACAGTAGCCTTCACAAAATCATCTGCAACTGCAAAAAATCACCATAACCAAAGATCTCTTGAAGATGTAAATGGATATATACTGTGTCTTCTTCTTCGTATTCTGAATAAAGCTCAGAAGGACACTGCTTTTTATTTTGAAAATGCTTTTTAAGTCATATTTCTTAACCCATTCCTACAGTTGGGTTCTAGATTTCTCAGCATTTCTCAAAAGACTGTCAGTTTTTGAAAAGAAAAGCCAGAAACCCAATCTACTATGAACCATGCAATCTAATGAGAACAGCATTAATAAAATATGGGCACTCTGAAGCAATCCTGGTCAGCCTACTCATCCAGAGGCATCCACTGATTTCCCGCCATCTCAAGCAGTGCGTAATTAGTCTTGTGAATTAAATATGAAATGGTTGAACGTCACTAGCTCAGAACCCTTTACTCCCTCTTTTTCTTATTCCTCCCTCCTCCTTTCCCCTTCTTTGCAGCTTATCTCTCTGAGCGCCCCCAGCCTCAAACTCTGGCCTACTTTAACAGCCGCTCTGTTCTCCTCCATGTGAAGACCTGCTTTTTTTTAGTCTCTCTGATGCTCTCATCCACTCCAAGCAGTCTGCTCGATCCTTCACCATGCAGCAGCAGCACCTGTCACACAGAGAAAGGGAAAGAAAGACAGATATGGAGAGAAAGCTAAGGATTCACCTGCAGCTTCTGGCTCCTCCTCCCCCATCAGTTCGTCATCAGTATTCTAAGCTGCTTCTCTGCTCCCCCTCTTCTCCTCAGCTACAGCACGGATTCACCTCCGCTGTAGCTTTCACTGACGCTTACGCCTCCTCACTCAGCTCAACACGTCAAGACACACTGCTTAATACTAATTAAAGGAAAATAAGTTTAAATAAACAAGCTTAAAGAAATATGAAGATAAGTGCCAAAGGAGTTTTTTTTTATTTGAAGCGTTGAAACAGCACCACTGTAAAGAACATTATTAAGGAAATATTAATCAACTATATCTCTGTATACCGCATCTGTAGATGCTAGGGAAAATGGACAGTAATTTTGAAAATTTTCCCTGTAATCAAAAAAAGAACAGAAAGCTCAGTACACCCATAGCATAAGCACATGGACAGCGTGATTTGTGTCACTCAATTTTTTATTTTTACATACAAACAGTGTACTTATACAGATAGTTTCTGAATAATATACAATGGTATATAATACATTACAGATAAAGCACATAGAAAGAACATTGAAAGAATTTTCCATTAAAGATTCATCTGAGGAGGTGAGGTAGTGACTAAAAGAATGCACTAAAAGAATGCTTGGAAAAAATGTTTAAAGTGTGGTTTTCTTTCCTGCTAAGATACATTCTGCTTTCATAAGGCGCTTAGATAAGCCTTCATCATAAATCAGTGTGCTTATTTCTAAAGACTTATTCAAGTGTCAGTTGCTGTTGTTTTTCTCAAATGATGTCAATAAGATGAACTAAATTAAATTAACTAATGATAACTAAATATTAACTTTATGGCAACTGGTGAATACCAAAGTATGTTATTAGTTCTGAAGGTTTGTTCCAAAAAGCATCAGTTTTTTTGTTACAATATCTTGGGAATTGACAATAATTGATAGAAAGCAGCCTTTAAGACAACTCTTGTTCGTGGGTAGAACTTCAGACATGTAGATTTGTTCCAGTTGTCTTAAAAGCTTATGAAGAGCTTATGTGTCAACCTATACGATGTCTTGTAATCAGTTAGTTTATAGAGAACAAAACTGATGTGTGTTACATCAGAAATGAAAGCAGTAGGATCTCAAACCTGGTCCGGAGGTGCCTAACCTGCACATTTGAGTGTTTTTGCCACACTTACACACACACACACACACACACACACACACATTCACGCACACACACCCTTTCACTCATGAAGGGCTTGTTAGCTGGCTGGTAACACCGCAATATGCAGTGTAAAGGATACTATAGGTCCACTGCAGTAGATAAATAGGGTTGAGAATGACTACATTGTAACACTGACGGAATGTTATTGACATTGATATTGTTCAGGGACTTGCTGTCCATATAGCAGCAAAATGACAGGATGGATTGTCCTTAAGGGGAAACTGAGACATTTAATTGGGACACTCAGAGGTGTCTGCAGGCTTAACCTTTCAACTTCAAGTTAAGTCTTAGATCAGGAACATGCTGTTAATTAACTGAAGTTAGAGCAAACTCCATATTTTCAGTTCTTATGCTTCATAATGGAAATTTCACCAGAACATTAGAGTTGATCATGTAAATCCTTAAAAGGCCTTCGTAATCAGGGGAACTGATTTACTGCAAAAATGCTACCAGTATGACACACACAATGTTATGATTATCTATAATAAAATCTAACCTTGTGCATTTATTACTTATCAAAATGTTTGTATGACCTGTCATGTTTTTAATCTGCACATGAGATTACACATGTGGATCTTTTCCGAAAATGAGATTTGTTAACAGCCCAATTTAAGCATTGTGATAAACAGCTTGTAGTAATTGCTTGAATGATGTGTAATTTTAAAAGACTAGTAAGTAAACGTTTGCAATCAACTGCAGAGATCTGTGTGATTAAGTCTCTTGGATAAGTTATTGCTGTTCTTATGCAAATCAGAAGTGATCGTCAAAAACCATTAAAGAATTTGAAATGTTCTGAGACACTTATCTTTACTTCAGGTTAATACATGAGCCGTATTTAAGCATATCATTTTAGCATTCAAAAGTTTGACATCATGTTTTGTAAGAACAGTATAGTATACTATATTATACAATTTTGCATTAGAAACATTTTAGACATTTAGATGATTTAAATATTCCGTATAAGTTTATATAAGCTTACTACAACGGGTACTCCACAGGGTGAAAAGCGGAGACACACACTGGACAGATTACCAGTTCATCACAGAGCAGACACACACAGACTCACACCAAGGGGCCATTTAACATCTCCAGTCCACCTGACGTGCATGTCTTTAGACTGTGGGAGGAAACTGTAGCACCCGGAGGAAACTCACACAGGCATGGGGAGAACATTCAAACTCCACACAGAAAGGACCCGGACCCAGGACCCAGGAGCTACCCACTGTACCACCATGCCACCCACAGTTAAATGAGTTATTACAAGCTTGTGAATATCCACAAGTCAGTGTGTTACCATTTCAGTATCTACATGTAAAAATGTGAATTTGTATGATTGACTCTTGGAATAGACTCCATCAGTTGCCATTATTTGGAATCATTGGAGTCAATTCTAGTTGATTCAACACAATAATCTCAATAACTTTCAAACATCAAGACATAGAAGGTGGACATCTGGTAAAAAATAATGCTAACATTCGGCCCTTTCAAGAGGCATTTGGGCCTCTGCCTCCCATATAAAGGTAATAGTTTTGGCAATGTAATTTGTTATTTTTCATGATTTCTAAAATGTATTTAATCTAAAGTAAAATCATGATGGAATTACAACATGTATGTGCGGCTGCAGGCAAACCTGAACAAACCGGAAGTGTTTGGAACCGAGTTTAGGAGCCGACTCTTGATTTCTTAATGCCTAGAATCAAGGATTTGATTCCTTTTGAGATTAACTTTAAGTTTTATTTTTGCTTCGCTTCCATATCCAAGTGAAACTCCATTCAGACACAAGAAACCTATTTCAGTGTTCACTCCAATGACCTAGAGTGGTTCTTTTTCATTAGTTTTCCAGGTTTCCTGTTTGTGTGTGGTTCTAGAGCACAACCACTCCTACAGGGTTTAACTGAAGGAAGCACAGTTTTTAGGACAAGATACTAAACAGCAAACAGCAGACAGAGCAGGGAAAGAGGGATATAGATTGTTTTGGATAAATTTATCATGTCATCACCTCTTTTGCATTAAAGTTCACCTTAAGCCTTCTCCATCTTCTTCGAGTGAAATGGTTTTCCAGAGGGAGCCAACCCAATCTAGTGTAGGTGTTATTGGCTTGTTTCATTAGACAGACCTTTCCAAAATCTGTGAGGGGGGGAAGAGATTTTATAATGACTCATTGGATGACAAGTAAACCTTTAGGCTGACTCACTGATTTTGCAAACACTCAAATGGAAGAGTGTTATTCTAAACTGACTCAGTGCCTTTGTTTTAGCATGGTATACATCTCTTACAAATACACCCCCAATGAAAATGTAAAAAAGGCCAGCGCCAGGCGTCAGAAAATGCACGCTGCAGTCAGAGAGAGCGGGTAGCTGGAGTGTGAGTAAGGGAGAGCATAAAGCGGGAGGAGACAGATGCAGAGCTGTAGTGTGATGCTACGGAGAAATGCGTCAGTCTTTCATCCTGACCAACCTGTTCCCCAGAGGCAGTACGCAGGGGGAGAGGGCTGAGGGTAGTGCTTCACACCTCTACCACAACCTCTTTTATCTTCTAACTGATTCAAATCTGGTGTGTTCCACAAAGCACCACACAACAGATCCATGTGGTCTACAGTATCAGTCTCATTAAAACAAAGATTGTGTATGCTTTTTTTGATATGTGGTAAAACCTGCTTTAGAAGTCATTTATTCCATATTCTGCTTCTACCTTATGATCAGCACTTGCAATTTTTACCTGCATCATTATGTCGTCTGTATTTATTGTCTTGTAGCTGATCTAAGATTTACAGCGTTGTGTCTGATTGCTCTGTAATTAAGCAGTGTACTTCATGACCTTATTCGGCTGCACAATGTGTGACGGTTTTCAGACAGGTCCCCAGACATTGCTTTTTTTTTTGCTGTTTTCGTAAGCAATGGAGCTAAAATAGAACAAATAGTGTACCGTGTGGGCAGTTGGTTAGAGAATCACTGGTCAATGTCTTTTACACTTGTACTGTGTTTTTCTGTAAAAAAAAAAAAAAACCCTCACCATATCATGTTTGTTGCACTAGGAGAACATTGTACGTGATTGGGCTGATTCCTACTTGGTCTAGATCTCACTCTTTTGGGGAAAACCTTTTTTTTTCTTTTTTAGAAAACATTTACACACTGATCTCACGAATGATGTTTTTTCACCCACTGCTGTGTCATTAGAAGTATTCCAGTATGATTTCTGACATGTTCTCCAGTACAAAAAGGTCTCTCTGTAACCCTTAAATTCTCAGTACAGCAATGAAAAGAATTTATTTGAGACATATTCATGTGTGTTGTGCTGGTGTAATTGTGTTTCAGCAGCACGTCCAGTTTTCTCAATGTACTTAAACTGTATTTAAATGTAATAAATTCTGTCGTAATTCTGTTCTTTGACCATTTGGTTGGAAAAACAGTAAATTCTTGCACTGAATAGGAAAATAACCCATCTGGATTTATCCCATCTAGACTATGGCAGTAGATGTAGCTAAGCATACAGACAGCAGACTATGGTTCTATGAAATTATGGTGCTTTGAGATTAAGCACCACCATCAATAAGAAGTGACAATGAATTTAGCCAATCACATTTTAATTTCCAGTAAATTGGACTTAAATCACAAAGCAAAAAAAATCAATCAGGCTTGGAAAACTGCAGTGGCTCCATTGCCAGAACGTTTTGCTGAAGGATCACTTTAGGAATGCAACAGAAATCCTACAATATAGATTCATAAACCTTTAATAACTTCAAATTAAACATGGATTATCTTCCCAATCTTCTGATGTCTATGTGTAATCTTGCTTGGTCAAAAATGTTCTATTTTACTACTAGAATCTCACAAGCAAAAAAGCCACAAATAGCATCCTAGTAGCTTTCTTTCATTTTTTACTACTCTTTGAAATTTGTGGCACAATATAAAGGTATAGATTTAGTAGATGTGTACCTACACTATAAAATGTACAGTAAGTACATTTGAATATGCCAGATTAGAATATTGATCTATTTTCATTTTTAGTATGCTTTGGGTTATTTATCAAAGCTAAACCATACTATAAGGAATTACATGGAGAAGGTAAACTGAGGATTATGAAGTCAGAACTTACTTTATTTGGTTATAATACTGATTTATTTCTCTCAGTCTTGAGCATTTCTCTGCATCCACTTTTTGCCTCATTCGATGAAGACTGGTTACCTTAGTAGACAGTTATGAGTCATTGAACATGCTGGGTGGTGAAGTGCTGCCTATGCAACCAGTCTTTGTGTTTTTCTCCTGAGCTAGAGTGTTACAGTACACTTTTAATTGTGCTGCTGCCATGGCATTATTTGTATTTTCAGTTGGGAGCATGAGAGGGCCACTTGAAGAGGTCTAGAGCACTCGGTAAGTTGTCCATATGCTTGTTTATCTTCTCTCTACCCATTCTTTCTCTGAGTGACTTCATACCATATTTTATCATGTCAGTCATGATAATCGTGCATTCCTTTACCTTCCCCTTGAGGGGATGCTGATTGGAGTGGTCAGTTGAAGGGCTTTTGTTAAACATGACGGTAATACTTCAGTTTGATATTTTATTAAATAATTGACATAAATAAGTACTGAGAGTCCTACAGGATTATCTGAGTAGTCAAGAAGGGCCTCAGTGGTACAGGGTTCAGTATTAATTGGGGAAAAAAATGGTCAGGGTTATTTTTTAATAGTTTTAACAAACTGATAGGGATAAGAATATACAGAACAGGAAGTGGTCAAGTTGAAGGGTATAACTGTAAAAAACACTTGACTGAAGGGACAGTTTAAGCAGAACACAGTGCTCATTCCAAGTGTGGAATTGATTGATATCCTAGAAACTATAGCTGCTGTCTTTCATCACTGACCCTCAAAGGCATTGTTTTAATTGAAGCATCCTTTTAAAATAGACATGGATGTAAGGGGCCAGTGATGAATATCTATATGGGATTCTTACTGCAGAGCTGAGTTGTTGAGATTATTTTTTCCCCCTTCATCTTGAGTTTTTTCTGCATCTTCTTTTGATGTACATTTTTAGTTTGAACAGAAGCATAGATCAGTGCTGTCAGATTAAAACTAGGTCAGTTTTTTATTATTATTTAATAAATGAATTTATTTTTTCAGCATTTAAAATGCCATCTGTCTTTAACATTGTATGCTGAGTGTACTTTTCATAAAAAGCCTTTCATATGAAAGTATATTTAAAGGATTTGTAATGACATTGAAAGTATAATAGTTGACACCTCCGAGCTGAATACATGCAGCAAGAGTGTCTCAGAAGTGTGGGCAAGATGTGTACAATCATCAGCCAACATAGCTTGAGTTTTCTTCTTCTGTGGTTGATGGTCAATCTGAAGATCAAAGCTAATAAAGGCAGTGAAGAGTAAAAGAGTGGTGTGATCATTGCTAGGAAGACAACAGAGGACCCAGTAAATTACCCTTCTTGGCTGATAATTCTGACACTAAAGGAATCAGATTGATGGTCTCCTGTTGAACATGTTCCACTGTAGAAATGTTGGAGGATCTTGGTAGACCTGTTCCTAAATAGTGTTTGACTGTAACAGTACTGCTGCTGTGCATGAATATCTGTTCCACATATATTCATGATCACACTGCCTGTCTCTGTTGGATGAAGGTCCTGTCTGTTGTCCTGTCTGTACTTTTAGTCTGTCTGCACTTGTCCTGTCTTGTGTTCTATTTAATGTTAGATGTTGTCTCAGGTGTAGCACCAGGGTCCTGGAGGAACGTTGTTTCGTTTCACTGTGTACTGTGTATGTGGTTGAAATGACAATAAAAACCTACTTGACTTGACTTGGACGTATGACAAAACCTTAACACTACACTGATGATTTTTAAATGAAATGTAATATTGCACTTTTTACATTTACAAATATAATTTGCAAAAAAAAATCTTTTCTCATGCATCTTTAAAGGCATTGCTCTGAAAAAAAAGTTTTTTGGAAGGTAGATTTGTGAGCTGCTACCAAAGAACCTGAAAATATCATGCTCAATTTGTATTGAGGGCCTTGGTGAGATTGATCGAAGGTATGTTGAGGTTCTTTTGTTGTGCCTGACCACACACACACACACACTCACACATGCACCCACACACACACACACACACACACCCACACACACACACACACACAGACACACACACACACACACACATTCTCTTTCTTTCTGCTGTTGCTGTCCACACAGTACATGACTCACAGGAATGACTCATCCCCTTCCCCTCCCCCACTACACACACACACACACACACACGCACACACACACATATCATTGTATTATCTCTCTAGGTAACCTTGGCAAAGATGGAGAAAGGGTGACTGAGACTGTTGAGCTGTAAAATGTACGTTATCCCCATCCCATAATGGCGCAAAATCCCCATCATTTAGGAGCTCTTTCATTGCAAGTATATTGTATACAAGATGAGTGTCTACTTGCAAAATAAACATTTTAATTTAAAGATTTTTTTCTATAATATCTGATTTTTTCACTCAGCAAGAACAACAATCATTCCTTTTTCATGCCAGACAGAAACGTCACAGAGCTGGTGTACAGGCTTTGTAACTGCGAGCTGAAGACTACAGAATTAATGAATATTTAACATATTAGGTGCCAATACTGGTCAAATATTGGCCACTTTTGACATTGTGACATTAAATGTGAGTAATTAAGAGATATTTTCCTATATTGCATTTATCTACCCAAAGTTTAGCTCATTCTGAAGAAATGAATTGTGTTTAGAATTTCTGCTTTATGGATTGTGAATTGTTTTCAGTGACATGATGCATGCAGTCTAAAAAAGACATGATGCTTTCATTTTATAAAATCCAAAACTAAAAAAAAGACTCTAGGAACTAATTGGCTAAAGATAATTCTGAGCAAGGTCCTGCTGTGATGTGTCTAAACGTAAACGAAGCCTGTTTTTGGCCTTTTAGCTGAGATGGGATCAGAGTGAGCTTCATATGGCCTTTTGTGCTGTGTAGATATAATGTATTAGAGATGCGTGTATGTATGTTCACAGCTTCAGTATGCATGATATTTGTTCAGTCATTTTATCAAATATATCTTGCCTAAAGATTGTCTTAGTGTTGCAGATCTTTCAGGACAAAAATATTCTCAATGTGATTTAACAAGTAGGACGTCCCTGCTTATATTAGACAGAAACACAAACTCTTACACATAGATACAGAACAAATGTCCATTTTATTAATGTGTCTACACTTACCTAATTCAGAGCTCTGCTTACCATCTGCACTCCACAAGTTCACTTTGTTTTTGACTCTAGTTCAATGAATGCATGAAAGTGGACCACCGCAGTTATCTGGCTAGACATTTCTTTGTTGGGAGAATACTCTCATCAGTCCGGACTAGTTTGCACCACTGTATAAGTGTTTTAGGCACAGAATCAATGGTGTGAGCCATGGGGAGAGAGGACATGCAGTTGGTGGGTTTGAAGGAGGAAGATACAGAGGACAGGAAGAAATGAAAATGGATGATTCGCTGTGGCGAGCCCTAAATGGGAGCAGCCGAAAGAAGAATAAGAATCGATGGTGTGAACCCTAACTGGCCACTTTTTCATATAGCTCACAACATTCCTTGACCTTGAATGTGTTCTATTAGAGGCTATATCCTTTTCCATACTTTATTCTTCTTCTAGTCTTTCTTACCGGTCACTTTCTGACTACGGGGCCCTTGTTGCCCAGCAGTGACAACAAGGTGTATTTAAAGTGCTGAACTCAGCACTCCACATGCTGATGTTACTGCTACCAAGCCAAAAATATCTGGTGAGTGGTGAAACGGTGGTGGGTCCATTTAACTGATGCATGAGTGAGTTTTGGGAGAAATAATCAGTAACAAATGGACGCCAATCAGTTATTGTGAGGCTACAGAGTGTGCAGAGTTGGCTTTTGTGGAAAAGCATCCAATTTTATTAATAAAGTGATCAGATATAGTTCTCAAAGCAGTAACTCATGTCTCTAAAGTAGCAGTAAGAACTGCTAAAAACACTGCGCCATATCTGCTTTGTTTTTTGAAAGGTTCAGCCTTACTTCACCAGTAACCACAAGATGTCAGTATGAGTACAAGAAAAAAGGACTGAGGCATATAGAGCATAGGCACAGTGCAGATATGACTGGCTAGATGTGTGGACGTCAGTGGAAACTTATCTGTTTTGCATCCATGCATCATTTTTTTTTGCTTACTTCACATTTCCACAACCATATGGCCCATTTTATTATTGTCATACTTCTTGGTTACTTTCAAAAGCTCACTCCACTGACTACCATGAGATTTGGAAATTGCAGTCCACCTGTAGATTAACTGGGCTTTTAAGAAGGATTTTTGACACGTCTGAATACAAAGAAGCCTTTAATGCTCCATGTTCGGAATTGCTTTTCTAAAATATAAGGCTGTCATTTGCTCTGAGTCTGAAAAACTCAGATGTGGTTGTTTTTTTTCTATGGTATTCTGAAACCACAGGCAAAAATATCAGAACATGTGAGATCTTGTGACAACAGTGAAATTGTGAAAATCATGTGCTGTGAAAGGTGCGTTAGAACACTACAATTAAACGGATCCTCTTTTTTGAATAAACAATTATGAAATAGTGAAATCATTAATCACCAATGAGGTAGAATAGTTGGGAAACGTATGACAATTTATGAGAATATGACAATTTAATAGAACAAATACGGTTTTAAGAATCTGTGGTTTTGGCTTTAAAAGTCATGGGGTGTGCAGACAGAAAATGTTAATTGAGATGGGAACAGAAATATGCCAGAGATAAAATGATTTAATATACTGCTGGTCTGCCTATTGTCTGACCACTGCATAGTGGTGCACTGTCCAAGAGAGAGTTTATGCCAATATACCCCATTGCATGACACTTCACTTACCACTTTCACATCTCATTTCTGATTCGCATAAACTGGCAAAAATGTTTCTTAGAATTTGTCCCCAAAAATTATGATATTGATAAGCATGCAAGTTGATTAAGCTCATACTATAAACCTCTAATAGTGTCCATAAACTGTGGCTGGACAGCCGCTGACATTCTGACATTCTAAAAGTTTATTGTCATAAATCTGCCTCCACTTGGAGTTTGTTTAGGGAGCATCATTTGGGCTTGGTCAAATGCAAGCCATTCTTGCTATGTGAAATCCACATTGCTGCCACGTTCTCTTCCAGCTTTTGCCATTTCTTACAGACCAGTGCCTCAAGTAAATCCAGAGAGGGTGAGAGAGAGGCTCCGGTGAACTTGACTTTTTTCCCTGCTGAGCTTATCGAGTTTGAACACGAGTTTGGTGTTGAAAATGTAGAAGCTCTCAGGCTGGAAGCCTCACCAGCTGAGCTTATTAACTGCATAATCTGAGTCATCCACAGTGGAGGTAGCTTTCTGTTTTTCATGCCACAGTATTAATGCTTAGGCTTGACTGTTCATGATTCATCAAAAGTCTCTGCCTCCGGAAGACCCCTAATGGCAGGCTGCTTGATGGAATAGATAATGATTTTTTCGGAGACGTTTTTTTTCTTTCTGATTACGTTGTTGGAGTTACACAACTATATGACATTCAAAAAATCTAAAACTAGTTGCAAGTGCATGGTCCATAATGGGTTATTTTCAGTAAAGCTGTTCATGTAGGCTAGTGTGGTGGTGAGCGTATATGCATCACTGAGAAAACTTGGAGCTTCAGCAGGCGGTCATAGGGCCACGTTGCCAGATGGTCACTGAAATGAGCTTGGCAAACATTTTCAGTTCTCAGTATACTTTGCTTAAGTTGAATTCCTCTGACAGATTCTTTCAGATTTACACAGGAGGCCTTATGAGCTCATAGTTTTCTGCTGTAAAGGCACTTTTTCACAGTTCTGTATTCAGCATGCCATAGTGAAAAGAAAGGGAAAAGTCATCATGGCGGGGAAAACATTACAGCTGTTTTGATGCTTACAAGATACAATGTACAGGGGCTGACTTTTTTAGATTCTCAGAGAAAATATTTATGCATTTTTTATATAAAATGGTTTCTTAGCTGTAGAAGTTTGCATTTTGAGAGGGGAGCAAACATAATATGCTCTACATTGAGAGTAGGCTGCTGATGCCTTCTACTTTGGCAAATGGCCACTTATATAAGGTTGTCTGTAAATGATATAACGTATTCAATCCTGCTTAGGATATTTCATGTGCTCCATGTATGTGGTGAAACTATTATTTATTTATGGCATTTGACGCTAACTATACTCTAGAAAACATTACATAAAAGCCTAATTACTAATGATGACCTCATTGGGTAACGTTCCTTGTGGTCATACATACTTGATTGATTAAAACAAAGCTAAGAAGTTAGACCTTACCCAGCTTGCTTTTTTGGGGTTTATTGTTTTTCCTACTCTGATGGATTCCACTGTCCACTGTGTCAAACAAAAATGAAACCTTACCAGAGAGTGTAATGATCTCCAGTTTTATTACTCGGTCAAATAAAGGCTTTAATATAAGTGGTTTTGCTGGCAGAAATGTTCTTCTTATTTATAGCTGTAAATGTTTATAGCAGTTAAAAAAGCTCAACGAATGAGGGAGAATGAAAATTTGTATTCAGTTATGGTTCTCCAAATACAGAAACGCACAGTTCCCAGTCTATTTATTTGTTACATATTGTGCAACATTAGGGTCCTCAAACTGTACAGAGTTGTGGTGTTTCTGCAGAGAGTCGAACTACAAATATACCTCATACCAATACCTTGAGGCACAACACCCAAACTATGGGCAGTGGCAAGTTGCCCATTTACTGCAGTGGATATGGTTATTTCAACATGTGCATATACCAGTGTACTATATCTTCTTTGTTTATATTACTTTTTTATTAGCATCTTGAGCTTATAGTCACAGTATTAAATTAAGGCTAATGGAGAATTGGGACTGCTGTCATGATACAATTTGAAATAAAACAAAGGCTTCTAAAGAGACCTACAAAAGTGTGTAACAAGCCATCAGATGTTGTGCCCTGCAGAAAAGAGTATTAGCTTCTGTTATTTACCTTAAAGGAAAAAAAAGGAAAAAAAATCAATGAATCGAGACTGGACTGGAGCACTTAAGAGAGAATGCATCACTGGATCCATGGCTTCAGCAGCCTTTCTTCATCAGTCTAGATAAAGGTATGTCTTTATGGCTGGTATACATTCATTTAACAATCTGTTTTGTTTACTAGAAATAAAAAGCTCATCATGGAAAATCATAAAGCCTCAGATTAAATCTAAAGCAACTAAAGCCCAGTCTAGGCCTGCTAATACATTTGTAAGTCATATGACAAGCTACACCTAATACAATATTTTTACATTTGAGCTAAACTCAACATTATGCAGCTTAATGAAGCTAAAATAATATAGTATTTTTATCTTTTTATCTTTTTTCATTTTATCTTTACCATAACATTATAGAGGCGAATTTAGTTATTTTATTATGTGGATATACAAACTCACATCAGTATTTATTTAACAGTATGCTTTGTTACTCTACTTTAATTTATAGTTGAAGTCACATGTCATGTGTACTACATATGAAGGGAAATATCTGAAACCTTTGAACAAAAGGTTTGTTTTAGTTCTCTTTCTGCTGACCAGCTCAGCTGATGGATCACATAAAAATACTCAGTAAAACTCAGTGGAAAGCTTCAAATTGCATTTTGATTATGCAGCAATAGATTCATACATAAAAATTTCCTTTTTCCAAAAAGTTTCCTTTTTGTGAAATTTTGCTAGACCTCTGGCATTTCCTGTGAAAAGACTATTGCTCCATTTATGTCTTACCACCTTCAAATGCCCTCATTTATATAGTGCTGTAATAGGTACAGTTAAAAGCCATTTGTTGCCTCCATAATGGCAAGATGACAAAAGCATCCATTCTTATTGGTCTTTGTATCTCAAGGAATATCAGGTAAAAGGCTGATGATGTTGTGAAAGGAGGGCAATTTTGTTCACCACTTCATGTGCCAAAATGAGAAATGAGAATGAGAAATGAGATACCCGGCAGTTGCACATGCTGTTGAGGACTGCAGCACCATTTAGGACTGGAATTTAGAGATAAATCTTCAGTGTACTCAGCAGTGCCCTAAAACAGAGATCCATTTTTGATCCACCGCCTCTGAAAAGGGTCTTGTCCTTCTCCCAAAATGGCATTCTGTCAAAGCTACTGTTACAAGGTTGGACAAATGTTACAGCGCAATCTATGTAATCTAATTACATTTTTTTTTTATGTGTCTTATTCTAATATTCAGGAAATTTAGGGTGGATTTTTCATTCAGTTTTTAACTTCATATTCACAACAAATATTGGTAAAATAATCGTTGGGTTGATTGGAAACTAATTTTAAATGCTTGTTTAACCTGGCAACACTTGCTATGAAACACCACCTTTGTGGAGGGAGTGTGGATCAATTGCTGTGAAACTAATCAACAGCCTGTAGGTAGCTAAACATGTAAGTAGCTTAAAACAAATGGCGAAATGAAGGACCAAGAAACGAAGGTCAGTCAATTTGTCAGATATGAGCTCTATGTTTCTGTATTTTTGTGTATGCTTATGTATGTGTGTGTGGTCGTACACTCTCAGCGGTTTGGCTTCCTCTACAGCATGGCCAGAGTCACGTCCCCCAGCTGAGGGATGGTGGGAATGTGGTGAGTTTGGTCGAGACCAGCTCATAAAACTGAGTATGCTGGCACTGTCCTGCTTCCCCTGCAGACAGGGAACCAGCGACCAAGAGGGAAGCCACACAAATACACAGCGTCAGTGGGGTTTCTGAAACATTTTCAGTAACACACACACACACACACACACACATACACATACAGACACACTTACATGTTAAACACAGATCATCTGACCTCAAGGTCAGGACCTTTTGGAGCTTCCCTCTATGGTGTGCTCATCTTAACAAGTTTCATTTCACCCACCACGCAGAAGTTTCCCTTGAGCATAACAGACTTTACCTTTTAACCTTTTCGCTCAACCAATCTGTTCACAAGAAATGCCAGTTTTTGCACAAATTTCACAATAAGGAAACTTTTTCATGTATGAACCTGTTACTGTATTTTCATACATTAATATGGCGGTTTCTCTTTAGACACATTCTTTCATGTTTCCATGTTCCATATGACCCATTTTATGACAGGGGTAGGGACAAACATTAGGTTTACTGCCAAATCTGACCAAAGCATACATCATGTGAATACGTATAATTCTCTTTTCTCTGTGGATTCAAAGGCCAGTTGCATGAGCTGGTAAAAGTGAAGTGAAAAAACAGCAGCTGTCAACTACTGAAAGTGGTGAGCAAGAAAATGTGACATAAGGGCACATGAACCTTCACAAAATGTCCCTATTCTGGAGCTTCCTCTTACCAATGTCTTTCAAGCTAGATTAGTTCTTTTTCTGCGGTCAATGATAACTAAATTATTTTCACAAACTTGAAATGTGTTAAAGATACAAAGGGAACCATGGTATCAGCCAGGTCAGGACATTTGCCTTAGTCAACGCTGCCACACTGAACCGAAACCTCAGAGGATGTATTCAGCTGTGACAGCTGTACCTTACATTTCACCCATGAGAGTTTGGATGTGTGGCAATCGCTAAATGGTTATGTTGCTTTGGCAGGTGGAGACTGGGCTGGTTGGGGTATAATTGTTCCACTGGAACGAGCAAGGCAAAGATTTATTGTATGCACTGCTGTTCTTTCACTTAAAATGATTTTTGCAGAGAACCTCCCAACACCCACCGCCCTCCACCTTTGGCAGGGGAGGATTTCACAGGAGTCACATTGGACCACTTTATACCAACTCAGACTCCCTACCCATAGACTGGATGTGCTTTTTGTTTTGGATATGTTTTTATAAGGTTCTTTACACTCATACATCAAATTTAAAAAGGTTATTTTTGAACAAGCTGCCCATTGAAAGGTCCTTTGAGAAATGGCATCACAAAAGGAACATACCAGCAAAAGCTAAATCACACCACTGAGTTCTTTTAGTAAACCGACAAGGGGGAAAGTCTAAATTCAAACGAGCTTCCTTAAAGACAGATGTGAGTTGGTGGCATGAGCGTTTCTGCTGTGATGGCTGGGTGATAGAGTGGTAAATGTGGTGTAAGGAACACAGGCTTTGTCTTTGGATAATGAGGGCTGTCTTGAGTCCTGGGGGCAGCAGTTGGGACACTGCTGGCTCCAGAGCTGTGTACCAATTCCAAGTGGAGCAGTCACAGTCTCTCTCTCTCTCTCTCTCTCTCTCTCACTGCCATCCCCTCAAACCCTTGGAAGGCCTTCTTCCTGCCGTAAATGTCACAGCTTTTCTTTAAGAAGATAGATGAATGCACTGAGCCAAATGATATGATCTAAAATCAGCAGTGCCTCTCTTCATACCTACTATCTCATCTGGAGCAGGCGCTGTGCTAATCATATCTTCGCAGAAGTCTCTTGTATAATTAACTGTACAGCTTCATGTCACTCCAGTTTATTGTTTGTCATTTGAATCAAAATATCTCCACCTGAATTAAAGTTTGGAACCAGCTTTAGAATTCGAACCAGAATTAGAAATTTTTTTTGTAAGTAATGAAATAATGCATTTTTGTTTGACTTCTTGAAAAAACATAGTGGTGGACTTGCAGGTGTGTTTTCTTCACAGACATTCTTTAACAATTTGTAGACACATGGGTTCGATAGCTTAAATATGATACATCCTCTCTCTCTCAAAAGTACTGGAACAAAAAGTAAATTAAAGTAAATGATATTTAATATCTGGTCTCTTGTTTGTGATAACTGCAGAAATCCTGCAAGCTATTGCTGGTTTCTTCTTTGGTTATGGTTTCCAGGCTTTGTCGCTGTATCTTTCAGTAGTTCTTGGGGGTTTCTCTTTTCAGTCTCCATTTCAGGATGTGAATTGCATGTTCAGATCTGGTTACTGACCTGACCACTCCAAATCGTTCAACTTTTTCCATTGTTAACTTGATCGTGTGTTTTGGATCATCATCTTTTTGCCTCCCAATTAGTTTGGATGCATTTCTCTGTAAATTGGCAATGTTTCTGCAATGTCTCGGTAGATGTTAGAATTCATTCTGCTGCCACCATTGTAAGTTACATTAAAATCAGTATTTGAGAAAGTGCATTTCATAAATTAATAGATTTAGCGATGAGTTCGGCTAATTGGAAGTTCAATGGGCTAATAGTGGGAGTTCTGTGACGCTTTTGTTAATCTAAGTTGGTGGCAGAAGCTCATGTGCATGATCCACTTTGATGTAGCTCATCTGGAGTTTAGGTGCAGAGAGGAGTCTGTTGATGGTCAGTTTGATTGAGAAGACAGTTGGCTCAGATGGTGGACTAGCTGGTTTAGAGTTCAAGAAACCAACACGGTAATTGGTGGACTTGGCTGAGAGCCCATTCCTTTCAGGAACTTCGTAAGCTGCCTGCCATACAGGTGGTGGACAGTTGTCCATCTCAAACAGATAGAGAAATTGCTTCCATTGGGAACTCACAGTGTGCAGACTTGGAATGTATAGAGTGTAGTACTGTGACTCCAGCAGAAGTGTATACATTTTGGTTGATGAGCATATCCTTTTTGTCATTACACGTTGGCCTTTCATTTTCCTTTTCACTTTTTAGGTATTAACCATTGTCTCATCAGCCCAAAACTATTCAAGAAACTCTGTGGTTTATCACTTTGGTTTTCAGATTTTCATTACAGATGAGAGGCTTGGATCTGGTGATGCACTCAATGTCTTCAAAGTCTGCCCTGGGAGGTAGTCCATGATCTCATTGACTGTTGTTTTGAGAGCTTCCACAATTTGCCTGTCATCAGCTGTTGTTGTTTGGAAAGACTGGTGTGATTTTTTCAGGACATTTTAAGTTGGCTATGTCCAATGTTTGTGAAATGTTTCTAATAGATTTTCCAATGTTTCTCAGCTTCAAAATGGCATGTTTCCCCATAGACAGCGCCCTGTTCTTTAAGGACAAATTCTAATACTTTGGCTCACTTGAAATCCTAGGTGCTCAGGTATAGGATGCTATGTTCTATGTAAGTTAATATACCTAGACCAGGAAACAAAATCTGATTCAAAATCTGACATAAAAACGCATATTCATGTTTTGTCAAAACCCAAATGTCTTCAGTGCATTGCAAAAACAAATGAACTGGCTTTCCTGTTCCAGCACAGCCAGTTGTGGTTTCTTGTACCACTTACCTAAACATTGTTGCAGACCAAGAACACCCCTTAATGGCAGCCACATTCCCTAATGACAGTGGCCTCTTTCAGCAGGAAAATGTTTTTGCTGAGGAATTACAGTGGCCCTAAAGTACAAACCATACCAGCTTATTCAGAAACACAATAGTAAAATCAAAACCAGACCAGGACATTTAGAAACATGCAACCAAATTCAAGAATATGACAGCAAATTCAAAAACATAAGTAATGTGAGTAAAATATTTTGAAGAAGTTCCAGACTTCTGCAGTGCCTGTGGCAAAGCTCTGGACATTCCAAAACAAGCGCTTACATGAGAAAACTGAAATCCGAAGATGAAGAACTCATGTTCATGTCATGTATAGTTTGCAGCATATTCCGAATAATAGCATATGAAGTCATTGATAAAAGTAAGCTGAATAAAAACCAAGATTTATTCATTTAGCCTCATAAATTCTGTGATTACACCAGAATCATTTACTATGACTGATGTGCCCCGTAACCAATCAGTATCAGGCATGAGGTGTTCCAAAACAACCTCACTTTAGTATTTTTTGAATTTGCTGTTTGATGGTAGGGACATGGCAATGTGTGAGCTGCGGTCACAGCAGTGCTGCTTAAACAATGCAAAGCATCTGCAAAAGATTTTTCCAGTTTTCCAATTACATTGCTTATAATTACTTCTAATCTTTATTAAAAATTTTGATTGTAATATTAAGGATTTCCTAATTAATAAAATAAACATAAAAATGTAAAAGATGTGGTGCATGTCTGCTCCAAGTCTTGCAAAACTAAATCAAGTTTGGTTCTTACATCAATCACTGATATAAGATTATTATCATTCTTTGTCCTTGTATATAACAATGTGTAAAAATGGCATCATATATAATCATTTGAAATAACTGACATTAATCCACTTAATTATATTGCAATACTCTCACCTTTACAACAGGTTTTCCCTTTAGCCACCTGTAATTGCATTTCACTTCAGAAGAGTGTGTGTGTGCAGTGTGTGTATGAGATGCAACTGACAGTTTTAAAACTGTATATGGCATATGCCAGTAGACAAGAAATGGCGTCTGGTCTGATGTGTGATATGAAAGTTGCTGTGGATTTATCAAGGGGAAGTAAGTGTGTCTGTGAATGGTTGTCAGGCACGTCTCTTCTCACCGCTGTGTTGCTAGCATCCACGGGTGTTAGAGCCACGTGACTTACACATTAAATTATCTCACGTGGCTTTTCATAGGCCAGGACCTCTTGTTTCCATGGTCCAACATTTATTGTACACTCATAGCATAGATTTGATTTTTTCATTTATTCTGATTATGCTAAAGGAGTAATAACATCCAATACATAATCTCTAATAAAAAATATCACTTGCAATTCCTCCCATTAAAAAAATTATTTGCTATAAAATCTGGCACACTGAAGGGCAGAGCAAGACACTTTTGAAATGCAGATATTATATGAAAAGCACTATTATGTTTTCTTATAAAGCTTTTTAATGTTTTTATCTCGCTGTGATGCTTAACTGAAGCAGCACCACCGATGATCTGTGTCTGGCACCATGTATATCTGTTTGTGTGTTTAGTATTTTATTGTGAATACTGAAAAATGAAAGCTGACATAAATGAAATCAGATGAATTAACAGTCTTTGGTTTGATCTGCAGTTAGTGGTGTGGTGATGGGGAGTTAAGGCTCATTGCGGTACACACAAAAAAAACCCTGCTGTGTTAAATATCTCCTTGCTTTTCCATTTTCTCAAGCTGTAATGAAAGTGCTCAGTTTAGCGTTAGAGCTTCATGGGCTCCAATTGTGAAAAATGAATCATCTCATTTAAAAAAAACAATACGCGTAAAACTACGGTACAATTTTAAAACATACCTTTCACCCACTGCCCACCGCCCCCATCCCCCACCCCCCCATGGGTTTTGTGATGCATATACATACCCATTTATACTACATCAAAGACAACGACAAAGGATGAAAAAGCTTGTTGAAACACAGAGTGAAACTTGTTTTCAAACCTTTCAAACAACGAATGACCAGACCAATGTGTTCATGATAGATCTGTTCTTCTAAAATCTGGGTATTTTACCTTCTTCATTTACTACCGTAAATGTAATCACTGTAGAGAGATCAACAAGTTAGTCCATTATTGATCTGAACATCAAATGTCATATGTGCTTTTTTGTCACCTTGCTTGTTACTGATAACAATTTCCATTCTCATTTAAATGGTGACGTTTTTTCTTCTGATTTGCCTGCTGCAGAGTTCCATATGACTCATGCTGTTTGATCATTCATTACATTATTTGTGCAATAAGTAATGCATAACGGGTTTTCTCGGCTTGCACTGGAATCATAGAATCACACTTAATTTTCAGTGTTAATCTCTGTCAACTTTAAAACACTGACAATTAGTAAAACTGAGATAACTGAAGATAACCACAAAATCTATACAAAAATAGGTTTGGTTGTAACTTTCACTGGGCATTGTAATTACATATACATATAACAGTGCACCCACTGTTATTGGCCCACCATAGTTCTCATGATTCTTCTGTTTAATCATCCATCCATCCATTTTCTGCCGCTTGTCCCAAACGGGGTCACGGCGGAGTGCTGGTGTCCAACCCAGCGCACACAGGGCGAGGACGGGGGACGCACCCTGGACAGGTCGCCAGCCCATCGCAGGGAGGAACGGGACGGGGACGGCACCTTGCTCAAGGGTACCTCAGGGCAACCCATTGGGAAGGGGTTCGAACCCCCGATCCTCCGATCATGCGGCCAACGCCCGAACCACTAGGCCACCACTGCTGTTTAATCATTCAAAAACTAATTTAGATTTATTGATCTATTAAATAAAAACATAGCTTATGGCATACCACTTTGAATAAACAGTCTAATCTGGGTAAATCCTGAACAATCTAATGTTTTTAAGCTGCAGTAATGAGCATAACTTCAAGTCCTTTAAAGTGTTTGAATGATTTGAATATGGTCATTCCTTGGGTAAAATACTGGTGGGCCTCCTTGGATGCCAGTATTTTAGAGACAGAGCTGTGCATGTTGGACAGGCTTCAGCGTTCCATGTGGCCAACCATCACCAAAAGCCTAGATTTTTGCATTGTTTCCAGTTTGTCAGTCATAACAACAAAGGAGTACATGGCAGGGCTGAAGGTGAACGCCACTGCTCTTCAAAAAGAACATTGCTGCCCATCTACAGCATTTGGACTTCTGAAATATAAATCAATGCTAAAGGAAAATGTCAGGACAGATGTCTGTGTCTGAGAAGAAAGAGTGGAACATACAAGAAGACAATGACTTAGTACACATAACATTCAACCCTAACCCAAACTAAATAAAAGTTAATGTCTTCAAAATGTCCTGAACCAATAAAAATGTTGTGCGTAGTGATCAGTTTGTGTGAGGAAACCCACCCACATTACAGAACTAAAGCTGTCTTGTATGGAGGAATGGTGTAAAATTTCACAGATCATCTGATTTTTATTTTTTATTTTTTCCATTTACTGCCATACACAGAGGTCACACCAGATACTGAAGGAATGGATAAAAAAATTGACTTAAAAATCTGCTAAGAAATCAGAAATACAGTATTTACAAACTTTCAATAAGATTTTTTTTGGATGTAATTTATCTTACTCCATCATAAAGCAATAATGAAAATCAAACATAACTTACAACACGTTTAAAAAGGCTTTTAGAAGGGAGGCAGCTTGCAAATTCAACTAGCTGATGTTGGTCCTAGTAGAGTTAAGTAGAGACCTACTTAATGCTGCTTACTGACGCCTTCTTTTCATTACTCAGACACACATTCAGTAAGACTTTGCAGGCTGCAGAGGCAACTCGCTGATGTAAATGGTGTGGCCATTTCTAACCTTACCTTTAAAATGGTGCATGCATAGTTCATAATTTTTACTTTACAGTTTCTGGTGCTGGTTTTTTACTGCATGTGAAGGACACAACAGAGCAGAAAGGAAGGATGCATTTCTCCTTAAGCTTCCTTTACTTTTACTATACTTTTATCCAAATGTAATGTATTCTTAAAATGAATTCTCTGTTTCTTTCATAACTGTCTTGTCTCCAGACCTTTTATTTTATTTAACTATTTCAGTGTATTATAAAAAGTTTCACATCTATATACTTTTAAAACTGAAAGTACACAGTCGAACCTTAGATTGTGCGTTCCTGGGCAGAACGGTTTTGTGTGCAGCAAGGATTTGCCGCTCTTTGATACCAGCTGAAATTGATGCAACCATTATGGTGTATTTTCATCAGCCTACTACAAGTCCCATAGATGTGGAATTACAGACTAGTATTTTTGTTACTGCTGTTTGTCAGCCACCTTTACCGTTATTGTTCAGTTGATGGTGAACTCTTGTTGTAACAGTGACACTGACATGCTTATGGCATAGCAGTTTGTGTGATGCAGGTATTAGTGCATCATTGTTGATGCTTAAAAACGTCAGCGATGGATGAATGATTCTCTCAGGTGAAAGGTAATAGTTTCAAATGATCTGGCCAGTAAGTGTGCATATATATATATATGACTCATGCCTTGGCCTGCAATTAACCTTGGAAGCTGAACAGTCTTAATGGGGCACCTTTAACCTGGTTTACACTTCGGCAACCCTTCTAAGGGGTGTGTGTTCCATGACTGTAAATAGCACCTTGAGTTATTTCCTGCATTGAGGTTATCACAAATTGCCATGAAGAACCAAGAATATGCACATTCAGACACCTTCACACCACCTCACTCTGCCCCAAAGAGCCACATCCCCCAACAGCATTTTCACAAGAACCTGCTGCTGTGTTTCTTTCTGCTCTTCATCAACACCACCGCTCATCAGTCATACTAGTGTCAAACCTGTCAGTGAACAGGGTCAGTGAAATGATCCACTTTTCATTGATTTTTGACCATTTTCATTGACTTTTGGTTGAAAACAAAGCCCAAATCCAAAGCAAAGTCTACAAAAGAGCACTGTAGAAGCAGAGAGTGCATCAAGCAAGTAGGAGAGACAGGAAAAGCAAATCTGGAGGTCAGAGCGATATGGGCTGCACACAGGAAGCTGTGAGCACATCGCCATGACTCACTCGGCGCTGCTGTAGATGGGTATCTGTGAGAAGGGAGTTATCGCTGCACTGTTGCCCTGGTAACTGCTGTTCGTCAGCACTCCACATACACGCACGTGTATAAACGTTGGCTCTCGCAGAACGATGCTGGTGTGCTTCTGGGAATCAACGTGCGTGATGTGCACAGCTGTATAGCTGCTGAATTATTCTGAGCACTATATACCAACAGGTATGACGTGAGAAGAGAGCATGTGTGTGTTACACTCAAGGACTGGCCTTGGCATTGAGGGAAAAGGCATCAGGGCCATCCAGATTTAAAAAAAAAAAAGAATGGGTAGCTACTAATTTCATCAAAGCACTGAATGTGTACTCAGTGGACCTTTCCATGCCCGAGCACAATGGCAGGTCTCGATATTGAGATGAAATTATATTTATTTTGTATCCAACAACACCCACCAGCTTTAAACTAACATTGTGACTTGTAATAAAACTTTCATGCAACTGTAGTTGGTTTAAAATTTGCATAAAAGCTAATAAATTTCACTTGCATCTATAAAGCAACCTGCAAACTGAACTTAAGCTTGTTTGAAATTCAGCCGCAAAGGCCGCAACCTCAACTGTATGTACCCAGCTTCATGGAACAGCAAAACTAACCACAACTGATTTTTTACATGATTGTATCTGATCAATGCAAAAAAAAAGATAAAGCAGGTCTTTTACAGACATTAAAAAGATAGTAGTAACTGAGGATATTCCGAGGTCGATTTTTATGTTGTCATTTGGCTGAACTATGATGGCAAAACAAAAAATGTTTCTCAGAGCTAGCATAACTTCATTAGAAAGCCAAAGCAAACTGTCATTATCCTTTCTCATTTTCTGCTCTCCTGACATGCCATCATTTTAGAACGAAACACAGCAAAATGAGCCAGGCGTCAGAGTCGATCTGTTAGTAGTGCAGTAACTGATTGTGTTCAAATTGATTACTTAAATCCTAGTTACAATAAGGAAAAGGGACTACAACGCACAGTGAACCACCGCATTGCATTTTCTGCATATAACCCATACGCACCATGTAGCAGTGTGCAGCCATATCACAGCGCCTGGGGAGCAGTGAAGGGAACGTTATCTTGCTTAAGGGTGCCTCAGAGCAACCCTCTGGTCTCAGTCATGGTGCCTAGTCTCTAATCATTAGGCCACCACTGCTGCTAGTGGATGTAAAACATTTCAAAAATATTTGAAAAAACAGTGTTCTTTAAATGGAAGAGATACATTTCCCTATAATGAGTAACCCAGAACTACAGAAAACCAGACATACTCCACCACTTATTCCACCGAACAGACAAAAAAGTGTATGACAGTGCAATCTTCTTCAGCATGATAAACCAAACATTACAGTTTCATTTGCTGTGGTAGCAGTGTTGTTAAAATAAACACATCGTTATACTTTACAAGGCTGGTCACTAAACTTTACCAGTGCATTTGTGCTACATTTACATTTAGCAGACATTCTTATGCAGAGCAGCTTCCATGTCCTAATTACAAGGACAAGCAGCTCATGGTCAACAGTCTTGTTCAGGAACCCAGTGATGGTAGTGCTAGAGGTGGGATTCAAACCTGTGACCGCTTGGTCCATAGATCCGTAGATCCATTCTACCACTAGACCACCACCACCCCGCTGCCATTACGCTGGAACTGGGATTGTGATACACTCATTCCATAGATTGTGATGGCAAGCTTACACATTTTTTAAGGCTAAAAACAGCTTTATACAGTGTCCTTAAACGTTTTTAAAGCACTGAATGGTCAATTGGCAACTCTGAAGTGGAAAAATCTGCCAGGCTCCTGTCAGTTGAAGTTGGCATTTTCCATGTCTGGGCTTTGTGTATGCCCAGACTCGTGCCTGCTGTCCCTGCAAACTCTGGTTCACTTCAGTCCTCTGGAAATAGCAGGTGACTCTTATGATAAACACAGAGTGCCACTGCTCCTAACAAAGAGCTCCACGCTGCACCGTGGCCTTGTGTATACAGCCCACTTGTGTGTGTATAATATATGGAAACACTCTTATCTCTTTGTTAATACTTGGGGTGATTTATGGGTGGTGAGGAGGTGCTACTGTACCCAGCCGGAGCACTTATTATGCCTTAATCATCTATCCTGGGTCATAGCCGTGTGTGTGTGTGTGTGTGGCCCTAGGTTCTGATCTTAATGTTATTATAGGCACTCAGAAACTAATGGCATATGCTGTAAGGTCCTCAGCCACCTAACTACTGTCTCTTAATCCTCTGCTGCTCTTGGCAGTGGCTCAGTGCCCACTTATTCACTCTGATTTACAAGAAGGCTCACTCGGATGAGGAACATGAGTGTGGTCTGGTCGTTAAAAAGAACTTAAGCAGCAATGGAGGCCTCTGACTGCTCACAAAGTTAGAGAAAAAGGGTGCATGACATGCAGTTTTACTGTACTAATTTTTACACTGGTAAATCAGGGATTTTTTTTCTTTTCATTTTTGGAATTCATATTTCCCCTCTGTCTGTTCGTTTATTCAGAAACCTGTCAAGGCGAGTCATCTTTGGCCTTTTGACCTTTACTGCCTAATAGTGAATGTAACTCTTTTTAACTGCTGAAATGACTCACAGGCAATGCTAACATAACAAGCCTTACAGCTCATTTTCTATTATTTGTTCATATCATGCCTACCTTCATGCCTCCCATCGATTTGTCATCTATATTTGTCTGCCCAACCCAGATTTTATCATCAACAATGACATGCTTAAGAAATGTGATGTAAGAAAAAAAATCCAATGTTACAATTCTCATTAGTCATATAGATGCCTTTTCCAGTTGAGGGCCACATATTGTCACTGTCATAATGTTATGCAATTTTTTTTACATCAGTTAAAAATGCCAGCTTCTTCTTCAGTAGATTCCCTCACAATGACAATGAATGGAACAAGAAAAAAGGGATTTTTTTTTCCCTTTTTGCAGTAAGATGTTGCTGCTTTGAGGAAATGAGATTGTAACAACACTGACGCCAAGAAAGTATCTATAAGAAAGTCTGCTATAAAAAAGTCCATGACAAAAAATTAATTTTGAAAGGTGTAATGTGAATGCAGCCTAAAAGTGGCAGTGTCATCACATGCAAACTTGATAATATGCGATGTGCTCAGAATAGAGGAGTTCTAACACTAACATTTCACAGTAAGGGTAATTTCAATCCACAGATCCATAAGGGCAAAGAAAAAATTTGGACTGAAACTTGTAATGTGAACATCAAAGAGGATCAATCCCACTTCAACCATGTATGAATGCAGCCTGTAGAGGGAAGTGTGGAAAGTCGCATTGACTCCATGTGTCCAGCAGAGTGCAGGCTTCTCCTGTTACAGAGCCACTGCTGGAGTCCAGAGCGACCATCCGCAGTCTGAGTGCTCAGTGAGGCAGCCAGGCATCACACATTCATTTACACTACACTCAGTCAGCAGCACCCCAGCCCACCCCCAACACTAAGTTCAGCAGACTGAGTGAGACTGAGAGATGCTGTCCGGACCCTGCACTGACCAATAGCACGGCTGGATGAAAGGCCAGCACAGGGCAAGGGGCCATGAGAAAGGCCCAACCTCCCCCACCCTAAGCCCAGCTGACTTCTGCAGCACATACTCCAAGCACCATCCCGACACACACACTTACACACACACACTGCAATATTATTGAAGTGGCAGATTTTTTTTTATACGAACTGTTTGCTTTCCAGCCCACCAGAGTGGTTCTGTGTTTTTCCTTTCTTTTTTTTAAGACATTTACTGTTATTTATGCCTTTAGATGAAGAAACAGGCCTTCATTTGTTGACTCACAGATTCATCCACTGGCTGTATTTACTCTTGATGCAATGCCACACATGCGCAATAACCTTCCTCATCACCCTGACCCCTCCAGATGCCCCCTCAATTCAATTCAGTCAAGTCAAATTGAATCCAGTTCAAAGGCAGGCCAGAAGCAGCCGAACCATCGGTACCATGTTTATGTTGTCTTCAAACAAGCTATTAATGGAGTGTGTTTGAGCACATGGGCACTCATAAAAATGTGTTTTTGCCTCACTGGAGAAAATTGGGTTTCAGTTTCTGCTGGTGTGTGCCATGACCTGCAGGTGAACTTTTCACCCCAAGTGCACCAAGTTACTGCAGTATGTGAAGTTGCTGCCACAGCAGGCAGAAGTGAAACTTGCGTGTGGGTTTTTTTTCTGGGTTGCTGGTGTACCCACGCTTTGGAGCGCGCCACACGCCGGAACCTCAAGATCTCTCTTTCTTTCCATCTCCTTTCCTTTGTCTCTCTCTCTCTGCCTCTCCCTCTCTAATCCATTCTCTATCGCTCTATCTAATCTATCTCTATCGCTTTCATATTTATCTAGTCTCTCCTTCCTGCTCTTGTTCTTTATAGGTTACCCAACTACCTATCTGTCTCTCTCTCTCTCTCTCTCTCTCTCTCTCTCTCTCTCTCTTCTTCTTCTTCTTCTTCTTCTTCTTCTCATACTCATCTGATGTTGTGGTCTCATTTGCACAGAGCTGACCGCACACACTCTCTCAGACACGTGTGCATAGGCAGGTCGGCACGTAGTCAACGGGCTCTGAACACGTACCAGCTACACACACTCACACACACACCCAAATAATTGTCAATCCTTCATTTTAAGCATTTACCTCTTAGCATTACCGTGGGAACCATGCTTTCACAGTCATCATATGTGTTTAAAAAGCATGTGGTCATTGCACCCATGGTCAAATTTGGGCATGACTTACTGCTTCTGTCTCTTCCATTCTGACTCAGCACTACTGCATCTAACTATTGATAAGCTTAATGTGTCTTTTTTAACTCTTGTCTTTCAGTATGCTCTTCTGGAGGAGGCTTCTTGTTTCTCAACAATTGGAATATCAGTTCCCAAACCTCAGAACATCCTGACAACTCTGCATGTATCAGCATTCGGCCTTCCCTGGGCCTGATCTCACTGGTGAGAATGTTCGACTGTGAGAAAGAGAGAACTTGAGAGTACAAGACTGAGTAAGCGGGGGTATTTTTTAGTTGTGGCAGATTTTTTTTTTTTCCGCCAGTTTTTTTTTCCCCTTTTCTCTCAGCAAGAGCTGTGATGCAAAGGACACCAGATCAGTCTGTGTGTGTGTGTTTGTATTTAGCTCCTTTTGTGGACTTTTGTGAATAGAGCAAAAAAATGAGAATTTTCTACATTTGAGAACATTTGTCTGGTCCTTATAAGAAAAAAAAAAGAATTTAAGAAAAATTGAAAGTACTTAAAGAGTCCTTTTTAATTATAAAAGTCTGTCTTAGGCTAAACTGCAAGCAGTTAGATGAGGCCTCACAAAGATAGTAATATCAACAAACATGTGTATAAGAGAGGGAGAGGAAGTGTTCTGCTATCCGTTTGTGTGTGTAAGTGTATGTGTGTGTGTTCGAGGGCAAGTGTGATTCACTGATGAAGTTTCCAGCATGGGGCCACAGCAGCACAGCTGCCAATCTCAGCGCCCCCTTCCAGCTGAGTGAGTAGGAGTAGGGCAGGGGGCACGCTGGGAGACAGCGGGGCTTTTTGTGTGGGTGGCAGTGCCCAGAGGCCAGCATGTGATTCAAATCTGTGTCAAAGGGGACTGCTTGGGCAGGCCTGCATATGTATGTGTGTGCTGGTCTCTGCTCCATGTACAAAGCAAGCAGATCCTCACTGACAGATGCCACAGTCCAGACCCTCCTGGCAGGAAGTCATTCATATTCGCTATTTGCTAATCGCCGGCCCTCTGCTGGCTCCTCTGCCCCTCCGTTTGGCCTCCCACTTGACAGGACCCGTGCGCCACTTCCTCTTACACTCCAGCTGTACCTGCCTTGCCTTCCCAGCAGCCCTGGCCTCGAACCACTCATAACTCAACATTGGGCCCTAATTGGTTGTTACTGATGTGCTGGGTACCACTCTTGTATTCACAATCAGAATCAAAATTAGAACTTTTGGTTTTTGCCAAGGAAGTTCTCTTGGTGCTGTCAGTATGAATTTCCAAAAACTAAATACTGATGCTGTCATAAGATATTCTCTAAACTGTCTTATAATCCAAACTGTGCTTTATGTTTCATCAATATAAAGTTTAAAAAGCAAACCTTTTACTTTTTTAATGTTAAATCAACAGAAAATTTATTTGTAAGTTGGAAAGTCAGAGAACTGACAAATACGATATTGCAGAGAAAAATCTCACATCGTTAAAGCAGCAGAAAAGGAGTCAAATGCACTGTTCTGTTATTTACATTATTCTATTTTTTTGTGTTTTAACACTGGGGTAGACGAAGATGTGATGATAAGATGCACAACATGGAAAGTCCCAGATCATAGAAAGGATGTGTGTTTTTTACATTTATATTACATGTATTAAAGGTATATCCAGTTAGAAAGTATGAAATATGTAGAGATAAGATCATCAGCAGTCCATCTGTTTCCCTACATCATTTATTAGCCACCTTTACTTCATCACCAGGATCCCCCACAGGACCACGCGTGAAGATGCTGAACAATGTTGTTGATGGATCATTCTTAGTACAGAAATGGCACTTGGGGTCATTGTGTGTGTGTGTGTGTGTGTGTGCGTGTGTGTGCACACATGAGTGAATCTTGCACAACAGTGGCATTTTTTAACATATTGTCAATACTGGGCCAAGAACAGTCCATCCACCCAATATATCTGTGCTACCAGAAACAGAGCACTGATGAAGCATCACATTATCTGTAATAAAGAAATGTATATCTGCAAGGTGGGCCAGTAGATTTGTCATGTAATAAAGTGGACAGCTGGGGAGTACAGTGTGTTAAAACTCTATATTTTGCCCATAAAACTGGCACTGGATTCAAAATGACTACCATCTGATCCTTGTGGTTAGGGACTAGGCCCCTGGATTGGAAGGTTATGGGTTTGAATCCCAGACCAGTACCGTCTGCATCACTGCTCTCTGGGCGCTGGATATAGCTGCCACCTGCTGTGTGTGTGGGTTAAATGCAAAGGGTGCATTTCTTTTGGGTTCACTGTGTGCTGTGGTTAAATGATCATTATCAGTAGGGAGCTTTCTTGCAACTGTTATGAACTTTCTGGGCAATGACATGGTTGATGTAAGCAGTACAGTTACTGTTGAGGACACATGGAGGCTTTAGTGTTCACAATGCAAGTGTAATATGATTACACACATCCTTTTAGAAGAAAGAAGAATCCTTTCAGAAGAGTGAGAGAGGCACGCAAGAACGTGAGAGTCACTTAAAATAGGAGTGTTCGTTGTGATGCAGTTAGAAGAGCAAGGACCTCAAAACCTTAGTACTTTTACTGAAGGGCTACTGAGAGGTTCTTCATTGCCTGGAGTGTGTGTGTTATGTTGTAAGCTGCCTGTACCCTCTTACACACTCACACACATGCACCCACACACACTATGTTACCCCCTGTGGAGCCCATTTCCTCTGTACAGGGCATGGGAACTGTCATGATCCCTCTATATCTCCCCTTCCTCTTATTTCCACTGTCCTCTTCCTCACCCCATCTGTGCCCCCTTTCTCTCTCTCTCTCTCTCTCTCTCTCTTTCTCTCTCTGTCTCTCTCTTTCTCTGTCCCTCTCTCTCTATTTGCCTCTCCAGGTAGTTCCCTCAGCCTTTCTCACTCTCACTCTCTCAATATCAATTGCACACTCTCCCTCTGTGTGTCTCTCTCTCACTCACTCTCTTACTTTCTCCTTTTCCTTCTCTCTCTCTCTCCCTCTCTCCTTGTCTCAGTTTCACTAAATCTCTCTGTTTCACTCCCTCTCATTCTCTCATTTTTTTAACTTCCTGCCTCACTTTATCCATCTGTGCCCAATTTACCCTGAGCTGGGTCTGTTTTTTTCCCGATAATTTGTTTTTGATTCCCCGGAATTAGAAAACCATTGTGTGCTCACTTGCTCATACAAACACAACACACACACACACACACATGTGTGAACCTTTGCTCGCTCACTCCCACACACACAAACACACACACATACACTCAAGTACACACTCAAACCACGTACGCACACATTTTTATTGTATTATTCTATAAAAGTTCCTATAAATCACTGGTTATTAATCGGCCCCAGACGGCCCTCCCTCCCTCTCTCCCCCACTCCTTCTGCGCGCAAACACAGACCAGATGCATAGGAAATGGGATGGCAAGAAGGGCACCCAGGAGACAGACTCTGCTTTTTTCTTCTTAGCTCTCTCTCTCTCTCTCTCTCTCTCTCTCTCTCTCTCTTTCTCACTCACTCACTCTCTCTTTCTATCTTTCTCATCCTCTGTTTTTCCGAGAAGCTTCATTTATATAGAAATGCCCAGACCCAGACTCACAAAGGAAATAAAGTTTAAATTAAAGTTTAGAAAAAACAAATTAAATAATAAATATAAAGTCTCCTCTCCTGCCAAAGAGCTGGTCTGTGGAGTTGAGGTTAAATGTCAATCCCCTTTTGTTGGAGGCGAACGGTTTTGCTTCCTACTGGTTGGTCTGAACCCTGCTTAATGAACATACAAATAGGCACTGCACGTTCAGGCACACACATACACACACACACACAGAAATAACTGCAGTCATAACAAAAGCCCTTCGAAAACGGTCACTTCATTGGATACTGAAATAACACTTTCACACTTAGCATACGTTAATGTGATGAGATTTTATTTCAGTTCATGGTCAGTTTCTATTGAGCCATTTATCATGAAATGGGCATGTAGACCACTGTTGGTGTAAAATGATTTTTAAAAAAAGGACTAGAATAAATGGGATCATACAGTTTTGATGGTATTGAATCAACACTAGTATTTCACTACTACTCTGATCCAGTGGAGTTGCTTGGTGCTGGGTGTATCTAACATACAAAGTTTCAATTCACCCTACACTGTGATTTCCTCTGCTGACTTTATGTCCTCTGCCTCTTTCCTTCTATCTCTCTGAATGAGCAACCATGAAACTCTGCTGCATAGTTTCCTCTCCATCTGCTCTCTCTTTCTGATGGGCACTGCTCTGATTGAGATGTAGCGAGACACACCTGTCTGCAGTCGCTGAGTGACAGTCAGAGTGAAAGGGTCGTAAAAGTGCAGCCAGAGGAGGGGATGAGAGTGGAGCAGGAACGATTGGCCCCCGACCTACTGTCAGTCCCAGGCCTGCTCTGCATGCATGCTGTCCATGTGCTGTTCACTGGGAGCAGGAGAATATGTGAGAAATGTGCGCTTTGGCTGGAGGGACTGTCCGGAGAAAGGGGGATGGGGGGGTTGCTGGTTTTTAGGCACGCAGGGACAGCCTGCAGAGTTCTGCCAAGAGCAACATGGCGCTGCATTTACAGAGCTGGAGGGGATATGGGGAAACTGGGCTGTAGTGCTCTGTGGGGTTCCTCAAGGCTCTACCTTAGGCCCCTGCCCAGAGATGAATGAAACACAGAAGGAAAAAAGCTCTTACACACTGGCTGAGTAACTTAGGATTCACCACGAGATGATTGTTCATTTCCCACACACTCATAATGAAACTCAATAAGAGTGAAACTGTAAATAATTGCTAATCTAGCAACTCTTCAGTTGCTTTTTTGTTGTTATTGTCATGCAGGTTGGGATTTTTTTTGCAGGTTTGAGTACTTGGTTACAGTTGTGCAGTGATTTTCGCTTAGGTCACAGAGGAAGTGTGTTTGCTTGCATATTCTAAAAAAATTGGAGCAGACCTCAGAGAAAAATAATGATAGCAACAATGCTTGCAATTTAAAAGACACCCACTCCATGTAACACTCCTCATCAGAAAGATGCTGGGCTAGGTGTGGATATTTGCTAGAGCTGAGAAGCGGATGCAGATGTACGTGTCTAGCGGCCACACTGACCACAGGCCTGCCAGCCCCCTGCACAAATAGCCCTGCATTGCTACAAATATGTAAATATGTTGACTTGGAAGGATCATCTCTTCCCCTCCAAACGTGCAGTGCTCGAGAGTGTGTGAGACAGTGAAGAGCAAAAGAAAACAGCTTCAGGCTGCCTTATAAGGGCCTGTTTTGGTCTCCCACACTAGCCTCCCATATCACCCCTCAACTAGGTCAGTCTCACTTCAATCTGAGTATTTTGAACACAGGCTCTGCACCCACCCAGTCCACACCCCCAACCAGGATTGAAATGTCCCACTCAGCCAGCCACCATGCAAGCTTCATCCATGTACATGCACAGTGCTTATCATTCGTTAGGCGGACCTGCCGACAGGCTTGCTGTTTAGCGCAGTCGTCACCTCCTGCTGTGGTGTGTGTGTGTGTGTTTTTGAGTGCGTGGTTTTGTTCAAATCAACCCTGCCTTTCCCTCCACCTACTCATGCCACAGCTGAACTCTGCCTGCCCTCTAATGGGCTCATGATTAAAAAGAGGAAGAAGAGAACAGAAAAAAGCAGAAACCACTGCTAGTTCTCATTTTCCGTGGCGCTACCTCTTTCTTCGGTATGTGCGGTCGCTCTCACCCTCTGTCGGAGTGTGTGAGTGAGTGTGCGATGGGTATCAGTCCAGGTTTGGGTGGCTTTGTGGGTACAAGCGCCTGTGGTTTGGGTCTGGGTGAACTGAGAGGTTTGAGTGTTTCGGCTGCCACTCTGAGACACACTGGCACCAATGGGGCAGAGCTGGTTCCTTTAACCTCTATGGAACCATAACAATTCGTTGTGTGTGTGTGTGTGTGTGTGTGTGTGTGTGTGTGTGTGTGTGTGTGTGTGTGTGTGTGTATATGTGTGTGTGTGTGTGTGTGTGTGTGTGTGTATATGTGTGTGTGTGTGTGTGTGTGTGTGTGTGTGTGTGTGTGTACATTAAAAATAAGGGGGGAAAGAAAATGAGAAATATGCCTTTGTCCTCTTGTCCACCGCATCTGTTCATAAGAGTGCCGAAGTTCAAACTGTTCATCAAGCCGATTAGATCTTGAGCATTTGGATTACTGCAGGCCTGTTGGCTTGGAAGCAAGCTGCTGATTAGAATGAATAAGAAAACGTGTAATAAACTCTGGTCTGTCTGTGTGTCTTGGGTCAGTATGAGGGCCCTTTAGACAGGACAGGACATTTCGTCCTCCGGGAACTGCTGGGTGGCACAGCTGGCCTGATTACTTCGTCAAGTTCCTGGCTCAGCCACTTCCTGCCTCTGCCGTCCCACAGCTGGTATTGTTCTGGGGGCACTGTGCCTCCCCCAGGCTCCTCCAGCCTAGTTCCATCCATCCATCCATTCATCCATCCAAGCTGGCAGCAGTCTGGGCACTCTCCACACTGTTGGCCTCAACCCCAGCAGGATGTGGAGCTCAGCAATTGTATGTGTGTATGTGTGTGTATTTAAGTGTGTGCATGCATTTCTGCCCCCCCCCCCCCTTTCTTTTTTTTTCTCTGATTTTGTGTCTTGGCTGACTTTTTTACCTCTCGAAGAATTTGGAAAGGCCATGAGATCTTTTTTTTTTTCTCATCTGCATGATTTTCACTGCCGCTCTTGCTCTCTTGCTCTCACTCTCCTTCTCACTCTGTGCCTGCTGTGGCTTCTCAGTAATAGATTTCATATGTTGCTGCAGTTGACATCAGTCTTAAACTATTTTACATGTGATCTGCGATATTTCCTGAGGAAATCTGTCAGATATTTATTAAAGGCTAATAAAATAAACCTCTCTTGTTCTCCTTCTCTTCTCTCTCTCTCTCTCTCTCTCTCTCTCTCTCTCTCTCTCTCTCTTCTTTCTATCTCTCTTTCTGTCTTTCTTTTCTCTTCTCACACTCTCTTTTTCCCTTGTATACCTTTGTCCCTTCCTCTCGCTTGTCGGCCTGGAAGCGAGCTTGATTGTATTATTGTAGTTACTCATGCCTTTAAATGTTTCTTTTTTGGGAAACAATTTCCTTCCATTCATAGGATGTGCTGCGGGTCAGGATTGGGTTGCGGGCGTGTTTGCACGGGCCTGCCGGTCCATGGGGGTCTCTTCCCTATTTCATATGCTCGCTTTTTGCACTCATCTCATCCTTCCCCTCTTCTCTTTCCGCCTCTCCCTTTTTTCACACTGTCACTTACTCAGACATAGTACAGTGTAGCACACTGCGCTGCCTAAGCGCACTTTCTTATTCTACACAGAGGGACGCACACTCAGATCCAGCGACAGCTCTGTGACATTAAGGCATGCCATGAGATCCCTTTACTCAGAAGAATAGCACTTCACCTTACCTTATAAAGACATTCACACTTTTCTGCAGCATATGTGTGAGTGCCTCTGTAAGTTGTAAAGGACTGCATATTTCAGTTTCTGAATAAAAGCCCTGACTTTGCCCAAATTATTAATAATGGTGTAAACTCTATTTAAACCCTTTTTTTTTCATTAATGGATGGAATACGTGGATTATTGTAAATGAGATTTGAATGTTTGAAATAAAAACTTTTTTTTAAATGTAAGCAACTTCCACATTAAAAGTTAAACCCTAAAATTATCCTAAAACTTTCACATAAAATACAAGAAATGTTTTTTAAAAGAACAAAATTGTGCTTCATAAAACCTTTCATGTTAACACATACATACAAATAGAGATTCTTAAAAAATGAAATCTGCTTAACAATAAAAAAAATACAATAAAAACAATACAGGCAGAATATTTTTCATGACTTGATGCATTAAAAAGAACTAAAGGCAAAAAGAAGGCAGTTATGGTTATGTATACATCGTACTTTACAGTGTCGGAGTGCCCAGGAAATCAGATTTTAGATTCTAAGCCATCTGTCATATAAAGAACAACAGTTAAGCATAGTATAGGTGTACCATGGCAAAGCAACTATCAATACTTTTAAATGATAAATGATAAGTGAAGTCCACTTTAAGAGCAAGAATTGTTAAGGACATGCTTACAAACATCATGACTGGCAAAAAAACTGGGCAAAAATATCTGATCAAGGTGGGATAAAGTAGTTTGTTCAGGGATAACTGCAGACCATGAAGGAATACAGTAAATATTAGACCGATGAGTGAAACAGAGCAGAAAAGAAAACTAGGAAGAAAATGCCTTTGCTGACTTAAACCCAAAAGATAAGAAAAGATAATCAAACAATTATTAAAAATGATAAGAGAACACTTTTTATAAAAAATAGAGTTTTTCCCATTTTTTCAACATCTAAATTTGGGACAAATAAATCTTCATCAACCTTGCAACACTTTTGTTCAACCCAACATCAACAATGTCAGATCAAGATCAAATAAAATCTAAAGAAAAGTAAAACTCTCCCCATGTAACACCACTTCTAATATTTGAAGGTGACAAGATGCAGTCCATAAACAGGGGAATGTCATTTTTACTCAACAGCAGTCAGTCCTTTTTCAGTGCCATGTGACCAACAGCAGCCCAGTCACATGCAATTGACAGGCAAAGCCAAGGGCAAAGATAATGTTACTGTTGTTGACTAAAGAGCTCCTAACAAAGAAGGACTCAAGGTACCTTCAACCATGGCTGAAAGAGTTGTGTTATACTCGGTGACTGCGTACTCCCGACTAGCTATTTGGTGATAATTCAAACATTTTCATTGGAAAAATATGGTGCTTCTCATGCTTGTGAATGCATGTACACCATATATCACAGCCATTATTTGTTTTTCATGTTTCTTTCTCCTTTTTTTTCACCCTCACTCTTCATTGCCCGGAACAGCAGTGCTGGAAAACAAACACATCAGCACTTGGCATTGTGAACCCTTGAATTGCCCCGCGTCCCTGCTCGCCTCCCTTTAACTTTCCCTTTCATCCCGCTCCCAGCGGTACACCCATTTTGCTCTTTTCGGGGGTCCCCTGACTGCAGTACCCATAATTCACCCTGAGACACAACACCCACACCAATGCTCTCACTAACCTTTATAGACCGGCCAAGACACAGCAAGAGGGGCCGGGCAAATACTTTCCTCCGGGCCCCCTGACCGAGAGCAAGGCCGGGCCAGGCTCAAGAACCCACTGAGAGAGAAAGAGGCAGAAGGGGACAGAGATGGAGAAAGGGTGGAAAAAGATGCAAAAGGAGACAGAGAGAAGAAGAGATATTGACAGTGATCTGGGGGAACGATGAACCCAGAACTGGTCGTAAAAGTGAGGGAGTAACTTGTGAAGGGAGAATGACAGTTGAAGGGCAGAGAAAGAGAGAGAGAGAGAGAGAGAGAGAGAGAGAAAGAGAGAGAGAGAGAGAGAGAGAGAGAGAGTTAGAGAAAGAGAGAGAGAGAGAGAGAGAGAGAGAGAGAGAGAGAGAGAGAGAGAGAGAGAGAGACAGAGAGAGAGAAAGAAGAGAGAGAGAGAGAGAGAGTGAGAAAGAGAGGAGAGAGAGAGAGAGAGAGAGAGAGAGAGAGAGAGAGGGAGAGAGAGAGAGAGAGAGAGAAGCAAAGAGATACCAGAGTTTGGGCATGGGGTGCCTGTCTGTCTCGGCACATGTCTGTGTGTCAGTGCTGGGGGATTTATGTGTTTGTTTGCGTCTCCGGGGCCGACTCTGTCACATCCGTAATGCGTTCCACATTGCAGAGTGACAGACTGGCTGCATCAGCAACACTGTACCCATAGGAAAGCATCTCATCCTCACTCTATCTCTCCATCCATCACTCCACCTCTCACCATGCTGTAGAACAGCAAGATCTCTAATCTCAATCTTATTATGGAGCTGATATCCAACACTGTTGTTTGTGGACACGTGTCAGTTGGAATAAAGGAACTCTACATCACCCATCAGAAATGCTGGGAAGTTTGCTTTTAATGTTTTTTTTCTTGTAAACAAAATGACTGTAGTATTCATACACTAATAAACAAAGTCCAAAATGCTCATTATGATTCAATGCATTAGACCAAGGGTTTTCAGTTTCACTCTTGATGTTTGGTGATGTCCTTAACCCAACCAAATATTCTATATCAGAATCAGTTGGAACAGTTGTTTTTTGAGCAGGGATCTTAGGATAGGTTAGGACATTAGGATGGGTTTATGTATCAATAGAAATAATTAACTCAGGTATGTGAAAATCTTTGCAGCTCAGTTATGTGAAAAGGCATCGCTTGATGCCTTTTTCTTCAACTTGACAAAATATCAGTGAGGGTTTTGTGGAGTTTATCAAACCAAATGGCTTTAAACATCTGAAAGGTGATGAATGTTGACATCACAACAAGGAGATAAAATGAGCATCTTTGCCAAGAACTTTAGCATTTCCTTCTTAGAGATAAAACATAATATAAAGCAACAACAAAGAAAACATGCTTATTTTGACAAGTTTAACATCTTCAAACTTCTATTGGGGAGTGTTTGAGCTGGTTGACTATAAAGATAATGTGGTGACATCCCTCCCAAGACAGGTCGCCAGCCACACACTTACACCTAAGGGGCAATTTAGTGCCTCCAATCCACCTGCTATGCACCTGAAACCCTCACAAATACAGGGAGAGCATCCAAACTCCACATAGAAAGGACCCTTACTGCCCCAGTTTACTGAACCCAGGACCTTCTTAGGTGACAAACCAGCTCACATACAAGACGTGCATTATTTCTGCTATTAAGCGTTCAGGTAAATTCAGGTAGATTTGTGTTTTTTCTGCTGGAAAGAGTTCAGCTAGATTCATGGTGATGAAATACTTGTGCTTTTAAAGTACAGTCAGAGTGTTTAGGAACTGGCCGTCTGTCAGTGTTGGGTTTGGACAATAGGCAAAAAATGTGTCTGGAGTGGGAGGGTCAAATGGAGGAATTGGTTTTTCTTTTTCATAACTGACCTGGTCATCATTAAAAATCTCTGATTGAAATGTTTACAAATATTTGTACAGTATCCTGTATTGCTTATCGCTGACTCAAATGCACATGGAGTAGTTTGGATGTGTCATGGGCTGATAAATGCAGCTCTTGGCTCTGTCAGCAGAGAGTGGGCTAATGAGCATTCTTCTGCAGGGAGCTCACATATGAATATATGAATCATATATGAATATATGAAGAATTTATATATAACTCCAGTTCAGCACTGATGAAACAAACACCCAAACTGTATTTGGGTGTGTGTGTGGGGGGGTGGAGATGCAGGGCATGTATTGTTATCTGGAACAGTGACCATCACCCACGCATGCACATACACACTAGCTCTGGGAAATGGGCATGGTTTAGTACAGCTGAATGAGTGAGTGGGGAGTGTGGAGGATTAAGAAAATGAATTAAGTCATTTGGGCTTTACTGCAAGTCACACCCCAGTTCAACGAAAAGGCAGAGCGTGCTGCAATGTAACTGAGAGCCCATTCCAAATCAATAAGAAAAAAACACATACACACACAGCCTAAATCAAGCCCTCTCCTATTCTCTCCCTCTCTCTCTCTCCCTCTCTCTCTCTCTCTCTCTCTCTCTCTCTCTCTCTCTCTTTCTCTCTCTCATTATTCTCTCCCACCCCAGGGGGACTCAGTTTTCTTGGCAGTATTCAGCAATAAGCCACCTGCAATACACCCCCCCACCACCTCTTTCTCTCTTTCTGCTTGTATGTGTCTGCTCTTTCATATTAAATTAGACTCTCAGACACTGGTTGAGCTCCACATGAACTTGTGTGTACACACACACACATAAGCACACACTCAGGCTACCCTAACATGCATAAACACGTGTCTGCTTTAGACGTGGCTTCTCTCCTTTGCCAGCATCATTCTCTCTGTCTCTCACTCTTTCTCTCTCCCTTCTCCTGACCTTTAACCTATCACTGGGACAGAAAGTTCTGCAGCACCCCTTCACCTGGGACACAGAGGAAAGAAGGGGGTTTTCCAGAATGAATTATGGCCTTCTCACTCCTTTATTCTGACACTCCTTTTTTTTTTTTTACTCCCTCCTTCATTTTCTCTCTTCATCCCCCTTTGCCTGACTCTCCCTCGTCTGCTCTCCCTCCTGGCTGAGGGGAAAGAGGTGGCATCCAGACATTGTGAGTGTGTGTGTGTGTGTGTGTGTGTGTGCGTGTGTGTGTGTGTGTGTGTGTGTGTGTGTGTGTGTGTGTGTGTGTGTGTGTGTGTGTGTGTGTGTGTGTGTGTCTTTTCAGTTCTGAGTTTACAGGAAAAAACTGAAAAATCCAGAGTGACAACAATAAGATGGACTTTTTATAAACTTGTTTTTGAGGAACTTTTTATAAGCTAAAAGAAAAAAAGTGTTTCTTTTGAAGTTTAAGAGGTTAAAGTTAGGATAAGGTTTTGGGTTAGTTTAAAAACAGTTACCTGTACAACTACAGAGGGTTTAAATATTTATAAAATGAGCTTCATCAGATAGTTAGTGATCAACACTGTAAGGTTTAGGATCATGTTTTGGGTTAAACTGGGGGTTAGTTTTTGGGATTAGCTTTGGGTTTATAATGTATTCAATTTAACTTTCAGTAACATTTAATAGATTTTATTTAATAGTTTTATTTTAAGTCTGCTCCCATAAATCTAAAAATTCGAACTTTCTAAAATTCTAACTTTAAGTTATAAAGCAACATCTGTCATACTGTCATAAAGCAATATCAACTCTGTCAGACCAGACATTTTAATTGTATCATGTAATATTTTTCTGTGATGTAGCTTCCAGATGTCTGTTTCCTATCTTACTACAGCTAAGAACTGTCTTTATTATTCAGCTTTTATGTTGAAAAGAATCAAAACACTCTTAATTAATTGGTTTTAACAATTTAATCATGTGGAAATTTTATACATTTTATAAATCTATGAAGTTACCCTTTTAACACAAGCTAAGCACCTACATAACGTAAATTGAAATTCCAAAATCAAGGGTTACCAGTATATTGTTACTTTTGGAACAAAGCCTTGTATCTCTCAAATAAGTGCATTTGCAATAGAAGGAAAAAAGTGTAAAACAATCAAACAAGATAAACAAACAAGTAACCTCTTTAAATGTGCACTGAAAAGGAGGGCTGCTTCGACACTAGGCTCAGGGTAAGTCTGATTGGTGCAGTCTTTGTACACAGCACAGCAAAACAATCAAATATAGGAAGCCTCTCAGATGATCATCACTGCGACCCTCAGCTGTTCTTCAGTGTGTGCATGTGTGTGTGTGTGTGTGTGTGTATGTAAATGATCATTTCATATGACCTAAGCCCAAAGAGTAATAGTGCTGACAGCAGCCTGATGCATTAGACCGAAGATTGGCAAGTTCATTTATTGTGGGTCATGAGAATAAATTGACTCAATTAAAGGCAAAGGCAACAAGACAGTAATAAGCAAGAGCATTCTGCATTCTGGACTCCTTGCGTGTGTGTGTGTGCGTGTGTGTATAAAGCGACAGATCACTAGACATAGGGCCGGTATGTTTGAGTGATTGTAAACCAGCAAGCCCTGGCTAGTCTCAGCAGGCTGTTGCCTGTGTAGGAGAGAGCCTGGCCAGTGTATTCCCGCTGTGTGATAGAGCAGTGAAATGCAGCACACACTCATATGTCTCCAGCTCGACGTGTCTCTCTGAAGCCCTTCCAGTTTAACAGATCTGTTTACAGTGCAGGGGGAACACATTTATTGTGTTTACTGGGATTTATGCAAAGCGTAAGGTGTGTGTGTGTGTGTGTGTGTGTGCATGTGTGTGTGTGCAGTGTACATTTATATTTGTGTGCGCGTGTGTGTCTGTAAACTGAATGTGCAAAGAGAAGTATATGCAGGTATGGATATGTCTGTGTACATATAAGTGTGTACATTTTTTATATTCCAAATGCACTTGATCTGTTTGTGCAGAATATATGAGTGTGTGTGAGTGTGTGCGTCTAACTCCGTGTCTCTGTATGACTACCTACAGTACTCTGCAAACGTTTAAAGCAATAACAACAACATATTTGTAAATGTACATCATGTAACTTCAGTACAAATAATGCGTTTGGGAGGACGACTGGAATAGAAATTAGTTCGACTGTAATCGAAACAGGTTCAAATAAAAATGACATTCCTCAATAAACGTAATCAGATGTTATGTCTTTGTTTTAGCATAAACTTGTATAAACATGAACGAATGCTTTGAATAAATGTCTAATTACCCAAAATTTCACTTACCTCTAATGTAGCTGCTACAGTAGCACCGGTTTGGTGTCCAAAGTTCACTTCTTTGGTATAGATTATCTACTGCAAGGCCAAGATCGGTAACAAACCTGTTGATTTGCAAGTCAAAATAGTATTATTTTTTTCCTTAGTAATTCAATGCATTCATTCAACTTTCTCAAACTATACCCAGCTCTTCATTATGATCAAGTAGACCATTCAGCAGTCTGGGTTATCCTAAAAAAAGATTTTTGGTGATGTTTTTTTTTTTTTATAGAAAGGATTCGGGCAGTTTGAGTGACTGATGATGCAACGGTCGCCTGGAAGCTCCAGATCTAGGTAAAAAGACATTTGGACAATAGACATACCTTGCTGGTTCACTAGTCAGTCAGTCAGTCATTTTCTGCCGTTTATCCCAAGCAGGGTCATGGGGGGGTGCTGGAGTCTATCCCAGCTCACACAGGGCGAAGGACGTGGGACACACCCTGGACAGGTCACCAGCCCATCGCAGGGAGCGAGATGGGGATGGCACCTTGCTCAAGGGTACCTCAGGGTAACCTATTGGGAAGGGGTTGGAACCTCCGATCCTCCAATCATGCGGCCAACGCCCTAACCACTAGGCCACCACTGCCCCACTGGTTCACTACATCTGGGTAAAGTGAAAAACTGTATGTGTGATTTGTCACTACAATATTCCTTTCAGTCCAGTATTTCTAATCATCATTATAGGCAGGAATCAGGCAAAACACATGTAGCCTCACTTTTATTAACAAGGAGCAAACAAGCTGTGAGCATGAGTTTACTGAAATGATATGATGTAATTTGATCAACTCTTAAACCAAAACTGTGAGCTGGCAGTGAAAATGCCTCACTGAAAATTGCATGACTGATTTCTTTATCTTACTTTTGTAAACAGATCTAACCAACAGTAATTATTATGGCCACAAACCATTTCAGCATCTTGCAGTTGGCAGCGAAATGAACACAGTTGTCTCGCCAACATTAGACTCAAGAGTTACAGTGGCGTAAATGCTGGCGTTGGGGGGCAATCACTCTGAGATCCATAATGCAGGTGGGTCATGACTGTCTTTTTATTGAGCCACTCATATAGAAACTGAGAAACTGTACACCCATGACTCACAGAACACGTTTCTTAAAAACATAATTCATCAGTTAGTTTCCATCAATGCTATGCACACAGTCCTACTATCTACTTTTCTCCCTCATATTCAGAAGATAGTTCAGTCATGGAATCTGAAACCCACTGTGTATTCTTTTTTTATAGCTCTAACATCTTAAATAAATATTCTGTTTGATTAATAGATAATAGTGGGTGGAGTAACATGCTTTGTAAGTAAATTTGATGGAAGGGCACTTTTTTTGCTCTACTTTTTTATAATATCACAATTATACCATTAAAAAGTTGGCAAGTTAACTAGACAGGATAACAAGCTTGTTAATGTATTGTAGATTTTTGCCAATGTTATTTGGCCAGCTCAGTTTGGACAATTTGGAGGCAAAGTCAGAGAAGTGAGGCTGAGTTGGTTTAGACATTTGCAGAGGAGAGATGATGAGAAGAGGAAGGCTAAAGAGGAGGCTTATGGATGTGGTGAGAGAAGACATGTAGGCAGTTGGTTTGAAACAGGAAGATGCAGAGAACCGGAAGAAATGGAGACGGGTGAGCCACTGTGACGACTCCTAATGGGAGCAGTCAAAAGGAGAAGAAGGAAAAAATGCCTTAAAAGAAACTTCCAAACTTCCAAACACCTGCAGTTACCCGTGTGTACTTCTCAGTATTTGAATGCTTATTCAGCACTGTTAAGTTAATAACTGTTGTTGCTGAAAATGTAGAAAAATGTGATGTGACTTTTTTGGAATGTAATATACTAATAATTAAGGATGTAACAAATTATGATCAGTTCAATTAATGTTACAGAGTTCATGATTTCATATTCTCACAATATTTTGAACAAAGCTGAAACAAAGAAGAATGATAAATTCATCCATGTTTTTGGATATGATACTAATGTGAGAAGAGCTGGGAGGATTTATGGAGGAGTATGTTGTTTTTAATATATCTGCATTAGATATCAAAAAAACAATGGCCATTTTTTAAATGCATTATCATATTTTTGCACTGTGATATTGCAATGTTGCAACGCATTGTTACATTTCTTTGTTACATTGTTACATTGTACTGTATTATGATTTCTTAGTATTAATTCTAGTGTCATATAGTATTTTATGAACAAAAGCATGCACTGTTCAGTTCTTGTGATGAATGTAAAATATGGGAATATTAGTGTGTATGAATGAGCACATTTTTCAATGTGCGCTTGACTGTTGACCTAATTGCTCCATATCTCAGGAGATCGCCTGAATGTCTGCATCTTGGCCGAGTGTCTCTTTGCTTTTGTGTCACTCCCTCGGGTGGAACTCATCCTGTGTCTTAACGGCTGAAGCAGTCAGGCTGGGACAGTGTGAGTGACACAGTACAGGACAGTTGTGAGTCTGTAAGTGTGTGTAGTCCCTCCAGAGCCACTTCTCACTCCATGCTGGTCCAACCCAGACCTATATCACCCCATTAGACTGTAGGGCTCAAACAGAGCCTGGCCAGAGAAAAGGGAAGGACAGAGTGGTTCCTGCTTTCCAGTGCACATCTGCAAACTCCATTCACTCACACTCACTAGCATTATCACGAAGAACCATCACTGTTTTCCTCCAGCAGGATGACATGTTCCCACACTAGGGGTGTAAAATGGTAGCAGTGAATTTGTTTCAGTATGAAGGTCTGCAATCTATTAGCAATTATTTTTCTCATTCATTAGTTATATTGTTGCTATATACATGAAAGAAGCATCAATGCTATAGTATGAATTGGGAGGAAGTGATTTGCATCATATGTTAGCTGGTATTCTTTTCAAACAGACCAAACTGCTCCAAATAAAGAAATAGAGGCATTTTAAATCGATGGTGGAATTATCTGCAGTCACAGCAACTGTAGCCTACTGTTAACATTGCTTGTTGGGAAAGTCAAGTTTATGACATCTTCATTAATGACAAATTGGTTTACTTAATTTATGTGTTTTATCATACTGATAACATGCGTTGCATGAATTCTACCAAATTAAAGTGCCATTTTACAGTGGCCTTAAAGTGCAAAACACACCAGTAGACTCATAAACAGAACAGGAAATACAAAAACACACTATTAAATTCAGAAACTCAGCTGTAAATCTAAAGAAAATGACAGGAAATACTAAAACACAACAGCAAATACAAAAATACAGCCACATTAACCAAAACAGAAAAGGCAGATCTTTATGAAATGCTTCACTCATGCCTCATTTTGTGTTTTTTAAACATCACTAAACCAAATCACAAGTCACTTTTTGCTCTGTTAAAGTAGACGCTCAATGTTTGGGTAAATTACAGTTCTCTGGATATTTTTAAACATTTAAATCCAAATAATATAATTACTACAAAGATAATTCCTGCAGTCACACTTTGTATTCCAAATGTATTTTATAGCTATGTAAAGTAAATATAGCTGAACAACAAGAAAGTAATAAGATCAGATCAAAATGGTTCCTGATGCACTGAATCATTTTCTAATGAATCATAATCTAAAGGAGGATGTAAGGTCGGAGATTTACAGCTCTATCCCACACTTTCGTTGTCTTGAATGGATTCGGTGTTGCCTGCTGTTGTTTTTCTGCTCCGAAAGCAGGTGCAGGAGGCTGTGTATGTGAATATGATGAGGGAGGTGTGAGAGAGGCTGCCTTTCTGCTGATGAGGTGCACTTAATACAGATCCTGTGGTGAGAAATGATGTCAGCACGAAGACCTGGCAGGTTTCTGGGTCATCTTTGCCTCCAGCGTTTGCTCTCCTTTAAGCATTGTTTGGGCTTTAATTTTTTTTTTTTTTTGGAGATAGCATGGAGATAGGCCTTAAGCAGAACTTTTATGTTACCTGCAGACTCAGATGTGTCCCCATTACAACTCCATTCTGAACGTGATCAGATGCTTTGCGTTGTTTGTGTTTGACTTTTTTTCTCCTCCAGGGTTATTGTGGTGTGATGACGTGACTGTTTCTCTACTGGATGTGGGAGCGAGGCAGAGTGTGATGTCCTTGACCAATACTTCTGTTTCTCACATTCATGTGAAAAGATGACACAGGGCTGCTTGTAGTTGATGGTGAAACTCATATGAAAGGCATGTATTAACACAGGGTGTGGGGGTGTGCGTGTGTATGTTTTTTTTTTTTTACAAAGTAGGTGCTCCTGGCCTCACAGTTGCCTCATGAAGATGTTCCAGGAAAAAGTCATGTGAGTTTACTGGCAATCAGTTATGTCAGAGCCTGTGTGTTTTTCTATACTTTTTTATAAATTTTCAGGACAATATGTCCCGATCATCTAAGAAAAACAAAAGAAGCTGGTCATCCTAATATGTCAAGAGCAGCAAATGAGCCCTGATTAGATGTTGTTTTTAAGGGTACAAATGTCATTATTTAAAGTACATAAACATTTCTTTGGGTTAACAAAGTTAGGTTAGTTTGAGGGTTAGATTTAGAAAATACTTAAATATACACTGATCAGCCACAACATTAAAACCTCTGAGAGGTGATTATCTCATTATGGCAATTTTGAATGGGTACAATACATCATCCACTAAACAAACGGTTCATGTCCTTACAAATGTTTTTTTCTCACAAGAGAAAGGCAGTTTCTGTATCTTTTTGTTCCATTGCATAATGTTATAAAGTTGCACAGTAAACTAGAATCTGTAATACAAACTGGAGAGAAAAGCTAATGCTTTAGAACTGGACCATAAATCAACGGGGGAAAATGGCATTTATGGTGATGGTATACTCTAATGGCAATGATTTCTTTCAGCCGGAACTTTGCACCCTGCCAAACTGCAAAAGATGTATGGCAAAGAGTTCAAGAGATTAATTTGGTCTCCATATTCCTTGGATTTCATTTAAATGAAGCATCTCTTGGATGCACTGGATGAATTAGTCTGATCCATGAATGCCCCATCCCACAATTTATATAAGGATCTGTTGTTCGTGTCTTGGTGGCAGAATCCACAGCAAACATCCATAGGCATGGATTAAGGACTCTGTGCTTCATTGGGTGAAAGCTGGTTTGGAAAGAAGGTAGATCTATACAATGTGGGGCAGGTGGTTTTGATGTTATGACTGGTCATTTTATATATACATATGGCGTGCATTTATGATTTATATCCTGAAAAGTGTTAAACCAAACCAGAAGTACTTAACCACATAACAATGACATAACCCTGCCAAACAATGCCTTAACTGCAGTGGCAAATACTATGTTGTTTGATGTCATGACACTCTGTGTGATGTGCTACCTGCACCCTGGTTAATGCTAAAAATATCAAACATCATGCCATTCGTCACAACAAATAATAGTTAATAGTTTTACCTTATTAATAACTCATGAAAGCATATGACAGGTGCTATGATATGTTTAAGATGTAAATGTCATGTAGCAAGTTTCAAGTAAAGCACTACAATAAGCTGTGTGTCCTTTCCACTACCCTGAAGCATGTAATATGTCCAGCCCATCAGACAGATCTGCAAGATGTGTTGGGAATATACAAGGCATGTCTGAGACAGTGACAAAGAGTATGTATTATTGCTCTCTCTCTCTCCATAGTTTCTGTGTAATAGAGGCTTTCTGGAAGTAGACATATGGTGACATTCCCTCTCTTCACACACGAACATTCTTCACACTCTATGCTCATGGCTCTTTTCACCACCATACAGACTAAACATGCTTAAGGTGGCCTTGTTCCAGAGTCAGCCACATCTGAGGTGGTGTCTGCACATACATAGAAACATGCATATATTCACCTACCTGTCTACCAGAATCTGCTGGTCTCTTCTATACAGTGAGGCAAAGTTTGTGACAGATATATCACAACATCACACTGAGATTAAAAAAAAAAAAAACCAATTAAACAGCTGCCACAAAGAATTACATTTAATAATTTATTTATGTAGGAAAATGTTCCATCAATTATACATCAGAACAGACCAAAAGCATGATACTACCGCCACCATATCTGACAGATGGGATACGTTGTTTAGGCTGAAATATCTCCAAACATAATGCTTCTGATTTAAACAAAAAGAAATACATTTTGCTTTTATTTGCCCCCAAAACATTTTCCCATTAGCCTTCTGATGGGTTGAACTTTAGCAAACTGTAGAAAAGCAATAATGTTCTTATTTTTGCTTTAAGGGACAATTATACACCTTGTTCTTGAAATTATCTTTAATACAGCCACTAGGGATGCACAAATAATTTATTTCTACATGCCGGTCCCAAGCCCAGATAAGTGGGGTGGGTTAGGTCAGGAACAGCGTTACATTTCAATTTGCAGCATTTAGCAGACACTCTTATCCAGAGCAACTTCCTAATTACAGGGACAGCCCCCCTGGAGCAATTCAGGGTTAAGGGTCTTGCTCAGGGACCCAGTGGTGGTAGTGCCAGAGGTGGGATTCAAACCTGGAACCTCTTGAACCATAGGTCCATCGGCAAGTATCCTACCACTAGACCACAGCCACCCACTATAAATCCAGTAAAAAACTTAATGCCAAATCAATATGTGGACAGCGAAACAGACTTCCATACCAGATCAGTCGAGGCCCAGGTTAACAATGACTGCCACCAGTACTGTTAGCCTACAAGGTTAGGGGCTGGTGGTAGGAGGAGAGAAGGAAATGGAGGAGAGTGGAATTGAGGGTAGAAACTTTGAATGTTGGCAGCATGACTAGTGAAGAGAGAGAATTAGCTGATATGATGGAGAGAAGGAAGGTTGATATTTTGTTTGTGCAAGAGACTAGATGGAACTGTAGTAAGTCCAGGTGTATTGGAGGAGGGTTTAAATTGTTTTACCATGGTGTGGATGGAAGGAGGAATGGGGTAGGTATTAACCTGAAGGAAGAGTATGTGAAGAGTGTTTTGGAGGTGAAGAGAGTGCTAGACAGGGTGATGAGTTTGAAGCTGGAAGGGTGTGATAATGAATGTTGTTAGTGCTTATGCACTACAAGTTGGATGAGAGATGGAGGAGAAAGAAGAATTCTGGAGTGAGTTAGATGAAGTGACAGAGAGTGTACCCAGAGTGGCCCACCTAGAGTGGCTACTGGTGCAGACTTTAATGGACATGTTGGTGAAGGGAGCAGAGATGATGAGGAGCTGATAGGTAGGCATGGTGTTAAGGAGAGGAATGCTGAAGGTCAGATGGTTGTATATTTTGCAAAAAAGATCGAAATGGCTCTAGTTAATACTTATTTTAAGAAGAGAGAGGAGCACAGGGTGATGTATAAGAGTGAAGGAAGATACACACAGGTGGATTATATCCATATAAGAGGAGGAAAGTGAGGGTAGAGTTGAGATGCTGTTGAAGGATTGCTGGGAAACTATTGCTGAACTGATAGGGGCAGACAACTAGAAAGGTACTTGGTGTGACATCTGGAAGGAAGAAGGAGGATAAGGAAACCTGGTGGTGGAACTGAGAAGTACAAAAGTGTATACAGAAGAAGAGGCAAGTGAAGAAAATGTTGGAAAGTCAGAGAGATGAAGAAAGTAGACAGGAGTACAAGGAGATGAACCGCAGGGCAAAGAAAGCAGTGGCGAAGGCCAAAGAGAAGGTGTTTGGTGAATTTGTATGAGAGGTTGGACAGTAAGGAGGGAGAAAAGGACTGGCAAGACAGAGAGACAGAGCTGGGAAAGATGTGCAGCAGGTCAGGGTGATAAAGGATAGAAATGGAAGAGAGAGAGAGAAGATTGGATTGGAAGAGAATGAGAGAGAGAGAAGATTGGATGATGTGAGGATAGTAAACCAGGAAGTGCAGCAAATAAGCAAGATGGAAGTAAGAGCAGCAATGAATAGGATAAAGAATGGAAAGGCTGTTGGTCCGGATGACATACCAGTGGAAGCATGGAGGTGTTTAGGACAGATGGCAGTAGAGTTTCTAAGATTTTACTTAAAAGGACCCATAAATACCAGAAAAATCAACAAGCAATTTAATCGCTTTGCACTGCTATCAGATTTTGTAAAATTATGAGTTGATTGTTCAGTGGAAAAAGGGAAAATCAACACTGAGGTTAGAAATGGGTCCATCGTTCCTTAAATAGATTTTTGTGGTTAGTTTTGCACTTACAATGTGATTCTGTGCATTTCCATGGCTACACCCTGTGTACAGGGGCTATGACAATGTGTGTTAATCAAAAACGGTCGGTGTTGATGAAACATCACCAAGTGCAGTAGTACTTGCATTTGCATTTGTTTATACAGTAATATTCATTATTTGGCCATTAAACTCCATCAGTGCATTAGTCATGCTGTTTAACCAACCCCATAGCAGGAAAACTCCCCGTTGGTTAGGTAATGTCAAAAACCTACAGCACTAACAGAAAATCCATTAGAAACATTTTACTAATTGTTATACTGGGCATAACCAGTACAACAATTTGGAATGTCCTGAGGAAAGGAAACCACTTGCATATTTAGCAACAGACCTTGAACCAGTTGGTCTAGGAAAACAACAACAGCTGATGACAGACAAATTCTGAAAGCAGTACCGAAAACCCTCAAAACAAAAGTCAGTTAGGATTTAAGAGGATAAAGGAATTTATCGGGGCTAAAAAGTGAAACTTCAGTCAACAGACATTATCCAAAGTGAACATGCAGGAGTGAGAAATCCTCCAGAACAAACAACATTTGCAAGATGCTGTGGTAAAACCTTGGAAAACCATCACCAAAGAAGAAACCAACAACATGGTGAATTCAGTGGGAATGCCAAGTTTAAGCAAGGGACATGCAACCAATTATTAAGTGTCATTTACTTAAACTACCTTAACTTTCTGTTCCCACTCTTTTGCTCTTTTGCTCAGTTGACAATGTGGGAGAACATATGGGTTCTGTGTTCTATGTCTTCTTAAACATAGATAGATGTAAATACCAGAAAATAAAAGTTGAAAGTCTGATCTAATATCTTCTGTTGATGTGAAACCCAAATGTCATCAGTGCATAGTTAAAACAAACCAATCTGCCTCGTTCTTCAAATGTTTCTAAAAGGGACAGTATTTATCAGCCTTTAAAGTATAGTAATATAAACAGACTTTTTCTTGTAAGGGATAAAGAAAGATTTTGACTGGTTTTGGTTTATAAACCAGCACAATTTGAAAACATATGATACAATGTGGGAAATGGGATATTTTTACAGAGTAGTTTTCGTTAGTGGTATTTGACGACTTTGATTTTAGTGGTTTTCTGACCCCTTCATAGACTACACTAAATGCCCTCAAGCACTATACACCCTGTGTGTGTGTGTGTGTGTGTGTGTGTGTGTGTGTGTGTGTGTGTGTGTATGTGTGTGTGTGTGTGTGTGTGTTTGACTAGTTCCTTTCTATTAAAAAGAATGAGATGATCCATACCGCTGCACTTGAAAAAGTATCAGAGCAGGTCATGTCACTGTTTATAAGATGTGCTAGTGCTCTGACAGGGCAAATTCATTGGAATTAAAGCCAAAATATTCTTCCAATATTTCATCAAGATTTAGCAGCACTGAAGGACGAACTGTGACCTGGGTGGGTGTGTATGTGTGTGTGGGAGAGAGTGAGAATGTGTGTGTATGGCTGTGTTTGTTTATGAGGGAGATCCCATCTAGATAGTCTTATTACTTGTGGCAGAAAGGGGGGGGGGGGGGGGACTGGAAAACAGTCATTGAGTGGGCAGTCAGCTGTGTATATTCTATTGGGAACTGAAAATGGCCATGGATCCGTCAGTTTCTCTCTCTCTCTCTCTCTCTCTCTCTCTCTCTCTCTCTCTCTCTCTCCCTCTCTCTCTGTCTTTTCTCTCTCTCTATCTCTGAACTACCTCTCCCTTCTGTCTCTCACTCTCTCTCTCTCTCTCTCTCACCATCCCCTCTCTTTTTTGTCTGAATCTCTTCTCTCGCTCTATCTGAACCCCTCCCCTCTCTCCCTCTCCCTTTTCTTTCTCCCTCTATCTCTGAACCCCCTCCCCGCTCTCTCTGGCAGTTCAGGGCAGATTTCTCCCACACTCGTGGACGCTGGCCTGTGTGGCTGTGTGTTTATGTTGGAGTATGGACTTCCTAGTGGCAGCCTGCACCTATCTAAACATCCCCCCGGCCGCTGCTGTGTGTTGCCGGCCTCACACGGCCTCCCTCCCTCTCTCTGCCTCTCCCTCTCTCTCTTGCTCTCCCTGTCCCACTGTCTTTCCTTCTGCTTTGCTGTGTGCAGGAATGTGTTAGAGCACGGGTTTTAAAAGAGAAAAGAGTAAAAAAAAAAAAAACTAAAAAAAAAAAACTTGAGGAATACTTTCACATGGAGACATTCCAGTCAGTACTGGTCCATTTCATGTTCCGTGCTTCCATTTCTGAATGGAGAGTTCCTGTGATTCTGAAAGCAGCTCCAGCAGGCCTTGGGCCCATTAACACACACATTCGCATACACACTCTTTCTCTCTCTCTCCCCTTCTAAAGGAAATACATGCGGCAGCTTGACATCTGACTGTCACGCTCAGACATCAGACATCATGTCAACCTTTTACTGTTCAGAACAAAATTTCACAGGTTATTTTTAGATCTTTGCTCAAATTTGTATTAATTTACTACAGCTCCTGGTTACATAAGAACCAGTGACGTAAGAACATAACATGGTCAATACAGCAAAAAACACTTCCAACTTCCAACTTACAAACACTTGTATGCATACACACCCTCATATACATCTGCAAGCATGCATATCTATAGACATTTACATATACAAACAGTGTAATGCAAAAGTCCCCAGTAAGAGGATTTAATTTAAAAACACAGAGGTCATTATCCTGATGACAGATCCCTTTGCAGTGGGCTGAACTGCTGTCATAATGCAGATTGATTGATAAGGATGCTCAGATATCCTGCAGCATCCAAACTGTGTGCTAGGGGCAACGGCAACCTAGTGGTGACCTAGGAGATGGCCCCAGGAACCGGAAGGTTGTGGATTGCCCTGAGATACCCTTGAGGAAGTTACTGTACCCATCACTGCTCCCTAGGCACTGGCTATAGCTGCCCCCTACTGCGTGTGTGTGTTTAGGTCAAATGCAGAGGTTGCATTTCATTGTTTCACTGTGTGCTGCATTGTGTTTCACAATGACAAATAGTCACTTTCACTTCATCAGAATAAAGCCAGTACAATTCCATTAACAGCAGCCTATAGTGTTGATTCACAGAATACATGAATTTATTTGTTTTCTTTTTAACATGAAACAGCAGGAACAGCAATTTATCACAATAAGCAATGCCTTTCCAATAATGTTCAACATTTTTCATTTCTTAGCCCACATTAATCATGAATTGTTGTTCTTTTTTATGAGTAATGTTGTAATTCACAGTTTAATGCCACAGAAACGTGATTCACAAAAAAAAAAAAAAAGCTTAGAGGGACAACTGAGTCTCTGCTTCTAGTAGATTTTTCTTGCATGTTGCGAGTTGATTGACTGATTGACTGCTTTAATTATGCTTGGTTGCTCCATCCTGCATACACACAACTAAGCGTGCAAACAAAAACAAAAAGGAGACGCATAACTTTATTCTTTCCTTGCAAATTCTAAAGTCTTCCTTTTACCTGCTCAAAGCCCATTTTTCCTCTTTACCAAGAGGGATTCCACAGGCGAAATCTACCATAAAACATCATTTCTTCTTCTTAGTCTTTTGACTGCTCCCGTTTAGGTGTTGCCACAGTGCATTATCCATTTCCATCTCTTCCATCCATAAACCTTCTCTTTGACCTTCCTGTTTTCCTCTTTCCTGGCAGCTCCATTCTCAAAATTCTTCTCCCAATGTAATCCTCATCTCTCATATCCAAACCAATGTAATCTTGCTTCTCTAACTTTGTCTCCAAAATGGCAAACCTGAGCTGTCCCTCTAATATACTCATTTTTAATCCTGTCCATCCTAAAAATAAAAAATATTGTGTAAACGTGATCTATGTATGTAAAGCAGGAGCTGGTGCGTAATGTTTCGTACACTCAAATAATGAAAGTGCAGATCCTACATGTGACCACTGGTTTGTGACCAGCATGTAAAATGCATCTTAGTGGTTTCTAAAAATTCTTAAAACAGTTCTTTTCCATCTGTGGCAACTGCCAATGCCAACTCAGAAACATGGAAACAGAAACTATTTACTTTGGAGTGAGATGTATTAAAAAATTATACCTAATTACAATAGTTCCAAGAGACTGCATTGGCCATAGATGATACAGAAAGTAGATCCAGAGCTTTGCTATATTACTTTCTCATGCTTTGCCGCAGCAAACACTATTATGCCATGCCCCTGGGCTAAATGTTTGCACTTAAGTGCAGGCTCCTATTAATGTTTCTTGGCCCACAATACCTGAAAACCTCAAACCAATCATTATCTTGTTAAATTAAATAAAATAAAAAACATTTGCAGCCCTGCTATTATCCTCTGGTGTGGCAGAGCCCTAAATAAGTGTCAAAGAATTGACAAAAAAAACTTGGGCTTTCCTTTTTCTTTGCAGACCACAGACTCCTGACAGTTATCATTGGATTAAAGAACTACTCAAAGTTCATTCATCCACCAAGGGTAAATTCAGAAGATTAAAGGCCCTGTTTCAATTTCCACAGCATTAGCATAAAATATTTTAACACTTAAAACCTGCACCATATAAGTAACCGTGTAATAAACATGTCATATGTACTCATAGCAGAGTCTGCCCATTCAGATAGCAGTATCATATTACTAGTTATCATTATGACAGATTCAATAGCATCCAATGTCATAACAGGTTTATGTAATGTGTTAAATTAGGAAGGAATGGAAAGTAATCAAAGTCATCAGTATGAGTATGGCTTTGACAGTTGATACGTGATTATAAGAGTGAAGTCAGTGAATCAGAAGGGTATTACTGTGGGAGTTCTGTATCTCCACATGATTCTCCACATGTCATCACAGCAGGACTGTGTAACAGACCCTGATATAAATGTACAGGTGCAAATGCATCGTATGCTGTAAAGCTGCATAAGTTAGCGGAACTCAGATTAATGGGTTAATATTTTTTCATAAAATGAAAAGTCAGAGGTTTGTCTACTCATTGTTTAAAATTAGTAACGGATATATCTTCATGTGACTTACTCTATTCTTTCAGTTGATGCAACTGAAATTATTTACTCTTATTTGCTGTAATTGTCAGTGCAGACAAACCTTAAAGTTGAAAGTGAAAGCCCTGGCAAGGTCAAAGCACAGCAGACAATGAACCACAACAAAATTGGACATTTAATTTAACATTTAACCCATGCTCACTCAAACACCGTGCAGCAGTGGGCAGCTATTGAAAGCACCCAGTGAGCAGTGATGGGGACAGCACCTTGCTCAAGGGTACCTCAGGGCAGCCTGTTGGGAAGGGGTTCAAACCCCCGATCCGCCGATCATGTGGCCAACGCCTTAACCACTAGGCCACCGCTGCCCCACAAGCATGGATGGCCCGTACGAGTTCTTGTTTAAGTTATAAAGTCATAAAGTTACTGGTGAAATAGTTCATGCCTTACATTGAGTACCACTAACTGAAAAACTGCAAACTGCAAAACTGCAAACAGGGGCAGTGGTGGCCTAGTGGTTAGGGGAGTTGGCCACAGGCTCAGAAGTTTGTGGGTTCAAACCCCTTCTCTGATGTAGGGTGCCCTTGATCAAGGTACAGTCCCTGCCACTGTTCCCTGGGTGCTTTCATAGCTGCCCCCCTGCTCCATGGTGCATGAGTTAAATGCAGAGGTCCAATTTTGTTTGGTTTGCTGTGCTGTTTTGCTTTCATTAAATAAACATATGATATGAATAAACATATGATATGTTGTATGTATGCTTATACACCCACTCATGCTCACACACAGACACTCACACACACACACACATGCATGCACACGGTGAACAGTGAACAGTGAACAACCTAGACTCACGGAAAATGAACATATACACTAGGAGCAGGAATAGTAGATAGATAGACAGATGGATGGATGGATGGATAAGGTTATTCTTTAGATATGTGAAACTGGACTGTACACTCACTTCATTCTCATGCAGTTTGCTTTTTGGTTGTTGTCTGTAAGGTTTGTTTGTTGGGCAAGTCAAAAAAAGGGCAACAGGATATCTGATGTAATGAAATAGCTTGTTCTGGAGCTGCATGGCTAGGGTGGGTGTGTGGGTGGGTGTGTGTGTGTGTGTGTGTGTGTGTATGGGCCATTTCCTTTGGGTTAAGGGTTGGGTTAGATTTAGAAATAAGCATAGCATAAATACTGTAATAGATATGTCTGTAGTAAATGTTCATCCATTAATAAAAGGCAGAGTGTGTTTGTCTGTTACTATAAACACATAAACAATATGAGGTTGGGTGGCTATCTAACTGATACATGAAAACACACTGACCACTACCGCATGTTCATAAGCTTTAAATAAACAGTAGTATCGCAGGCCGTCCATGCTTGCTGTGTAATGGGTGGAGTGTGTGTGTCAGTTATGCCGTGTTTAGTAGTGTGTGTAGAGCACGCGGCCGGCACTGGGTGTGTGTTGTGGGCTTGAGAGCCAGCAGGCCCAGTGAAAGCTGCAGTGAAAGCGTAGCCTCGCTGACAGATGAATTGCTCTAATTAGAAATCCATAACATCCTGCCACATGGCTGCCTTATCCCCAGCACATTTCCTGCTCAGGCCCAGCCTGACGACATAGAGCCCTCACTGCTGCCAGCCAGCCAGCTATACACACATTTTCTCACACTTATACTTGCTTGGACACACACACACACGTCCACACTACACCTCAGCCCTTTGTGTCTGAGTCTCCCTGGCTCTGTCTCTATCGCTTCCTCTGTTTTTTCTGCCCCACTCAGTCATCCTCCTGATGTCTAGCATATCTCCCCCTGTCTCTCTTTTGCTCTCTCTCTCTCTGCACCCCTTTCCTCTCTCTATCTGTCCTCTCTCCTCTTCCTCTCCAGCACATCCTCCCCTCCAGGCCCAGTCTGGTAAGCACTGTGTTATTTTACTGCGTGCAGTCAGTGCTCATGTTTGGACAGGGAGGAAACTTTTTGCCCCTCTGAATCTGAATTAAATGTACTCATTTTTTATACACCTGATCAAATTTTTCTTATGAAATTAATTGTGCCCCACTCAGTCAGGTCAGGTACTGATGAATAGCTCTCAGTCACAAATGCAATTCAGAGTCATCCCAGTTCAGAGTCTTTGCATTGCTCCAGATATTGCAGTGCTTCTGACCCCTTTAGCCTTCATATTGAATATAGACATCTGACTCATGTGGCAGCTCAGAGCATACCATTCATTAAAAATGCTGCCGTAC
>CM029382.1:13316551-13486551 GCA_017165825.1 Hepsetus odoe
ATATTTTACAGTGGCTTCAGATTTTAAAACTGGAACTGTGTCCTGTCTAAGCCTTTGCCCTTACAGCACAAGTTTAATCCCCAGTGACACAAGTTTTCCTCCAAGGGCACTGAGCTGTACAATGATTTTGATTTAGTAAAAGATGTGCTGGCTGGTGCTAGCTTTCACTCTTCTAGCATAAATAACATCTCTGTCGGAACCAGGAATAGGTTTTTTAAAAATGAATATTATTAGCTTTGAAAATACAATGTGTGTGGCAGAAACAGTGGATCACTCTGACACTAATTTGAGTCCACACGTTGCTGTTTTTGCACATTATGGACCTGATGAACAAGACTGAAAAACAGTATTGCAACAGTGTAGTCATAGTTTAATCTCCAGCATGTGGGTGAGTGGGAGCCAACATTTGGACAGTCATTTTGTGTAGATTCATAACTCCAGACATGGCCTCTTAGTCCCCTTCATGCTGTTACTGCTCCACACCCAGCACCTGACACCTGCACTCTCGACCCTTCTCTCACTCCCTAACTGTTGCCTCAGGTCAGAGGCCCTCCCCATATCCTACCCAGCACTCTGTCATAGCTTGTTAACAGCACACTGAAGCCTCGCAGCACTTGCCACACTGCTGCGGACGAATCTTGTCCGAGGGCCATGTGTTTTCTGGAATGGGGATGCCAATTACTATAGAAAGATGTATCGTTTAGAAGCTTTTGGATCACCTGCAAATCCCTCCAGCTGGCACTTCGCTTCTCACTGCAGTTCTATGCATTATCCATGTGTATTTTAAGCAGCTAATGAAAGTATAATTTTGCGGTACCTTGCTGTGTCGTTTATCTTATGCAGAGATTCTTTAAACTAAAAAAAACTCATCTCACACCTCATTCACCAATAAGATTCTGTAAGTCCTCATCCACAGAAAGGGATCTTTAAGGAACAAATATCAGTGCTCGAAAGAAAGCATTTAGCCCTTAAAAAGTGTAATATCCTGTGAACTATGCAGTGAAGATTGGGCAACTATTCCCATCTTTTCCTCATCTATCTGTCTTTGTCTTTTTGCTCCTCTCATGTCCTTTTCTTATGTATTATTGCATTCTGGACTTCAGTCGTCCAGCTGGGTTTGCTCTTCTATGTGTGCCCCCATTCTTTATGTAAATGTTAGGAAATGTACTTCTCAGAATGGCAACTTCCAGACTCAACTGGACCTCTGGGTAGAATTTGTTTTTAGTACAAACTCTAAAAAAACTGAACATTATTGGATGACTAGACGGAAGAAGCTGATACAGTGCAATAAGGGCCAAACAAAGCCCTTGAGGAAGACGAATGCCTGATGTGCGCATGTCACACAGCTGTTCCGATTAAATGCGGCAGCGCATGTAAACACCAGACCGTATTAGATCACATCCATATAAACAGTTAACCCAAAATCTTGAATCAGAAAGTTTTCTATCACAATAAGGAGAAATGTGTGGATGTAAACCCCTCCACTGAGGATGCCATGTCATGGGTATGTCATGTGGAGGCTCTAGAGGTTGTTCTGGACAGCTGTGGTCAAATGGAGCTTTTCTCCTCCTGATTCTTTTCTTTCTCTCCTCCTTTACCTCATTTTCCTCCTGCTCTTCTCTCCTCTCCTCTCTTGGTGTGGCGGCCCATGGCCCTGGGAAGGTTCCGCTCAGACAGCAGTGCAGATTAAGTCATGTTGGGGTGTTGAGGGAAAACGCTGACCTCTCATCCTCCCTCTCTGCTCTGCCTTTCATTCTTCAGCCCATCTTTTTTCCTTTCTCTCTCCTCCTCCGGCCGCCTTTCTTCTTGCCCCTGCTGTCTGCCCCTGAGCCTTGTAGATTGTAATAATAGGAATAACGATAATAATGGTGACGGTGGCCGGGATGGTGATGTAAAGAAACATAATATTACAATAACAAACACACTCTGCAGCCAATGGCCAGGGACTGACCTCTGTGATAATGCGTGTGTGTGTTTGTGTGTGTGTGTGTGTGTGTGTGTGTGTGTGTGTGTGTGTGTGTGTGCGCGCGCGCGCGCATGAGGGGAGAGCGAGGTTGCTGGCATGCTGTATATACGGTCACTTCCTCTCCAGTTTAAACAGAGCAGGCTGTGCTGGCAGCCTCCACTCCCCTCTCCAAATGGTTTGCATCATGTTTAAACCCCCCTGCCACCTCCCCCTCCCTCTTGCCCTCTCTCTCTCTCTCTCTCTCTCTCTCTCTCTCCCCCTCTCTCTTCCTCTCTTCCTCTCTCTATAAATCATCAAATATCTCAAACTTTATGTGAATTTGAAAAAAGAGAGTCCTATCTTTCTTTCCCCCTGCTGAACGGGCATGAGAAAAGGCCATAAAATGGATGGAGAATGTCTTTCCACTGTGAGCCGCCCTCCTCATCTCCCACTCTCAAGTTCTTTCATGTCAATGGCACTCACTGCCATCTCTACCAAAGCAGCTCTGGAAAACATCAGAAACATTCAAACACTAGGGCCAGCAGATCCCCTCATGAAGGACAGGTGTACCAAGTGTACAAGCTTTTTCAATAAAGTTTTAAGAGAAAATGAACTCCAGTATGTACAAGCTTTAGCTAAAGAGAGTGGCACAAAATGTTCTTTGATCAAGCCCAATCATTTAAATTTTGTGTTTGAAAAAGACATTTTAAAAAATGAATAAAGAACATTCATATTTTGTAAATATTCTTTGGCAGTTTAAGGGATCTTCCAAAACATTATACAGAGATTTCTTAAGCTCAAATATCTCATTTACAAATGAAGTTCTTCTATGGCATCATGGGGCAAATGGGGTTCTATATATAAAGAGTGAGCATGTTTTGGGTCTTCCAAATTTTAAAACGAAGTGAACTGATGATTTGTCATTGTGAAACAGCACAGCACAAAGTGAAATGCAACTTGTTTTTCAGCCACACACCATGCAGTAGTTTTTTAAAGCTAAAGCTTTTACAGTTTTTTAAGTCTTGGTATTATCTATATGTGTAATACACAAATGTGATACGCAAATACAGCAACAGTGAGCGCAGTGAGCAGTAGCTGTAGCTAACTAACAGAATGTAGCTACTGTTTTCCATGGAATTAAATTTTCTTGATTGATGCATTCAAGTGATTACCTCGTTATAAAGGACCATATAACAATAATTACCCAAACAAGCATTGCAAAGCAAGTTGTCCCCAATTCTTTGAAGGCTGAATGGATAAACCTGGTGCTATAAGAGTCATTAGCCTATGATTTTTAATAAAACATCTGAAACACTAACCAGCTTGTCAACAATCTATTTATGCTAAAGCATTATTTCATAAAATAGAAATAGCTAGAATGCCTAGGTACTTACCCTGCATTCTTTTAGAAAAAAATAAGTGAAAGTGACTACCCTTGTCATTGTGAAACGAAGCACAGCACAACACAATGAAATTCAACCTCTGCGTTTCACCCATACACACCCAAACATACATGCAGCAGGGGGCAGCTATTGAAAGCGCCAGGGGAGCAGTGACGGTACCTTGCTCAAGGGTACCTCAGGGCAACCTACTGGTGAGGGAATTAAACCCACAATCTTCCAATCTAGGGCAACTCCCTAACCACTAGGCCACCGCTGCCCCAAATAATATACCAATTTAACCAGTTCAGACACCTATTTACTGTTTCTGACTATTTGGTCAAATATGTTCTAAAAAAAAGTTGCAGGATCTGTAATCAGCCCAGGGTTCCTCATTGCCATACAGAACACATGGCGAAGGGCGTTCCACAGTTCAGAGCTTAGTCTGCTGTTGTAGAAATTGCTGAATTGATTGTTTGATGACTCTCTTAACTGACTGTAACTTTTTCTAACAACATATGTGCACCAAGATAACCTTTTTCTAATCATGCTGCTTCACCGAAGAGGTGGTGCCCAGAGAAGAATTAAATACATATACTGCACTCATGCCTTAGTTCTTATAAACTGTACGCTTAAAGCAATTACTCGCACTCCTGCCATCTACGGAGTTGAGTTACATTAGTGCAACAGCTCCAGCATGACAAACGCACATATAGACTGAACACCGTATAGGTAAGTCTAAGTGTAAGTGTCCTTTTAAATGTCCAAATATTGCTTAGAGGAATTGAGAAGCCTCAGGAAACAGTGAACAGGCCACTCCACCACGTTTGTGATACAAAGACCAGGACGTTGTAAGTGTGTGAGATGTGCCTGTTGGCACTGACTGTGTCATCCACTGTGGGTGAGCCATCAGTCTTCTGATCAGGCCTCTCCCACCACTTAGTCATGGAGCCATGTGTGGGAGAGTCTTCGTGTGTGTAGAAGCATGGGTGGGCATCACTGTTGTAACTAAGGTCTGGTGTAAAAACGGAATAGGCCACCGATGGAAAAATGTACAGATATATAAAAAATGATCATGTGATTCGCTTGTTTACTCATATTTTTGTGCGTCAAACAGGCAGATGCTCACAAGGCCAATGGTAATTCCTCTTCGCCCACTACTGTGTCATCTTTTTAAAAATCAGACCATTTTAAGACTGTAGTGTTAGAAATAGTGAGAATATCATGCTGTGGCTGTGAAGGATCTGTTCTAAAGCAGTAATTATGAATAGGATGCATTCTTTATAAGAAAGAAAAATAGACATCAGGCCTATGCTTTTTGAAGATTGTTTAGATCTGTCAAGCTCTAAATACCCTAGTCGAGTCTGTGGACAGTTGCTGACTATGGACACTGTCTGAAATGAATCATTGGTAAATGTACAGTGAGCAGGAATAAAAGGAGTCAAAAACAGAAATGATTTTTTTTTTCTATTAAGTTTTTGCTCAGGTTCTTATTGTGTGGAAACACTACATGGAAATGAACCTGTTCTACTGCAAGCTGAAGCACAGCCTTGAAAACCAGGGCAGGGAATTTTATTATATATTTTATTTTTATTTTATTATATATTTTAATTGTATTATATCTCTGATAGTACATCAGTAATAAATGATTTTGAATGACAAGCAAAATGACCAGTTACTGAATGTTAAGCAATTTGTAAACTCAGATTAATCAAAATACTGGTCAGCCAATGCACAACATTAAGATACCTAAAACGATACATTAACGTCTGTAACAAGATTGCATTTAGGTTTCCTGAACGAGTGACTGGTCCTTTGTCTTACGCTGTTTCTCTTATGTGTATAGGGCGTGTATAACTGTAGTGGATTGCTACAAGAGTTTATCTTAATAAGCAAGTAATATTTTTATATATTTTTTTTTTGTTCATGTTGTATTTTGCCGGGGTTATTTTAATGCCCAACTGGCATCAAACAGTCTGTATTGTAAGAGCTCAAGGTTAGAACTTAATAAAATACAACTATTCTTTACCTTTTTTTTTTTATCAGTCAGGGAATGTCAACTTCTTTTGTTATAAGAACACTCAATGTATAAAACTGACTTGCAGCCCACAGTGTATAATGATAATAGAATATAGGTTTGATGAGGGATGGGTGCACAGTTGGGTCTGTTCTCGTAAAGTTACTTATTAAAGTGAAAGTGACAACCCTCATCATTGCGAGGTCACAGCAAGCGTGAACTACAACGAAATTGAACCTCTGCTTTTCACCCATGCACACAAACACCGTGCAGCAGTGGGCAGCTATTGAAAGCACCCGGGGAGCAGTGACAGGGACAGTACCTTGCTCAGGGGTACCCCAGGGCAGCCTACTTGTGAGGGAATCGAACCCACAATCTTCCAATGCAGGGCCAACTCCCTAACCACTAGGCCACCGCTGCTCCGATTGGCTGGTTGCTGCAAAGCTACCCGTTCCATCAGGGGTACTGGTTTGGCCCATAATACTTCCATTAATCATACAAAAAAACATGATAATTTTCACTATTTTTGCTCTTTACAGTGTGTAATCATTTCATTATGAATGGACCAATAGAAATGGTCTGGTTTATTGTTAAAAGCTATGTGGGCTTGCATTGCTTTGTGGTGTGTGATTTGCAGGGAGATTGGCTATTTGTTGCTGCCATGTTTTTTCAAAAGGTTGATGATCATCTTGAGTTTTTGGATTTTATCACTATATGAAACTGTATGATTATCATCAGTCACTATACCACAGTCATTGAAATTGTTCACCTAATCAGAAGAGATCCTGATCAAACGGGCCTGGACGAGTGAGCAGAGAATTGCAAAGAGAGAACGAGATCTGGGACGATCCATAAACTGACAGCTCGAGGCCTTTCCTCTTAAGCATAGATCATATCTCTGTGAAGCTCAAAGCTCTAGTCATGTGCACTCGTTGGTGATTTAAGTGTTTTTGTAAAACAAACAGGTGCGTGCATGTATTGCTTCCATATCTGATCTGTCGTTGATTTGCACCTTCATGCTGACTCGAGTGAAGATTATGCAGATGCACTGGCAGCCCCGTTAGGGCAGGAATATTAAAGTGCTTTCCTAAAGGCTTGGGTTCGATTTGGAATTTCATGCAAGTGGAACAAATTATGGTCATTAATTACTTTTTTTCTGTTTTTCTGCCAGGTGTGACTAATTTATGATTTCCAAATGCTTCTTTTTTCCCCTTTGTCTCATTCTTCCTCTTTTGCCCCCAAGAATGTGCGTATGTGTGAGAAAGTGTGACTGAATGGAGGTGTGAGTGTGTGTACAGCTTAAAAGTAACTGCTCATTTGTATTTCAAAGGACCCTGGGTGTCCCCCAGGGTTAAATCGCTGACTGAACTTGCTGCTGTTGGAAGGGGAACAAATGAGATTTTTGATGTGCACTCAGAGAGAGATATAGTCACACACACCTGAGGGCCTGGCTCAGGTGAGTATCTGTCTCTCTCTTGAGAGAGAGCTGTAAAATGAGGGAAATTTACATTGTGTGTGGGGATTTACTTAAATGGTTCAAACAACTTAAGCAATTAAGGATATTTTGTTAAAAGAAAAGCCACAGATTCTTAAGAATGTCCTGCAGAGTTAAACAGTTACCATATAAACAAAGTCATTCAAAGAGGTTTGCTGTGGAATGGTTTATTCTAGAGAGACTTTGTTCATAGGAGTAGTAGAAAGCAGACCTTAGAAGAGTTTAAGATCTCTTAAGGCTGCATCACAGAACGCTTTGAATAAATGGTTACAAATACATTGCCTAAAACCTGAGACATTACTTATGAAACATTTGGGAAAAAAGCTTTTATTATAAAACACTTAATGAATCCATTCATGGCTGAGACGTAAAGGCAGTGCTTGCAAGGCTAAATAGTCCCCAAAGAAAACTTATTTTCTCTGATTTACATACAGGCCCTTGCACAAATATAATTGAACCCCATTAAAGGTCAGCAGATTTGCTTACACAAGTATTTGACCCTTCCAGACCCAGATTTGGTCACTTTTGGCTGCAACAACAACTTTAAGTAACTTTAGAGTTCCTACCAGCTTCTGCCTGTTGGTGCAACTGTTAATCATTCAGATTTTCTGTTGGTTGTTTAGATTAGTTAATGACACTGGCTGACAAAAATTCACAATTGGACTGAGATCTGAGCTTGGACATTGCATTACAGCAGTTTTTCTGCATGAAACATTGGAAATGTTGGCTTTTTTGTCCTTTTTGCCTTTAAGTATCACTGTAGGATCATGGTTACTACATGGTTACAGTTAGTGGTGTGTTTTAAATACCAGCTCACACTGATGTTATTGTTCTCTCACTCTCTCTCTCTCTCTCTCTCTCTCTCTCTCTCTCTCTCATAAACAGGAAATCTGATTGGTCCATTCTTGGAAATGTTGTTGCTCTTTAACCCGATGATTTGACGGCTGAATGCTGCAGCATGAATTAGAAGTTGTGTTTTTAATTAGTTCCTTCAAAACGTTTTTTTTTTTTTTTATCTCTTATTGCATATTATTCCGTATTCGTTCGTAAGTAATTTTTAAGAACTCTTAGAATAAGGAACTGGAGTATGTGCCCTCATACAGATCCTAATAGTCTCCTGAAGAGACTAAGCGGTATTCTGCTAGAGTAATATTCTGATTGTTTTTCTGCAGAAGTTGACCTGTTCTTTCTCCCTGTCTAGGAGAGATGAAGTCTTGGAGAGGAATGTGTAAATTAGTCATGTATTTTCACATCTCCCCATCATTCATCTTTACTTTCAATGTGAACCACACACACACACACACACACACACACACACACACACACACACACACATTTCTGGCTGCAAGCAGGTTTGAGAGTGCCAGCACTGAGGTTGAACCATCTCTCCACGAGCTGGACAAGCTCCAGTGCCCGAATGATTCTGCACTCCATTCTGAGCTAATTGCCCGTGTCTGTTTTAGGTTACAGCTTCGCAGCATAGCTGCGGTCACACTCTTTCTCACTGCAATTATACCCTCGCTGGGATGACGAAGTCACTTGATAGACATGCTTTAATTAGCACAATTAAATGGGTGTTCAAGTGCTTATTTAGCAAAAGAAGTAATTAAGGGTGATCACATTGAAAACCATGTATCATTTGTGGCTGAATAAACATTATGTGTGAGTTCAGTGTAAGAGATGCCTCTACTGTAAGTTAAAGGTTCATGAGCAAATCAACAGTTCCAAACATTCTGACTAACATGATTCTGACTAAGCCAGTAATGGAATTAATCAGACTGTCCGATTGGAGTGAAGTAAACATTTAAAATGTTTTATGATGGGGTCATATGTGTAGTGTGTGAACATTAAGAAAAACAGAGCAAATGTTCTCAACAAAGTTTGAACAACAAAAGTGTTCTGTCCTGGGGTTGACTTGGAACTAGCCTATGTCCAAATGACAAACAAAAACTTAACTTTGCCTTCATGACCAAACATAAAAGTCATATCATTACCATTTTTTTTTTCTTTTTTTTTTTTCACCAAGCTTTAAACCCAATATCTACAGATTGAAGTGCTGTCTTTCATTAATTTAATCATTAATTAAATTAAAGTGCTGTCTTTCATTAATTCAATATAATATATATTTTTAAATTATTAAAATTTTTTATTACATTAACGTTAGTCAAATGTGAAAAACAAATAAAGTATTTTAAAATCTCTGAATCTATATATATATATGTGTAGTTGTGTGATGCAGAATTTGCAACATTTTATTTGTCTATTTTAATGTTTATATTTCTGTTATTTCTATTAATTTTTTATGTCAAGATATAATAATAAGAATAATTAAAAATAAATAACTAAATAATAATAATAATGAGCTGTCCTTAAATAGATGTAGGAAACCTTTTAAAATGATAAATGTATTACTAATAATGGAGTTTATATGGCTTGGTGTCATTTGAGCTGCACTTTCTCCTGACAGAGAAAGTGAAAAAGGTCACAAACATAAGAACACACCAAGAAACAAACAATGCAAAAACAGTACAAAGGAATAAAAAGGCAAATAGAGCAAGTGAGCATCGAGAGGTATGTGGACCCTCCCTTTGGCTTTGACCAGAGGATTATGATTGGAGTGCAGTACAGCTTTGGATCTGATCCAGGATCACACAGAGGACACATCATAGTCCCAGGACACATGCACTGAAGGAAGACATGCCATGTCATAGATGATGTTGCTGCATCAAATGCTCTAGTAATTCCATTGATTTCAAAATAAATGTTTTATGCAGATGTCAAGTATTTTATTTGTCTTAAATAAATAAATAAATAAATAAATAGATAAGGTAAGAAGTACATATTATAACTATCTTTAAATCAGCAACGCAAAAACTGACCCAAAACACAACTACAGATTTAAGCACTGGGCCATTATGGTGCCATATACCAAGATGGAAAGGTCTCTGCGTGGGACTTGAGAAAATCTGTGACAGAACTGTGTAGTTTGATTTAGAAAAAGTCTAGTGCCCTCAGCTTGACTAAAATTTGGGTACCAGGCATCAGGTACATGACTTGACTGTAGTGCATTTTGGGGAGGAGGGCATCTAGATCTGGGCTACATTTGGCACTGTAATGGTGAGCATTTTCTTGGACGGACTGTATAGTTGATGATATAAAAGCATTCATGTTTCACAAAATCAGCCTCCAACATTGTTGACACCTTAAAAAAACTGCTCCAAAGTCAGACCCATTTAAACTCCATAGGTTAACCCATTTAAACTCCCATTTAAAGTAAATAAATAAAGTTCTCAAGCTTTATTGTGGATTGTGTTGTGATTGTGATACTTTTAAAAAAAGTGGGTACTGAGGTAGGAGGTTGATTCGAAAGTGGCAATCTTTAAATTAAGTAAGCTCAATTTTGGAGTTCTTTCCAGTGTGGAGAGGGGGGTGTTTAAGAAGTATACTCTCAAACTTTAAACCTCCCCCCAAAAAAGTCCTCCAAGATACCATATACAGTCAGAGAAGGTGTGTGTGTGTGTGTGTGTGTGTGTGTGTGTGTGTGTGTGTGTGTGTGTGTGTGTGTGTGTGTGTGTGTGTGTGTGTGTGGCTCTAAGGGGTACTGTGGGATTGTGACTAATCTAACAGCGAGTGTGCCGTGTGGATAATGGAAAGTGCCTTAACCTGAAACCCTATCTAACGGTGGGTTCGAGCCCTGGGCTTGGCTTTAATAAAGCCATGTTTTTATAGCAAGAGTAGCACCGTGTGTTACATGTGGCCTTAATATAGCACATTTGTAGACCTACTCCATGAGATGAAAGGAATCACACCCCCCATTTAAAGTAAGTGGTGTGTGATTTGTGAAATAAGTGGTGTAAGGTATTTCATGTGGTCCTGTTTACTCATCCACCATCATATTAACAGCCAGAGTAATACGGTATGGAGGGAATTTTTTCCTCTTCCCTTTGAAAGGTGGACCAAAACACGCTGGAACATGGCAAAGCAGCTAATGGATAGATTTAGTGAGGCTGCAAGCATATGCTTGAATACCAATTATGTCTGGAACAACCGATTATTACAGATTATTACAGCACAATAAAAAGCTCCCCATAGCAATTATAGTCTACATTACTGATTTAACACAAGCTTAGATCATTTGTTGCAGACATTTACAAATGTAGACTAGCAAGCGTTGGCATGGCAGTGGTTCTTATTAGTACACAAGCCTGTGCTAAAGTGTTAAATTCATATGGAGATGGTTATCAGGCCCTGACTTCCTTGCTTGCTGACGTTATCTGCTTGGCAATGAAGAACTTGCTGAAGTGCAGTTTTTCTCTCTAAAAGGAGGTGCCAGTGATAAGAGCTGAGTGGAAGGTTACAGTGTTTGTGTGTGTGTGTGTGTGTGTGTGTGTGTGTGTGTGTGTGTGTGTATGTGCACTGTCGATCTATTTCGCCCAGACTCCAGCAGGTAATCAGCCCTGTACACATCAAAGCTCTCTCACAACTCAGCTCAGTTCAATTTCTAGAGTCTTTACGCACATGAATTTGGACTTGTGTTTTAAGAAATCACAATACCTTGTCCTTCAGTAAGGTGATGTTTTAAAGAGATATAGATTAGGATGGGTTCTAAGCATTTTTGCTGGCCATTTTCACCAGGTGAGGTGGGCAGGAGAGTGGGTGACCCGTGGGGGTGATGATTGAATGGGCCAGATGATGGTAGGTGTGCAGGGCGATGGTGGGCGGGGCTTTGACGGGTGGGTGTGTGAGTTGATTGTTTGCTGGTCAAGGTGAGACATGATTATTGTTTAATGTGATTTTTTTCCTTCTGGGTCACAAATATGGCAAACGTCACTACACTTTGATAAAGATTGCAGAAAATTACAGTTTTGCCTTATAAATGATACAATATAATGAATCATGTTTATTTTAGCAAGGGAAATAAACTAACTTGCACTCTTTCTCTATAAGTTACAGTGTTTTATCTGTTAATTTCCTGTGTGACGGTGATGCAGGCACTGTTGTGATTAAATCTAACAGCTCATTTTCTATCGTTTTCTGCACACTTGACTGTATTAGCAGTGATGCTTCAGTGTGCTTATGTGTGTGTTTGTGTGTATTTGCGTGTGTTTGTATTGGGGAGGGCGTGGGAGAGGCTCACAGACAGACTCCTCCAGCACTAGTCTAGCCTCTGTGTGGCTACAGGTGCTTCACATTACTGCTCGTAAAACTCATAGAGAGGGAAAAATTACAGCCACAATTTGTTTGGGGAGGAGGAGGGAGAGTGGAGGAGGGGGGAGTGCAGTGGTGGAGGTGCATTGTATATGGACAGACTATTGACATTTTAATTCATGGCTTCTCTGTCTGTTGAATGCTTCAGCAATACATTCCAGCGCTGGGCCAGAAAAGACCATATTGTTTTTGAATCGGATTTAAGTGTCATTTTGAGAGAAAGGAAAATGTATTTTGTTGTGCACGTGTGTATGTGTCTGAACCGGTGAGTGTGTTTTCCACATGTGCCTGTGTGTGCATGTGTGCATATGCTATGTGCGCTGGTTTAGTGTGTGTGTGTGTGTGTGTGTGTCTGTGTGTCTGTGTGTCTGTGTGTGCGCTTTCTATGTATTTATCTCATATTGGGGACCAAGTGTCCTCATTATGGTATAGATGTCAAGTAACTTGGCAAATTCAAATTTTTTTCAATCAAAAAAATCAAAATCTGTGTGTGTGTGTGTGTATGTGTGTTTGTGTGTTATGATAAAATAGAGATTTGATGTTTTGTAAGAAAACCGCTTGCATTTTTATTGTTTAATTTAAATATATTTTAAAATGTTTAATTTATAGGAAACAATATTCTTACTTTTCAAGTTAAAACAATTAATCATTTTATATTATATGAAGAAGATTAAATGTGTAAATTTATAAAGTATATTAAGTAGGTGATTTGTGGAGAAATAAGGAGAGAATTTCATCCTTCCGGTTACCGATATGCATCCCTGTTTTTGTCCTGTCATCCCCTTCACACTCAGACTGTCAGCCTCCCTCGCTTCCTATCAAGCTCCATCTCCCCTCCCTATTGACTGGGTCATTTCCCATGTCAAAAATAGCAAAACCCCTGCTGGGTATAATTTCTGGGTACATGTTCCAGACAAAAATTGTCCTTCAACAGTTGCAGAGTTTAAGTAAAAAATGTGCAGTTACCAGGCAGAGTTTTGCAAAACAGTGTAAAGATCAATTTGATTGATTATTTTAATAATATTCAATAAACAATAATTTTACGAGAAACGGTTTTTCCGTGCAGGACTTTGGTTGGGTAACAGGTGTCTATAATTGCCATAATGGTCAAGTTTGATTAATTCTGATGGTTTTTAATAACTGGTGTACAGTCATATGTGATGTGTGTAAAAATGTAGCATTTTTCCAGGCCCTTGAATGTGGCTTAGCCCATCACAGTTTTAATGAATAGCTTTTTTAAAGTTAAGGAGGCTCCAGATGTTTGAGATGTTGGAAGTATATGTGTATGTAGACTGATAAAGCCTTATAATCTCAGAGCGCCCATTATGAACGACGATTAATAGAGCAGCATAAACCTTCAACTAAATCACTCAGAGGAACAGTGACTCAAATCACAGGAAAAAGTTGCTCTCTGAAAAAAGAAACAACAACTTGGCAGTAAAAGTGTGTGCATTATCTCTGCCAGGCCTCTCTGCTGGACCTGTGCCATGTTCAGAGCAAAAGCCATTAGGTCAGAGGGTCGTGGAGAGGTGAGAGTGGAGAGAGAGGAAGCAGGCTTAATGTGAGTGAGGCTGGTAGTTTCCTGTCTGCAGGCAGGGCACAGAGGGCTTTCTGTCCTGAGTGTGAGTCTGTCACTCTCTCCTCGGCCGCTCTAATTCAATCACAGCTCCACCAGCCCCTGACCCCAGTGCAACACACTAAACTCAGCCCACCCCTCTTAGTCACACCTTTTCTGGAACAACTCTTCAGCACTGCTATTAGGGCTGGGCCCAGCACACAAGTAAAGCTGTCATAATATACTTATAGACTCCATTTTTAATAAAACTGCAGTCCTGCACAATTCCTCTTGTTACACAAGCTGTATGACTAAAACTCCACATGGATCAAGTGTGAGAAAAACCAGTGCCGTCATTCTGAATTGTTTTTAGAAATGAACATGAACATCATGTCATAAGATGATCCTGTTTCTCCATTTTGTTTTTACTGTTTCTTTCTGTGAGAAATTCATGAACATAGACCAATAGAAATAGTCTATTATATCTAACATATATATAAATATATTGCTCTTTCATCTCTTTAAATGATGTACACTTATTTTCCCATAAATATTACTAAATGTAATTGTAAGATGGGTGTATTAACTTTTGCAAATAACTGCATGCAAAATGTACAATTACGAGAGTGGTTATGCTGGACGGATTTATTGAAATTAAGCAATTAATGGGAACATCTAGGTGATGGAACTTACTGAGCTTACAGTGAAGTGAAAGTGAAAGTGACTGTTCTCGTCATCGCAAGGTCACAGCACAGCACACAGTGAACCACAACAAACCACAATGTTTCCTGCAGTTAGATTCCCATATGATTCTAGATGGTAATACATTTGTTTACTGGTGAATCTGGATCATTAATGATATAATTTAGAATTTATGCTCTACAGATTTATTTTCTTTTTAAGTAGTTTACATTTTTAATTGAATATTTTTGTAAGATGTGATGGACTGGCAGCCTGCCCAGAATGTTTCTCTGCCTTTTGCCCTATAAACCATTGGCCATGTTCTAGCACCCCACCTTCTGGTTAGGATAAGGGACTTAGGGAATGGATGGATGGATTATTCTTAGCTACTAAACCTACTGAATTGTGAATGTAACTGCTGACTTAACTACATTAACTGTAGTTATTGACAGTACCTGACTCTTAACTACTTTAACCTAATTGCAGTTATAGTAATTCAGAGTAACTGCCAAATAGTAAGCCTGCAGTTTAAAGGAGTTCATTTCTATTTTGCTTGTTTTTTTTTGTTCATGCTTGTGTTGGCCTATTGGTCTCTCCATTCTCAACATCCTCTCTTTAAATTATATGAAATTAAATTACATAAATGCTTATTACAACAAGCAGTCACTGCTGCCTTACAGATTAGAGACTCTTAAAATAAAGAGCGACTAAAGATTCTTTGCTTTGCTTCTGATACATGTAAGCTTCTGCTTTAGTCCTTCAAATAAACCTTATTGTTCTATGCCGCAGAGCACATAGGCCTGCTTGCCCCGAGTGCTGCTTCTGATCAGCTATTCTACAGCAGCCTGTACCAGCACAGTGGGGCGCTACCTCCCAGTGGCTAATAACATGTCCCTCCATGGCTTTTATTCAGCCGCCACAGCTGCTTTTGAGCTTTAGTGGTGTACCATACAACCTTTTACTCCCTGCAAATGATTACTAGGCCAATGTAAAAGCCCACCAAATGTGGAAGTCAGGGCTGCACTGCCATCAGGCAAACTGTGTGAATTACCATTACTCATATACAGCTCCAGTGAGCCAGGGATCATTCGGTCGCTTTTGGGTTCACCTCTGTGTCTACATGTAACCTCAGAGTGGTGTGTGGCAGTCCGCTGGCAGAATAGCAGGAAACTTAGGCAACAGTGTCCGAAAATCTGATGTTCTCTCAGATGCTGCCAAGCAATCCTGGGCTGCTCTTTATAAATGCAGGTGGATAAATTAGCCAAAAACTCTACCCAATGAAAAGTCTTCACTTCAGTAAGATAGAAATAAAAGTAGCTACTAATAAAACAACAAAAAAGTAAGAAATACTAAACACATTGTATTCAATCCAGCATCTATTAACAAAGGTTTAAGTTTGTTAGGGGTAAACATCTACTGTTTTTAGATTATTTTAACACAAAATAAAGCAAGAGTTTGAAGCAACTGCCAGTAATATTTAACAACAAAGTTACTGTATCAAAAAACTGCATGAACATAACTTATTATAGCGTGGTGTGGCCCTTAGCAGTGGCTGTGAAAGTGACAGTGGAGAGGTGGAAAATACTGAAGACATGGCATTGAAAGTGACGGTGTTAGTGGAATCTGGTTCCAGTGCATATAGTTGTGATAATTACATGGGGAGATGAAGTGCCAGTGGTGTTGAAGTGAAGTGAAAATGACTAATTGTGACTGTGAAACACAGCACAGCACACCGTGAACTACAACGAAATTCAGCCTCTGCTTATCAACCACACACACACCACACAACAGTGGGTAGCCATATCCAGTGCCCGGAGAGCAGTGATGGAGAAGGTACCTTGCTCATGGGTACCTCATAGCAACCTACTAATTTGGGATTCGAACCCACAACCTTCCAATTCTGGGCTTGGGGTGGAGTGGCAGAGTTAGAGGCAGGGGCTATGGAGTGACAATTGCCCTGGCAGTGCTAGTGGATGTGTACAGTACTGACTGTGAAAGTTGAAAGTGACAACCTTGTCATTGTGAAACGCAGTACAGTGCAACACAACAAAATTTAATCTTCACCAATACAGCAAGGGGCAACTATTGATAGCACCCAGGGAGCAGTGACGGGGATGGTACCTTGCTCAAGGGTACCTCAGGGCAACCTACTGGTAAGGGGTTTAAACCCACAATCTTCCGATCCTGTGGCACCTCCCTAACCACTAGACCACTGCAGTGATGCTTATGGCAGTGGCAGGGTTAATGGTAGTAGATATTGGTGTGACAGTGCTGGAGGTAGCAGGGATAGCAATGGTCAATGGAATGGACCGGCAGTGGTTGAGCTGAACACAGTAGACTGGTGTGGCAGTGCAGTCAGGGGCTTCCTACGTTGGCCTTCGGAGCTGGAAAGTATGTGTGCTGTGGCTACAGGCCCACCTCCCAGCCTGGGAACGGAAGCTGGGAGTCGCCAGGGAAAACAAGTAGACAATCAGGTAGGAGAGAGAGAGAGAGAGAGAGAGAGAGAGAGAGAGAGAGAGAGAGAGAGAGAGCTGTCTCTTATACACAAGAGAGAGGAAAGAGGAGAGAGAGAGAGGAGCGAGAGAGAGAGAGAGAGATAGAGAGAGAGAAAGAGAGAGAGAGAGAGAGAGAGAGAGAGAGAGAGAGCGAGCGAGAGAGAGAGAGAGAGAGAGAGAGAGAGAGAGAGATGGAAGAGTCATAAAAAGAGAAAGTGAAATGCTTTTTAGGTGGATATTTTTGTCTTACATACAATAATCAACGTTTTGTGTGTGTGTGTGTGTTTTATTGGCTTGGTGTTGTGTGTGATAATTGAAATCTAATCCTGTGTCAGCATTTGTTTGTACAGTGTGTGTGTGTGTGTGTCTATGTGTGTGTGTGTGTGTGAGAAAATGTCACTGAGTGTGTGTTTGGGTAAGGACAGTGGCCAGCAGGGGACAGGGTGGGTTCAGGACAGGGGAAGAGGGGATGCCTGTGGGGAGGCAGATCAGGGTGTTCATTTTTCTAACATGGGGTGTCCTGCTGTCCTGCACGTACAGTGCATGTGGGTGGGGGGCTCTCTCTCTCTCTCTCTCTCTCTCTCTCTCTCTCTCTCTCTCTCTCTCTCTGAGCTGAAGGATGAATGGTGTAGGACTGAATGGAAATGGTGAATGAATGGTGGAGTAAAAAATGGCAGTGAATGAATGGCTTGTGGAAACGAATGCAGGGGCTGAATGAAATGAAGGCCTGGAAATAATAAATGATTTTAAAGGCAAAACGGGACTGTGTGAGCAAAACCCAGGGACAGCTGTTTTATTCAACTCACTTATTTTGACTGAGTTCATTTATTAGCCGGAGTTTCTTTTTTGGAACACACTGTTGCTGGTAACTTTACAATTAATACGCAGACGGTTCAAAAGGAATGCATTATTCAAAGACACATGTGCAACTTAAAGATTGCAGAACAACATGGTTTTTTAACAAGATGATCTTCTTTTTCAGAAAACTTTTACACAAAGTAAAAAAAGAAAACCACATTAAAATATTAATAGAAGTGGTTTAATCAATACATTTAGAATATCATCTTTTGGAGCATTGCATTTTAACCCTTCCTGCCAATCAATCATGTTAATTGTCTTTTTTCATGTTTGGTTTTGTAATTACTCCATAGTACATTGCATATTATTTTCCCCAAATGTAAACAAGATATTTTCAACTAATATTTCATTTGAATCAGAAGATGAATGATTCATGTGCATACACATATTTTGCAGAAAGAAAAAACATCTCTTCCAGTTTTGCCTTGTTTTTTTCTCTTTCCCTGACCTTCCCTGAACAAGCTGAAAAATGTCAGCATCTTGATAGAACATCCATTCTCTCAATATCTCAGCAACCTCTCAATATAGCATCCATCCATCCACCCATTATTTAGCCGTTTATCTTAACTGGGGTCACATAGGCTTGCTGGAGCCTTGCCAGTGCTCATAAGGCGAAAGGTGGAGAAACACCCTGAACAGATCTCCAGTCCATCACAGTGCTTGATCAAGAAAGTAATTATAATTTATATATCATTATATAACTAATATTGTTTGTAAGTTTATATGGTAACATATTTTCAAAAAGCAACATTATTTTTGCGAGCCTCATATGGAACAAAACAGCAGACTTATTATGTAACAGTTGCGGTAAAAACATGAACGTATACGTAAACTGGAGCTTGTTGTTGAGAAATGAGGTCGGTCCTGGTGGGTGATCAAACCTACGCCGGATGACTGCCCAAGTGTGAGAGCTAGTTGAAGTGGATTAGGGTGCGGGTGGGTGAGTCACAGTGGCTGTTCTGGCTGTTCTGGAGTGTGTGTAGTGGTGGTTTGGCTAGGCAGTAGAGCAGAGAAATGAGGGAGCAAAGACAGGCAGGCAGGCGGAAGAGACATATTTATCTTTATTGTACCAATTTAACCACGCTACCACAACACTCTTCACCCCACCACTGGTTTAAATCTCATGTTCAGTTCAATAATGTTGAATCAAAACTGAGTGAGGTCAAACTGGCCATTCTGAAGAATATAAAAAAAGTGGCACAGAAAGTTACAGACACCTGCAAAATGAGAACAAATGTACTGTCCTGCAGATATAAATGCAAATGTTAACCCCTACCCTGTTGTTCCCAATACTTGCTCCAGGTGAGCTTCATGTCTGTAAATCTATGACCAAATAATCCAAAACCAAATCAGTTGTATGACTTCATTATGGGGGGATCGGTTGGACCGTGACCCCCACCTGCCTTTCAGGAGGAGGTCTAGCATGAACATTCATTCATCTCTTATGGAAATGTGTTGAGAGAGAGAGAAGGGGCTGCAGGATTGTCCCGTGCAGCTGTGGGGAATTCACTGCCACTCAGCCTTAATGACCAGAGCAAATGTGTCAGCTCCAATAAAGCTTGAGCAAAAGCGAAAGAGAAAGAAAGAGATGTAATTATGTAGACGTTGGCTTTCGTCTGTAGGTTTCAACAGTGCCCGAAAGTGCCTCTAATCAGTCAGATAGCATAAAAGCAGAACTAAAAGACTGTTCTGTATACTGATGTCACTAAAAGTCATCTAAGGTGTTAAATTGTGTTGATGCATGAATAATAGTTTAGTTTCTACCGTAGCCACAGGAGTACATTGGAGTACTTAATCTGATTCACTGTTCCATTAGCGGAACTGTTACTGTTAGAGCAAGGACTGCATATTAAAAAAATAAATAAATAAATAAAACAAAAATAAACATAATAATAAAAATAGTTTAATCCTAAGGTCATGCACAGTAGTCATTGCAACGTGTTATTGTTTGTTTGATTGCTTTACTTGATTACTTTGATTTGATTGATGAAGTTTCACAATTAATAATTTGATCTCTAATACCATAAATTAACATTATTCATTATAATAAATGATTAATATTTTATTAATTGTAGATCTGTTATGGAAGGCACAGTGGCACAGTGGGTAGTGCTGTCCCTTCACAGCAAGAAGGTCCTGGGTTTAATTCCCAGGCGGGCGGTCCAGGTCCTTTTTGTTTTGGGAGTTTGCATGTTCTCCCCATGTCAGTGTCGTCTGGGTATTCCCATCTTCCAAAAACATGAATGTCTGGGGGGATTGGTGATGCTAAAATGCCTCCTTGGTGTGAGTATGTGTGTGATTGTGTGTCTACCCTGCAATGGACTAGCGACATGTCCAGGGTGTGTTTCTGTCTTTCACCCTGTGAAACCTGTGACTTCAGCACCTTCCATGACTCTAATCAGAATAAGTAGTTAAAAAAATGAGTGAGTGAGTGAGTGAGACAATGTAATTATACATGCATGGTTATTAATTATTATTAATTAATATTATTAATATTATTGTTATTATTATTAATTATTATTATTATTAAAATGTACCTTTTCAGTGAATCAGCAATTATACATTTTAAATGGTTCCTCTTTAAATGTTAATCATAGTTAGGTGGTGTTGATTATATTTGTATTGTTTGGCTGTTAAAGACATTAAATGTAATAATTACAGTTCACAATGGCAGCCATTAATGGAATGGAAGCCCATAGAAACACATAATGACAGGTTTGTCAAATGCATCATGTGTAGAATAAACTAGGAAAGAGGCCAAAATCTGATTTATGGCATAGTATAGGTTTCTAATAGATTGCTGGAACTGATGTGAATAATTCAATTTGAAAGTCGCTGCAGTTTGGTGCTTCATTGCGTACATGCATGTCAGGAGGATTGCCTGTAATGCATGTTTTGTCTGAAGGGAATGTGCAACCTAAATATTTGTAATTGTGCATGTAAGGGTGAGCACATGAGTTTGAGGATGCTTTGTACATCTGTGTGTGTGTGTGTGTGTGTGTGTGTGTGTGTGTGTGTGTGTGTGTGTGTGTGTGTGTGTGTGTGTGTTTTTGGTACGTGCCACAATGACTGTCTGGGGTCTCAGAGGGATTAAAGTGATTGAAGCTGGGATGAGAGGGAGAAGGAGAGAGAAAAAGAATGAGCAAAAGAGAGAGAGTAGGACGTTGCGGTGGGGTGGGGTTTTTCTGAGGGGGGGTTGGTCACTCTGGGGGCCGGGCTGAGTGGACGTGACATCCCCAGCTGGCCTATGACATCATCACTGCTCTGAGGACAGGAAGTGAGGGATTTATTGAGTCCCAAATATGTGTGTGTGTGTGTGTGTGTGTGTGTGTGTGTGTGTGTGTGTGTGTGTGTGTGTGTGTGTGTTAAAATGGGGGGGAACAGTGCTGTCTGGGTCTCACAGTCTTACAGCTGGGTAAACCAGCGCGAGGACCCCCATATAGCTACTTATAGCCTTCAGGGTATGTGCGCGCGTGTGTGTGTGTGTGTGTGTGTGTGTGTGTGTGTGTGTGTGCATAGGTGTGGGCATGTGTGTGTGTGTGTGTGCATTTATGCAAAGAGGTCCTTTTTGAAGGAAAACATGTCAAATGTACTAGACATGTCATGTTTTGTTGAGGATATTAGGTTACTTTAAAATGACCTTTTTCCAGCCTCTCTTCATCAAAGAGAATAATGAAGGCTGTCTTTGTTAGTGTGCCTTAAAGACCGACATTTATAAATAACATCTATGCTGATTGGCTAACCAGCATTTTTATAGAAAACACACCTAATAAATAAAACTGTCAGCTGAATTTTAAGAAATTATAATCACCTGATGCCTGATGTGCAATACATTGAAAACAATATTATGAACACACCCAGTTACCCACTCAGTCAATGGTACAGTCAGAAAACCTAAACTCAATTAAAAAACCTGAACTCAACTTTAACACAGTCATACATGTGTGGCACTGGTCACAAAAGGAAAAAACACAAAAACGCACTAATGCATGATAAAGTGTGACCTAAAACGCCTTGCATCTTGCCCCTCCTGTCCTAATTTCTTTACACTGCAAGTATGAAGTTTCTGATTCTTGGGTTCGAGGAGTGCAATTGGTCAATGCAACCAATCAGAAACACTAATCTAATGTACTTAACACCACTTGTTATTCAGGGCTGTGTATTTGGTCACTTTGATCCCATGCAGTCCTCAGCATCACATCTGCATTGGGACTGATACTGTTCACACGATCCCTGCTACTGACCGTGTCATAAATTCTCAATCTATTTTATGTTGCCTGTTAGTGCCAAGCACTCTTATTTCTGTGGGGAAAGCCAGATTGTGTTTTCTTGGGACAGTTAATTTAAGATCACCTCATCCCCACAGTAAGACCATCATTTACAAGGAGGCTGTAAGTATGGTATCCTTTGTGTGTGTGTGTGTGTGTGTGTGTGTGTGTTTGTGTGTGTGTGTGTGTGAGACAGAGGTCCAGCCATGGTGAGCCCAGGGGTACACTGAGTTAAGGGGTGGCTGGAGATTTCCACATGGCCTGTTTGAATGCGAAACACATGTTAATGTGTGGGTGGGAGATGGAAGAGAATGTGAGAGGGTATCCATGTCTGACTGTGTGAGAACGCCCTGCTCCTCCATCTGCAGGAGCCGTTAATAGCGCGTGGTCATGCAGACCTTTTCTCCATCCTTGACTTTCCAATGCGCCATCTCCTCACACACTCAGCCCACTTTGATCCCCATCCGGCTGCTCGCAATGCAAATCTTATCCAGCACCTCATCTGAGGGAGGCTCTGCCACATGTGGGTTTTGAGATGATGGGTTAGTGTGTTTGGCACTAAGGATGTGACGTGTGGAAGGTGTGAAGTAAGCCCTCGTGTTTCTGAACTTAAGTTTGAATACGTGTGTGTGTGTGTGTGTGTGTGTGTGTGTGTTTGTGTTGTTTCTTTATATGAGCCATATGCAAAAGTTTATGTGTGTGTGCTTTTGTGTGTTGTGTGTACATATTATGTCCTGTGCAGTAAGCCTATACAAGCACATATTCTGATCTGTGTGTGTGTGTGCGCGTGTGTGTGTTCCTGCTGTCTGGCAGTGAGCAGTGCTGCTGCAGATGGCAGAGGGTGGGAGGTGTGTGGCTGCATTAATATGGCCTGCTCTTCTCGTTAGCACTAATCAGGGGTTTCCTGTGCCGAGAGGAGCAACGGTTCACCTTCCCCAACACAACACACACACTCGTTTCTGCTTTCTCCCTCTCACTACCCTCTCCCACACCCCTCGCCTCTGACTGGCTCTCTTCCTCTCTCCCACTTCCTCCCTATTGCGCCCTGTTACCTCCTCTCTTCACCTCAAGTCAAATCAGATCGAGTCATCCCATCAACACACATCATTAAACAATGGCATAAAACTAGGCCTTGGTGCAACTTAACATGTCCAGTACAGTGGAAGACAAAAGAGTGATGCCATGTGTAGAAAAGGCCATGAGGTCGCGAACTCTGTCCCGGGAAGGGTGTAATGTCGGTGGTGTGATAAGGCCTATTTACCTTATTCTTGAAGAATATGGATTTCTAAGGCCATAAAGAATTGCTTACACATGAAGTAGATTCCATTCCTTGAAACTCACTGAAAATACACTTTTCTGTGGTCATCCTCTTGTTTATGTGCCATTATTACCATCCTTGCCATTAGGTCTTAACTGATTGATTTGTAAGTTGATTCATTCCTGTTATAGTTAGTAATCACTGTGAGTTGTTAAGGTTTAAAATTTAATTTTGTGGCATTACAGTAGCTTTTTCTTTAGCTTTTAACTGTACGTTTGATTACTTCTTCTTCTTTCGGCTGCCCCTGTTTAGGCGTCTCCACAGCGGATCATCAGCGGTTTCCATTTCTTACGGTCCTCTGCATCTTCTTCATTCACACTGACTACCTGCATGTCCTCTCTCGCCACATCCATACATTTGGTTACAAGAAGTAAAAAAAAAAAAAAAAACAGAATAAAGATAAAAAAGAAGATTAAAAAAACTTTTAAGGGTTTGAAGGAAATGCTCTTTGCAGGCCAAATCAAATGTCCTAGCAGGCCAGTTTTGACAGGCAGACTTCCTTTTTGGAAGCTTTGGCTCAGATTATGCATGGTGCAATTAAAGAGCCAATTTCATGGAAAACAAGTTTGAGGAGCAATGAAGTATGCTGGATTTTTGGGTTTTGTGGATCCTAAAGCTGTGAAAACAGCCTGATTTAATTTCTCCATGATGATGTCACAACTATGAGTTGATTAACATTTGAACTTATTCAGCCTGCAGCACTTCAGGCCTGATCACTCGTGATGAGTGCTGTAATTGTTGTTACAACCTGTAGCAGCGTTATCAGAGTCAAGAATGTGTGGGAATAGGATGAAGTACTCTATTGTAACATTTAAAACGACCCAGACATCTTAAAGCAACGCCTAAAGGTTATTTTGTGCCAGAGGATTTCAGTCTATTTTTTGAATGTGATATAAAACTGCCTAACCAGTTAAAAGAGATATTTAAATGAAATCATAAACCTTATTGGTGCTGTTAAAATAAACAATTACTGCTTTCAATGCATTACACTACACACACACTGAAAGTGGGCCCTTTAAACAAGACAGTGTAGATTAATACACTGTACAGCGCAATTCAGTACACCACAATACAGCAAGTGCACATGCAAAAACACAGATTTTAAATAAAAACAGATTTTAAAGAAAAATGTAAATTATTAAATTAAAATGTAAATAAAAAATATAAATTTAATAATTATTATTAAATGTAAAATCACCACTGCCAGGGCCACTACAGGACATTTCTACCACTCATTGCAGGATTTAAATAATAAATTAAATTATTAATGCTAGGGACAAGAATGTGATAGATGGTAAAGTGCACACCTCGATGAAACGTCTTTCCTTTCCATTCTCTTTCTATACCCTTTTTCCCCACTGGTTCAGATTTCCATGAAACAAGCTGGAAATAGGATTTTTTTCCATACTGACGTAGACTTCCAGGTCGCCGGGAAGCTGCAGTACCCAGAGCATACAGTGTGCACACGTTGTCCCTGCATGAACTCTGGCAGGGGTCGTGAACTGCAGCCAGAACTCAGAGAGAGGGCAAGGAAGCAAGAGTGGGAGCAAGACAGAGAGAGTGAGAGAGAGAGAGAGAGAGAGAGAGAGAGAGAGAGAGAAACAGAGAGAGAGAAAGAGATAGAGGTTTCCTTACAAAAGGAAACAAAAGGACCTCTCTGTGGTCCTGGTGGCACCAAAAAGAGGTAGGGCGTTTAGGCTGAGAAGCACACATCCTGTAACAAAACATACCCTATTTCTTGCTGCCAGTGCCCCTGCTGGGATGAAGACTGCTTTGCCACCTTTGTCTTAAACACACTCCAAGCAAGTGAGGATATCAGTGGTTGGCTGCTGTGGTCAGGGGCTGAAGGAAACGTGGACAGAGACAGAGGAACTCAAACAAAGTGAGCTAGATTGAATTTTGGCAAATTGAAAAGTATGTTGTTCCAGCCTACTCCTCTCCTTGTCTGTATTTTTCTTTCCCATTCTCTTTCTCTCTTTCTCTTCCTCTGGCTGGCTTTTAGGGAGCCCTTGGGTTGGATTGATTAATGCATTTAAGATGTGGAAATAGGATATTGGAACTGTTGCCTTTACCACTCTCTCCCGCTTCCCCTGTTTCTCCTGCTCTCTCTCTCTCTCTCTCTCTCTCTCTCTCTCTCTCTCTCTCTCAGTCCTTCTCCTTAATGCACCTTAACAGTGTGCAGTGAGACACTTTGAGACACTTTGATAGATAGACTGAGAGCGACTGGAGAGATTCAGTTTAACTTTTGGTGCTCTTTTGGCCACACATTTTGTGTGTGTGTGTGTGTGTGTGTGTGTGTGTGTGTGTGTGTGTGTGTGTGTGTGTGTGTGTGTGTGTGTGTGTGTGTGTGTCAAATACCTTTTCCCTTATTCCTCTGGAGTTCAACCCCTTTTTTTACAGTGCCCTGGGCTTTGCAACGGATAGCTTTCCCCCCACCCTCGTGCTCCGAACGGCCACCCCCACCCCCAGTGCTGAACCCCAGCCAGCCCCAGCTGCCTGGCCAGATGTGGGAGAGAGAGGGAGCGGCCGGGTCCTGCAGGGGCCGAGCCTGAAACAGAGACAGGCTCCAGAGAAAGGGATGGTGAGCAAGAGAGAGAGAGAGGGAAGAGGATGGATAAAGTTCAACAACAAATGAAGAACTGGCAAGAAAAAGCAGTGAGCCAGTGTGATGGTGAAAGGTAGAAACAGAGCAAAAAATAAAGGACCATGTAGCCTAACTTCACTGGAGTTTAAACCACATCTACATCAGATATCTTTTGCCCATAATAGAAAGTATCCATCAATTCGCTCATCTTGTTATAATTATAATTAGCCTCTTGACTATGAATGACCTTCGTGAACATCTAATCTGTTTCCCATAATAATAATAATAATAATAATAATAATAACAAATCTTAAAACATTCAATTTCATACGGCAAATAATAAAATATACATATAGGAATTAAGTTAGATAACAAAAAAAGATATAAATGAAATCAAAAAGGGATCAAAGAAGGTGAAGTAATTTTAAGATTGGAGGATTTTAAAAGTATAGGAATATTTATAAATCCTGTTAATGTTATGTCCCTTCCGCAAGACCTAATTTTAGTTGAAAGGCCCTGTTCAAAAATCTAACCCTTCGTTAAATACTTCAAAAACATGCAGTAGGGATGTGTTCTGAGCAGAACCATCCGTTTGCTTTAAACACTGAACAGTGAGGTTTAAGTGAATTAATTTTCTTGTGTCTATAGTGTGTTAGAGTGTCATTTGCACTAGATGTTAACTCTTTCTTTACTTCTTAAAAATTGTTTTCAAGTGAACAAAAGACATACATTTCCTTCAACCCTTATGTTGCTTAGTGACTCGTTGCTTAGGTTTCCATGGTTATAACTTTAATGCAGATTATATATACCCTGTCTTAATACTCCCTGATGTCTCCTATTCTTTAAATAGACTGACTATTATAAATAAAACACATCATTATAAATTAAACAAATCATAATTATACATCATTACGTTTTTTGCGTGGGTTTTATCATATCAGTGTTGTTTTCCACACACCTATTCTGACTCTTTTTTTGTTTTTTAACCTCAACTTCAATTGTACCATTTATATACTGTTATAACCCATTTTATATGACAATTTTTCAAGCTGTCTTTACCTTTTAATAGGATTAAATAGGCTATTTTTGTTACTGAGCTTTTAAAACCACTTAAGGTTTACCAGATGTTGATTTTGTGACATCATAAAAACACAGAATTCTGAACAGGCTGTTTCACAGCTTAGTTTTCATATACAGTATTACGTTGTATGGACTAGAACAGTACATTTGGAAACAATGTGTTCATATGATATCAAATCCTTTTGAATTTGTTTTCATATTTTTCTTTTTCTGCTTATTTTAGATTTTAGTCTTTTCCTTTACTTTAGGTTTATCCCACCACCCGCTCTTCTGTTTAATATATTTAATCGTTATTAGTTATTTTGTCATAGATTTAATCATTATGTTTTCATCAAACATATTTAATTATAATTGTTGTGCTCTCCATTGTGACCAGAGGAGGATGGGCTCCTTTTTGATTCATAGTTTTTCCTTTGCTTGGGGAGTTCTTCCCATCACCATTACCTTAAAAGTGCTCACAAGGGGGGGTGAGAGGTGGGGGGTGTTTAACCTGATCTTCAGTAAAACTGCTTGGTGATGTCTTTTGAAAAAAGATTGAATTAACCTAATTGCATTAACCTAGTTGAGCAATAAACTACTGCAAAAATCAGATCAGACCTCACCACTGCCAGGGCCACTACAGGACATTTCTACCACTCATTGCAGGATTTAGAGTCTGAATATAATTAATGACACCTGCCATCCGGTGCATGAACTGTTCATACTTCCATCTGGAAAACACTCTCAGAGCAGCTGACCCAGAGACTGATTTTTCACTCTGGAAGTCTAATGACACATGTACTATATAGAACAACGACAGCATACATGTACAACTATACACACACACACACTTTAATAGGAGTACATGCATTTTAACATAAATGTCTATTACTTCTTATGTTCTCCCTGCGATGGGCTGGCGACCTGTCCAGGGGGCATCCCCCGTCCTCGCCCTGTGTGCGCTGGGTTGGACGCCAGCACTCCCCCGCGACCCCGTTTGGGACAAGCAGCAGATAATGGAATGGATGGACTTCTTTTTATTCAATTTAATTTTCATCTTAGGCTAACAGTTTTTTATTTATTACCATGTGGAGATAAGAATAAACTTAACATTGTTTATGAGTCCTCTCATGAAAAAGGTTTCAGTCTGAGTTATGGGGAAAAATTGTAATGGCTGGGGTAGTGAGGCCTGGACGTAACTGAGCCAGAGATCGCTGACTGGACTTTATTGACAGAACTGAACATGACAAAGAACTAAAACACCAACGCTGCAATGCTGCAATGGTGTCATTAACCCGTGTTAATGACTGACACTCTGCTGCGACACTTTGGGGCTTAAATAGCCAGCCCCAAATGAAGCACACCTGGGCTCATCAGAGCAGAGCACCATCTGCCGTGACATAACTGTGACAAGGGTTAACAGTTTGATGAGTGATGGTGAGAATAGCAGTTGTTAGCAATATTTTACACTTTATCTTTCAATGCAAGTAAAAATTGTATAGTGTGTTTGTCATGTCATTTTGTGCCACTTGTCCCAAGCGGGGTCGCGCTGGAGTTCATCCCAGCTCACACAGGGCAAAGGACAGGGGACACACCCTGGACAGGTCGCCAGCCCATCGCAGGGAGGAGCGTGACGGGGACGCCACCTTGCTCAAGGGTACCTCAGGGCAACCTGTCGGGGAGGGATTTGAACCCCCGATCCTCCGATCATGCGGCCAACGCCCTAACCACTAGGCCACCACTGCCCCGTATAGTTTGTTTGCTGAGAGAGGGAAAAAAAAAAAAAAACAAACTACAGGTAAACATTTCTGGCATGAAAAAATTATGTAATTGCACTCAATCCCAGCCAAACAAACCATTACAGTGAAAGCAGGATGGCAGCAGATTATTATAACTAGACTTGGAACGCAATAGGAATTTTTCTTAGTTTAGTTGTAGAAAAAATAATCACATCTGTGTTTCATGTAAACTAGAAACACTGAATCTATAAATATTTCAAAGAATAAAATAGATCTTGCTTAAAGTTGTTAGGATGGAAACTTTTTATGTAAGTTAAAATGAATTTTAGAAAGAATTATAGGAAACTGCCTAATATCAATCAGTAATCTAGTTATGCTTTGCATTCTTCATAGAAATGCAAGGAAAAGAAGTAAGAAAACATTGCTGGATTAAAATGCATTTTTTTTTCTTCACTAAGCAAAGGTCATGCAACAGCCTCAGCAAGTACTTTGCATTAAAAATATCTACTAACAAATTAAAAGATACCAGAGCCTAACACTAAACAACACGGATTCTGTGCCTGTGCCTCATTTACAAGAGCTCTGATCTAAGATCCAGATCATGTACAGTTCCTATAATCATACTCTTTGTGACCTCTTCATTTTCTGATTACTGACCAAAACCAGTGCTGTTATCTACTTCATGTTCCTCCAATAGTCTTTTCTCCAAATACAGAAAACATGAACCAAAAACGTTTGGTTGGTGTGGCATACCTGAAACCTTGAGAAGGTTCAATGTCCATTTACTATAAATAATTCAGTTTTTTGATGTTTTCATGGACATGCTTTGGACAGATGCAAATGTTATCATTGTGCTTGTGTTTGTCGATTCAGTGCCTCTAAAGGAAGTAGCTGAATTTCATCATGCATAGCATGAGATGGGTGCTGTTCACTCCTTCGCCTTTGAAGGAAGGAGTGTTCGCAAGTCCACCAACCATCACTTTACTTGATTATTATTATTTCTATTATTTCACCATTACTTCATATCTTCTTCTTTTTCTTCCGGCTGTTCCTGTTTAGGGGTCGCCACAGAGGATAATCCATGCTTCATACTTCATACACTCCTATAATCCAAACTTCATACAATCCTGTATTTTGAGGAAGGGAATCTATAGTGACAGCATCTGTACAGCTTTGGGACTGATCTGGTTTGTCTATAACTTTATTTTAAATCATTATTTCAGAAGTGTAACATTGCTAAGGTACAGCACCCGTTATCCACCCGTATCTTTAGTCAGATGAACATCACTGATGCACAGTGAATTTGATGCAAACTATGCCAAACAATAGTTCTCAGTGGAGTACAGCAGAGTACATTGCTCTGCAAGTGGCATAAGTAGCATGGGTGTGTGCGTGAGACTGCTTTGTGCAGAAGGTCCTCTTATCAGCATGCATCTTACACAGGTCCTCCTAAGGCACCAAGATTTATGAGCAGTGTGTGAGCTGCCTCACACCATACTCCAGGGGGCTTTCTGATTAGAGATGGAGGAGAAAGCAAACACATACACACACACACACACACACACACACTTGCATACATTCTCACACACTCCAGCATTTGGTTCTAATTACACACACGTGGAATCCAGGGCCCAGTGTCATCTAAAACATAGAGGTAGATTTACACTCTAGTCCTCTTGTGTTCTGCACTCAGGTTGGTCTTCGCCTGATAATTGTCACACATTACCCAAACCTATTTATCATGTCCAAGCCATGGCTCTCAGTGGTAAAGGTTAAAAAGCGTGTAGGTCTTGGCTAAATGGGTGGCAGAATGAAGGAGAGTATGAGATTTCATTATAACTAATAAATATATAAAGAAATAAATAAAACAGGTGGAGCAAATGAGCCGTGTCCAAATAGTTGGGTAAAAGAGGTGCTTGTGAAAGTGTTGTATAGGCTGTTCTCACAGAGTGAGACTCTCTTTTACCGCCTGAAACTGTTTCTTGGTGACACTTGACTCAGTTTTGGCTGCAAGCATTTAAGTGTGGCATTCAGATGTGAGGTCAGTAAGTAACGTGTGCTCCAAAAGCTGCTGGGCGAGCTCTACCCCTCGCTGGGTTTAACACAAGTGTTAATATGTGAAGCCCGTAAACGCAGCAGGGGAATCAGGGGCTGCAATGCAGTAGCTTTGTGCTCAAAAAGGCAAGGAGCTGTACACTTATTAGTAGATTAGTTAGAGACAGAAAGAGAGAGAGATAGGAGAAAAGAAGGTGAAGAATCAGTGAGAGAGAGAGGGAGAAAGAACATTGATAATCTTATAAATAAGCATGTTCTGTTGTTCTATTTCTGCTCAATTTTTAGTTCATTATTATTAGTATGTTTATTATTTATTATTTTTGCTATTTTTTTACTTGTAACATGCACATTTTTAAAAGCATAGCTGAGCTTGACAGGGATGGCATGGTGGCAGAGTGAGTAACGCTGTTGAATCACAGCAAGAAGGTCCTGTGTTCAGTTCTTTTCTGTGTGGGGTTTGCATGCTCTCCACGTGTCTGTTTGGCTTTCCTCCAGGAGATATCCTTCCACAGTCCAGTGACATGCCTATTAAGTGAATTGGAGAAGTTAAATTTCCCCCTAGTGTGTTTGTCTATGTGTCTGCCCTGCATTGGAATGGTGACCTGTCCAAGGTGTTTCTTGGCTTTTCAGCCAATGTGAGCTGGGATAGACCTCTCACGACCCTACAGAGGACATGCAGTTAAGATTGTGAGAAGGAGTGATGAACTTGACAGGCTGATGGAAACAAACTAAGAACTAATAACTAATATCAAGATAAAGATATTCCTGTGCTATTCAGTTTCTATTGAATTGAATTAAATAGAAATGAACTGAACTGAACTGCGTGGATTCCTCTGAGTGTGTGTGTAAAATTTAAAAGGCTATCATATAGAGACAAATAAGCAATTAATTAAACTGGAGCCACATAAGAGAGAATGAGAACAATGGTGACCGGGTAATGCAGAGAAATTGATGGACTACTGTTAAAAATCAAAGAGTATCAGAGAGGCGGATTGAAATGTATTGACAAATAGTGAAAGTGAAAATGATTATTCTGGTCATTGCGAGGTCACAGCACAGCACACAGTGAACCGAAATTAGACCTCTGCATTGCAAACACCATGCAGCAGTGGGAAGCTATGAAAGCGCTCGGGGAGCAGTGAGGGGGACAGTACCTTGCTCAAGGGTACCTCAGGGCAACCTACTGGTAAGGGGTTTGAATCCACAGTCTTCCGATCCTGTGGCCAACTCCCTAACCACTAGGCCACCACTGCTATAATACATGTAATAACTAATAATACATAAGGCCTAATAATCTTAGACATGTTGTCTCTTATATTCAGATGTTTTATTTTCTAGACTAGATAGAAATATAGAGAGACAGAGAGAGAACAGATTTCTTTTCAGACATTGTTCCTCAGCCTCTTATTGCAGCCACTGTTGGCTTTCAGATGTACCCGACCCCCATCTCCCTGTCCCAGATCCTCACAAAATGAGCTTGATCACATGATTCGTAGCTTTTGCACCCACCCTTCCAACGCCCCAATCCCCCTAAATAGGGTTCCGGTGACGCCACCTGCGGAGCCTAACATCAGGCCTCATCTATGGACGGAAGAGCAACACGCAACATGCAATAGACGCAACACACATATACACAACCCCTGGACACGTAGCACACGCCATGGCACCAGGACATAGCAGCATGGCCCTGATGGACAAACCAGACTCACAACAACAACACACACACACATACACACATGGGACTACAGAGGAAAATTCGAATAGGCTGTCTCTAGCAGTAGAATAGACGGGCTCACCTTTATTGTTGTGGCCTGACTTCCCGACACCTTCCGTTTGGGCTCGGACACAGATGGCCAAAGGCTGGAACAAGTGCGCCCGCTGAGAGTGCATCCAAACACACAGGAGAATGGAGGTGGGTTGGCTCAGGCAGCAGGCCTGGCTGAACTTTAACCTGCATGGAACTCAGTGGGTGTGGGTGGCACACCTGTAGTGCTTAGTGGCTAGACGGGAGTGGACAATATACAAAAGAACTGCATCTAGTAGAACAGAGTAAGGATGTTTCTGGGGACACTGAACATGTGTGTGTGTGTGTTTGTGCGTGTGTGTGTGAGGAGTCGTGGGGGTGTTTCTGTCTGACAGGAAGTGCGGGTCAGCTGTCTACGTGTGTGTGCGGCCTGGCCCAGGCCAGCAGGTCAGGGCTGGGCAGCCCGCAGGAAATGGCCAAGACATTCTGGCCCTGCGCAGGCGGACTTAACCCTAACACTGCCAGTCTTGCAAGCACAAACATACAGTGGACACACAGGCACACACACACACACACATAAGCTACAGCTGGAACTGAGACCCTGCAGACAGGCCATGTGTGGACAGCTTGTAGCTAAAGATAGATAGAGCGCTTGCCTAGACAGAGAAAACGATGTTATCTTTTCAGCTGTTTTATTGCATATTAATCACGCATCCAATAGCTTGTGTATCCAGAATCACAGGAACAAACAAAACAAGGTGTGCATCAAATTGTTTGGTGCTGAATTTCTAAATATAACTTGCCCTTGACACATCCACCCCTATCGCACACACACATACACACACAACACAGTTCTGCCTCCCACACTGAAAACAATAGTGAGCAGCACCCTTGTTGTGTAACACACACCCCCTTTACCCCCCCAACCACCACACCCACAAATGGTCTGTCCCGCTTGTCCTAGCTGCTGCTTTTTGGCCGACACTACTGAGTGCACTAAGGCAAGACATCAGGCCGCAGTCTGACCACTGCACTGTAGGAATGTAAAATGCGTCATCGTGCAACAATAAGCTGAAAAGGCCAATTGAACTGCATTATGATAAAGCAATTAGCCAAAACAGAACAGTCGTTACACTGATTTTACCAAGTAATAAGTGTTCGGGTACGACGCAAAGCAGCCACCCCCCCTCAACCCCCCCCCCCTCAAAAAAAAATACTATTTGATTACTCTATCATATCTATTTTATTATTATTTGCAATAATCAGAATAATAAACACTTCTGCCAAGCAATGTCAACACTATGCTATGCTTGAGCAGCAACATATGTAGGACTAAACTGACATGTGCAGACATTCACTAGCCCCAAAAGGACACTTGGACAATTTAGACAATTAAGCGTTACTGAAGTCTCCAGGTCATTTGATAAATGTTTCACAAAATCACATTTGTTTCAGAGAAAGTGAGTGACTACCCTTGTCATTGCGAGGTCACGGCACAGCACACATGAACCACAACGAAATTGGACCTCTGCATTTTACCCATGCACACTCAAACCCGTGCAGCAGTGGGCAGCTATTGAAAGCGCCCGGGGAGCAGTGATGGGGACGGTACCTTGCTCAAGGGTACCTCAGGGCAATCTATTGGGAAGGGGTTTGAACCCCCGATCCTCCGATCATGCGGCTAATGCCCTAACCGCTAGGCCACCGCTGCCCCTTTTCTTTTTTTTTTTTTTTTTTTTTTTTTTTTAAAGCACAAAAAGCAAAAAAACACTTTAATTTCAATGTCAAGCTGACATGTTTGTCTGGAGAGAACCTGGAGAGGTACTGTACTAGAAAGCACACTTGTAAATGGGGTGAGCTTGTGTTCACTGATGAGATCATCAACTGTGTACAGCAGCACCGCACATGCAAACCTGCAGATGTCTGCACAGAAAGCTGCTCAAATGATAACAATCTGATACACACCAGCTGCCATTTGACAGAATACTTTGACAAAAAGAAAATTGCAGTTGTGGAATGGTCTGTTTAAAATAAATTTGACAATTTGTTTCCTAACACAATGAACTTCATGCATTTATAAGTATGACACAAATGTCCAAATATTTTTTGGGGCAACTGTTTGTGTGCTTTGAGTATTGTAGAAGAACTTTTCATGTGCCAGTCAGATCTCCGGACTGGAACTGTTTTATAACCAGTTCTGGTCAATAATATTCAATATGATGAGGAAAATGTGGGCTCATTTTTGGCCAAAATAAAACGTTAAACCTTTAACATTAAAATAATAAAAAAACAAAATAATCCAATCAAAATGAATAGAAAAGTAGTGAAAGTTCATTTCATGAGGCATTGATTCCTAGTCAAATCAACATGTGGCCTACGATTTTCACCCCTGCTTCATGGCAGTGTGGACGCCATCCTCTGGAGTGTGGCGACAGGAAGGGACTGGGCTAATGGAATTCTCCAGCCATGGAGGACTGGAGGAGAGTCTGACGTTTTCAGAGAGGCATGATGCCGCAGCAGAGCACTGATGGTCCACACAGGGGCAGGAAGTAGAGGTCTGTAGCAGGCCACGTTTACATTCCTGCGTTCTTTGCTTAATGGCTTTTTTATAAATAGGTGAAGGATGAGTCATGAGCTGGCCGCTGAACCACCCCCCACCCCCACCCCACCTCGCTGCACCTCAGGAGTGGTTCAGGCGGGACCCTTCAGCCTGCAGTTTCCTGGTGCCACACACAGGGCATCGGTCCACAGGAGCTGCCAGATAGCACGGCCAAACTTGAGCAGGGATCATCCTGTTTTGGGATGCTGATGTGACCTTGAACAATTTTATTTTCCTGCGGTGGCCTGCAAAACAGACAGCTGTTATCTTTGCTCTATGAAGCAAGTTCGTCATGCTCTCAGCTCCTTCATCATGAACTTAAACCCTTTAAACCTAAGGACTGACATGTGGGCAACAACTTACTTTCTCTCTCTCATAACTTAATTTCTGTAAAATGAATTATTGATTCTGTGTAAAAAAAGAGCCGCATTCTCAAATGTATAATATGTTCATAAAACATATATGTATTCCAAGCAATTGTACCCAGTTTTTTATTTAATGTATCCATTCATCATAAAATTTTCCTACAATTTGAAGGGTGTCTAGAAATTATGTTTACAGCAGAGACGACATCAGCTTCATAGTCATTACTAGGTATGAAATAATGCTCATATTCCCAAGTTTGATACAATTTTTCAGTTCTGTTTGATGAGATTTTATATGTGAGATGTTGTTAAAATTACTTTACAACTGTTATTAAAAACAACACATTTGATTGTGTGAGCAAATTATATATCTCACCTGCTCCAACTTTACTCTGGTTTTGATCAATAGCATCCATGAGAGCATGCAAATGAGAGACTCTAGGAAGAGACTGAGGTCTTTGTTGTTTAAACAAGCATTTTGGAAAGCTAACTGAATAATAATAGTCAAATAAAATTAAAGGAATTATTGAAGATGCGGCCTGATCATTAGGCCCCTGTTGCAACTCTTTTTTTTTTGCAGAAGGCAGACTGTCACAACTTGTGCATGTGTGTATTTGGTATATGTGTCTATGTCTATCGTGGTGATGGCCCTATTCCAGGCCATGAACTGAGCCAGTGAGGGGTCTGTGTGTTTCACATCCCTCTTCAGTCAAACACAAACACACACGTCCGGCCAGCCTAACCCACACTATCTCTCTGGCTTCTAGTGCCAAACACATATTCACACAAACACACACACAGAATCACCCTCTGTTCCTGCTCTAAACCCATTTCAACTCTTCCCACAATGATCTTGTCATCTTCCCACTCTTCTTCCTTGCTCCCTCTTCTTTCTCATCCTCCTCTTCCTTCTCTCCATTCCATACTAACACCTTATTGTCTTTGCTCTCTTCTTCTTCATCCACTTCCTGTGTCTTGCTCTGTGTGCCCCTTACGCCCACTCCTCTTTCCTCCCCCTCTTTCTTGTAGTTTCAACCACCCCTCGCCCTTTCTTTCTCTCTTCGGGACGACTCTGTAAGCACAGACATTGGGGCCTCTGCCAGTAAACTGGGGCAGAACAACTAAAGATGCTCACACACACACATACACCCCCGCACCCACACATATACGCCTGTGTACACACACCCACAGAAGCCAGTTAGAGATGTTCACACCAGTTGCTAGAAACTGTGGAGGGATGTTCTGGTGACTAATTTTATTCTCAGACTTTCTATGATTAACAAATATGACACTTCAGTTAACAAAACACTTCCCCATAACCCTCCAGCCTGTTTCCTTTCCTTCTGTGAGTGAAAGGTTCACACGTTCCACCATCCACAGTTCCAGATCACACTTCAGCTCCTTGAAGAAGCTCACACTTTCAACTCTCACTTTCCCTCTCGTTTATTCTCTCAGACAGAGACTTTCTGACTTCTAATGGGTTTTGATGTTGTCCCTTTGTCTAAAATGTCTCATGAAACTTGTGATCCTGGGAACAGGAGGGAGAGAAAGCGTCAGGAAGCGATGAGAGAAAGAAAGAGAAAAAGCGAGGCACAAGTTGTGGCTGGTACAAGAAAACACAGCACCTTAGGAAAGAGTAGAACATGCCACTGTGTGTGTGTGTGTGTGTGTGTGTGTGAGAGAGTAGAGAGAGAGAGCGAAGAGAGAGAGAGAGAGAGAGAGAGAGAGAGAGAGAGAGAGAGAGAGAGAGAGAGAGAGAGAGAGAGAGAGAAAATAAGAGAGAGAGTATAAAATAAAATGATATATCCCCAATCCCGGCCAACGCAGCAGTTTAGCAGGGCAGCGGTGGTCTAGTGGTTAGGGAGTTGCCCCCAGGGAGATGGATCGGAAGATTGTGGGTTTGATTCCCTCACAAGTAGGTTGCCCTGAGGTACCCTTGAGTGAGGTACCATACCCGTCACTGCTCCCCGGGCACTTTCAATAACTGCCCACTGCTGGGCAATGACATGGGTTGTCACTTTCACTTTTTTCAATTGACCTATCCATGCTCCGTGTAGAAACACATTACTACAACTATAGGACAAGCTTAAAAGAAAAAGTCTCATTCTTCCTTTCATGAAATTTGGAAAAATTGTGATCCATGTCACACTGTTTACGTAGAGTAGCAATAAACAGTTTAATAGGCTATAATAGGCTATAATTATTAATAATAAACAATGTCGTTTTTTGCATTTTTAACTAATTAAAACTAAGAAAGTGTACAGTTCCATCAGTTGTTAGCATTTGAATTGCCATTTTTTACTTTATAAACCTTTGTTTAAATTTACATTTTAAAAAGTCTGTTTCTCATGCTTTAAAGGAAAACACAGATGTTCGTTGTGGTCTCAGATTTTTGTTGCATTTTAGTGATGACAATTCTGAACTATCCTTGATGAGCTGAAAAAAGATCGAGAAAGGCTGAGAAAGAGTGAGAGGGAAACAGAAAGACACGTTTCTAATTTGGTGTGTGTGTGTGTGTGTGTGTGTGTGTGTGTGTGTGTGTGTGTGTGCTGTCATGCTCAGTGTTATCACGTTATCAGCGGCGTGGACAAATCCATAGTGGAGCTTGTATGGGACTATTGCTCCAAGTGTGTTTATTTCTCACCCAAACACTGGCCAGTTATACTTACTAATGGGAGCACTAATCTCCTTCACCGTGACACATACTCATTCTTACTAACAAACATTCACACGCACGTGGATATTCTCCTTTTCTCATTGTATATGAATACACACATGCAGAACTCCCCTCACTGATGTTTTTAGTTGGCCTATCTCCTCAAAATTCTCAAAAGCAACATGTCCTCTTATTGCTCACAAGCTACAAATTAACAGGCAAAAATTTACGGTATTAATTCGAATTGCAGACGTTTTATGTCTCCGTAAATTTCAGTGCCGCACCCGTCTCTGTCAGATCTCAGAAAGATAACGTAAATCTTTTCCTGGTGTTCTTCCACAGACCCCAGCATGCATGTGTAGCCGACAGTGTCCGCCTCAAAGTCTGCCTTCCAGAAGGCTTCATTAGTGTGTGTGTGTGTGCGTGTGTGTGCGTGTGTGTGTGTGTGTGTGTGTGTGTGTGTGTGTTTATGTCCAAGTGTCCAAAAAAAGTTGCGTGTTTGTGCCTGAAGAAGTAACACCCAGACAGCAGTCACGCTTTTTGTAAGCACCTACACCAACACCCTTTCAGCTCAACTCCACACCGCCCATACAGCTGAGAGAGATACTGAAAGTGATAAGTCCTGCACTTCCCTGCCTATTTCACAACACTAAAGCAATCATTTAGAAAAAAGTAATTGTGTTGTTTCCCCTTTCCCCAAATACAATCAAACAGGTAACAGTATTTGCTGTGGTATTTACACAAATAAAGATTAGAAAGAGATCTAGACACCCTTTCTAATTAAAGAGGTCAGCTGTAATAATTGTTGATACGGTCTTGTAGTGGGACCATATTCTCTGGAGACGCCACTCCATCCAGTACTTTTGGAATTAGCTGGGGTGTTGTTTGTGGTCCCCTGGAAAGTAGTTGAGATACTTTCCAAATGCAGCCTAGTCTGTGGACTACACTGTACATCCCATAGCTAAAAACAATAACAGCACCAATCTTATAACCTGTATTTTTAATACATGTATATAAATAGAGTCGAAAATCAGTTATTTTCAAGATAACCAAACACTTATGAGAGGCAAGTGTGAGATGATTTAGACACAATGCTTATTGATGAAGTATAAGCTTCTATTTTTAGCATTTGCTTCACACATTCTGTAGGAGTAGCCGACTGAGTTGGTTGTGTGTGTGTTTCATGTTTACAGAACAGACACACTGGTGATGGAGGATGTGACACATGGCCTGGTGTGTGGATGACTTCACTGCCCGCACCCAGGGAGCCTACTTCATGGTGCACTACAGACACAGCTGCCTGAGCCTGTTGTGTAAAGCACCCTTGGGTTTGTGAAGGGCACTATATAAATAAAACTTTTTGCTGTTGTTGATGTTGTTGTTGAGTAGCTCTCTCAGGGCGTACATACATGCATTTGGCAGGCAGTATGGTGATATGTATCTTCAGATGCTACAGGTCTGTCACTGTATGGTTTTCTGTGCATCAGAAGTAATGAAAGAACGCTGCTTTTCCTAACCAGGGTTACAGGGTGGTGCTGAAGGTAGAAAAATAGCCTGATCAGGTCACCAGTCTATGAGAAGTATCTAGTCAAGATCAATAAAGGAAAGAGGAAAGCCTGAGATGATCAAGACGTGCAGTTTGCTTTGTTAGAAATGAGGTATAAGATTCTGTTGCTTCTGGTTTTTTTGTACCTTGGTATTTGAAGCAAAGCTCAAACACCAAACAAGCTGTTTGGCTTCTTTAGGTGCAAGGGGATAACTTTGTGGATTTTAGAACTTTAATGGAGTGTGCTTGGTAATATAACCTATGCAGTGTGAGAGGCACTGGATGCTCCAGAGCTTCTTGCTTCACTGACCGTGGGGGAACAGCCTTCTCAAATTCACACCATCACAGTGTTACGACAAACCAGCAGCATTGCTTCAAACTGTATTGTCACTTCTGTCTCACACACACACTCCCATACACACAAACACACACACACACACACACACACACTTTATCCTACTCCTCCTTCTTTGCTTACTGGTCACATCTTGGCCTAGCTCTACTGTGTGTGTGTGTGTGTGTGTGTGTGTGTGTGTGTGTGTGTGTGTGTGTGTGTGTGTGTGTGTGTTAGTGTGTGTTAGTGTGTGCTGCAGCTATAGTTCCCGTGTCCAGGCAGGGCTTCCCCTGATGCCTGTGGCCTCAGGCTCTTTTGCCAGTCTTCTCTGCTTCTTACATCCTTTCTTCCTCTTCGGTACTACTCCCTCTACACTGTAAGCACAGCAGTGCTTTCAGCAGTTCACATCATTTATTCATCACCCTCTTCTTGCCCAGTCTGAGTATATGTGTGTATATAAGAGAGAAAACCTTATTTGTATTCTAGTCGAGTGAACACAAACAGCATCTTGTACTTTGAAAAAAAGAGCGCTTATGATATATCATTAGTGAGGCTGCAAAGTAGGAAGTGTGAAAGAGTATCTGTCTAAGAGTTTTTCTTCTTAGAAACGGTGCCCTCGTTTGTTTTGACACCTCTGCTGCACAGGATGGGTGGTTGTAGTTAGGTAGATACCCACAGCTGTATGGCAGGAAGTGGCATGGTTCAGTTCACACCTTTACCCTTCTCAAACTCTCACTTCTTGTTTGCCTATGTTCCCTTAAATGCAGTGGAATCTTTGAATTTTTGAGTATATTCGACTGGTTAAGTTGCCTTTAAGCTATTTTCACTTAGTTTTATTATTTTTTTATATATTATTTACTGTATAATGTATATAGAAAGCTTATGGATCATTTACAATTTTTAGCATTTAGGTTTCAGACTCATCTTAAAAGGCATTCATTTCATAGTTCATAGTTTTTTTCTCATCAGTATACATACAATACCATGAAAATAAAAAATAGGCTTACAAGGTTTTGTCAATTTTATTAAAATACAAAACTAAAATATCTCATTTCCATTTGTGTTTAGACTTAGACTTACTACTAGGTTTGTGCACTTTTTTCAACACTCACAGCTATCTCGAGAAGTCTTCTCGAGAATAATCTTATGAGCACAGTTTTCTTTTAGAAGTTTCTCCTCAGCTTCATGGAGTTTTTCTGAAGCCACTACATGTTTCTTGAAGGTATACTTTTGATCCTTGTCTTGTTGAAATGTGAACATTAGCAACAGCCTTAAATCCTGGGCACTTTAGAATATCAAACAGAATAGTTTTCTCCATCTTTCCCTTTATCCTTAATGGTCTCCCAATCCCTGTTTTAACAAAGCATCTACACACCCGATGCTGTATCACTTTAGGAATGGTATCAGTGAGGTAACGCTCATTGCCTGGTTTCCTCCACTTCCACTGTTTGGAACTGTGGCCAAATACAAAGACCAGAATATTTTTGCTTCTCATGGCTGAGAGTCCTTCAGGTGCTTTTTGTCCCAATCCCATTGGGGTATTATATGCCTTTTTGTGAGGAATGGCTTTCCTCTCTTCAATCTATAATTAAGGTCTGATTGGTTGGTCATGTCTGGGGCGGTGGTGGCCTAGTGGTTAGGATGTTGGCCACATGATCGGCGGATCTGGGGTTCGAACCCCTTCCCAATGGGTTGCCCTGAGGTTCCCTTGAGCAAGGTGCCTTCCCTGTCCTGCTCCTCCCTGTTTGTTTGGGACAAGCGGCGGATGGATGGTTGGTCATGTCCTGGACTTATGGACCTTCTGTAAAGTTTTCATTCATAGCAACCATTTGTTTCTTTGTTTGATCAAAACCTTTGCCATCAATTATTCAGTTTGTGTGGGCAAGGAAGCCTAGGCAAGGGAGGTTCTTTAAGACCTCTTTCATTTGAGAATGATGACAGGTACTATGCACTTGACACTTTCAATGCTGCAGACATTTTCTTGTATCCTTCCTGTGCCTTGAAATAATTCTGTCTCACAGGTCTGCATGTAATTCTCTCATGCTTTGGTTTTCTTTCTGACATACACCATCAAAAGTGAAACCTTATATAAACAGGACTTTCCTTATTATGTTCAATTCATTCAGCTAGCCACAAATAGACACCAATCAAGATGCAGAAGCATCAAGAACCATTGATACAAGTAAGATGCACCAGAGCTAATTTGAAGCTTATTAAAATGGGATATTTTTTTTTTTGTTCCTTATTACTAAACTAATATTTACACAAATTAAAACCAACGCAACCTTGCTATTCTAACCTTGTCTACAAGATGTCTAACCTGAGCTGTCCCTCTAATATACTCATTTTTATTCCTGTCCATCCTCGTCACACTCAATGAAAATCTCAGCATCTTTAACTCTGACATCTCCAGCTCTGCCTCCTGTCCTATCATCAGTGCCACCGTCTCCAACCCATACAACATAGCTGGTCCCACTACTGTCCTGTAAACCTTCCCTTTTACTCTAACTGGTACCTGTCTATCACAAATCACTCCAGCCACTCTTCTCCACCCATTCCAACCTGCCTGCACTCTCTTCATCGCCTCTCTGCCACACTCTACATTACACTGAACTGTTGATCCCAAGTATTTAAACTCCTCCACCTTTGTTACCCCCACTCCCTGCATCCTCACCACTCCACTTTCCTCCCTTTCATTCACACTCATGTATTCTGTCTTTGACCTACTCACTTTCATTCCTTTCCTCTCTAGATCATATGTCCATCTCTTCAGGTTCTCCTCAAGTTGCTCCCTACTCTCACTGCAGATCACAATATCATCAGCAAACATCATCGTCCACGGAGACTCCTGTCTAACCTCGTCCGTCAACCTGTCCATTACTATTGCAAACAAGAATGGGCTTAGTGCTGATCCTTGATGTAATCTCACCTCTACCTTAAATGCATTCATCACTCCCACTGCAGATCTCACCATTGTTACACTGCCATCATACATATCCTGAACTACTCTCACATACATAACTGTAACACTTGACTTCCTCCTACAAAACCACAACTCACAACTCCTCTCTAGGTACCCTGTCATATGCTTTCTCCAAGTCCACAAAGGCACAATGCAACTCCTTCTGAACTTGTGCTTCTCCATCAACACCCACAGAGCAAACATTGCATCTGTAGTGCTCTTTATTAGCATGAAACCATACTGCTGTTCACTAATCCTCACCTCTTTTCTTAACCTAGGTTCAATGACTCTTCCCCATAATTTATTCTTGCATCACCCTTATTCTTGAAAATCGGTACCAGTACACTTCATCTCCACTCCTCAGGCTCCTCTCACTTTCCAAGATTGTGTCAAACAATCTGGTCAGAAACTCAACTGCCATCTCCCCTAAACATCTCCATGCTTCCACTGGTATGCCATACAGTCCAAAAGCTTTCCATTCTTCATCCTCTTCATCGCTGCCCTTACCTCCATCTTGCTTATTTGCTGCACTTCCTGGTTCACTATCCTCACATCATCCAATCCTCTCTCTCTCTCATTTTCTTCATTCATCAGCCCCTCAAAGTATTCCTTCCATCTGCTCAACACGTTCTGTTCCCCTGTGAGTACATTTCCATTTCTATCTTTAATCACCCTGACCTACTGCACATCTTTCCCAGATCTGTCTCTCTGTCTAGTCTTTCGGTAAAGGTTCTTTTCTCCCTCCTTACTGTCCAACCTCTCCTACAATTCACCAAACACCTTATCATTGGCCTTTGCCACTGCTTTCTTCGCCCTGCGGTTCATCTCCTTGTACACCTGACTACTTTCTTCATCTCTCTGACTGTCCCACTTCTTCTTTGCCTCCCTCTTCTTTTGTATACATTCCTGGACTTCTGCGTTCCACCACCAGGTTTTCTTATCTTCCTTCTTCCTTCCAGATGCCACACCAAGTACATTTCTAGCTGTCTGCCTTATCACTTCTGCAGTACTTTCCCAGCAATCCGGTACAGGTGCAGCCAAAATTATTAGCCCCCCAGGAATTATGTAACATTTTTTCAATTCAATTCAATTCAATTTATTCTTATATAGCGCCTTTTACAACACAGTTGCCCCAAGGCACTTTACAATGGTGGTGGATGGTGGAACAGGTTACAGTGATAGATGTTAAAGCCGGACAACTACGAAGGAGAGAAACCAAAAACTCCACTATGTGGAGAAAAAAAACCTCTGAGGGTTCAAGGTCAACCGGCTACCCAACCCCCTTGGGTATACTAACAGTACAAAGTTAGTTTGATTTTAAACTCCAGGATCAGTGAGGAGTCCCAAGTTGCTTCCAGGTACCGATGAGCTGCCAAGGTCCCTTGGCGCATCAGATGCATCACACAGACCAGATGGTAGCTCGGCATTGGACTCAGGTGATGACCACAGCGGGCCCCCCGGACATGTGGGGAGAGAAATTTTAGAATTTTTCTAAACGTCTTCCCAATGTTTGCAGCACTGATGAAACTTGATATAAGCAAACATTCCCCAGTTCTTGCTTTATATCAAATATAGTAAAAAATGGGGTGGTCAAAAATATTGGCCAAATATTGTGAATGTTTGCTTTCAAAATACACCTACAGTAATTAACCAATCAGCTTTGAAAACACACCTGTGCAGTCAATTGGCTTTCTAACAACACCTGCAATCAATTGGCTTCCTAACAACATTCGATCAGCATACAAAGACTCCATGGAACAGGGCACTTGAACACATGAGAGGGACTACTGTTACTCACCATGCCAAAGACAAAGGAAATCAGTCTGGAGCTCAGAAAGAAGATAGTAGAGGCTCATGATAAGGGGGAAGGCTACACTGCCATTTCCAAGCGATTCACAGTGTCTAGAGCTGCTGTACGTTGCATCATTGCCAAGTACAAGAAGACAAATTCTGTAAGAAACAAACCTGGCCGTGGCCGTAAGCGCAAGATTTTAAGAACTTTGGACAGGAAAATAGTCAGAGATGTCAGCAAGGAGCCCCGGACATCTGCCAAGATGATTGTTGCTGACCTGGCCTGTTCAGGAGTTGATGTTTCAAGGAACACAGTTGTGCGGGCTCTTCATCGTGGTGGGCTTCAGGGCCATCATCCCAGAAGAACCCCTTTACTCAAAGAGCGGCACATCACAGCCCAACTGAGGTTCGCCCCTGAACATTTAAAAGGTAAAGATGAGTTTTGGAAGTCTGTGCTTTGGTCTGTTGAGACTGAACTGGAACTGTTTGGGCACATGGATGTTGCTTATGTTTGGCGAAGAAAGGGAGAGGCCTTCAACCCTAGGAACACAGTTCCTACAGTTAAACATGGTGGTGGGAGCATCATGCTGTGGCGCTGTTTTGCTGCCTCAGGCACAGGGAGCCTTGTGCTTGGCATCATGAAATAAGAAAATTATGTTGACATTTTGAGGGAGAAAAAGCAGAAATGTGCTTGTAGTCTAGGCTTAGGTCATCACTGGGTCTACCAACAAGACAATGACCCAAAGCATACATCGAAATTAGCCCAACAGTTCCTCGAGGATACCAAAAACAAGATCCTGGAGTGGCCCGCACAGAGCCCAGAGCTCAGTCCTATTGAGAATCTGTGGCGGGTGCTGAAAGTGAAAGTCCATGCTCAGAAACCATGCAATTTGGACCAGCTAGAACAATTTGCAATGGAAGAATGGGCCAAAATCCCACAGGAGACCTGTGCCAAGCTAGTACAGAACTACTCTAAGAGATTGTTGTCAGCTGTGGCTCAGAAAGGGTACACTATTGACTATTAATGACCAGGGGGCTGTTTCAACTCAGTGTATCAATAAAATATCCTAATTGAACTTAGTGGACATTGTTTTTAACAGTGTATTTGTTTCCAAAATAACACTTTTGAATAACATTTCCGCTTTCCTGCACTTCTTTCTCTCCTCCTCCCTCTGGACATGCCTTCCTCCTCTTCTTCTTCTCTTTGGCCAACAGTAGTCCAATTTCAACCAGGGCCCTGTAGGCTAACAGTTGTTGTTAACCCGGGCCTCGACCGATCTGGTAAGGAACTTGTTTTATTGTCCGCATTTTGATTGGGCAAAGTTTTACACCGGATGCCCTTCCTGACGTAACCCTCCCCATTTATCCGGGTATGGGCCCGGCACGAAGAAATACACTGGCTTGTGCATCCCTAGTGGCTGGATTATTTAAACATATTAAAATAACACTTCAAAATACCTGAGGAGTATAATAAGTAGATTTCAAAAGGAAAAAATTTGTAAAAATGTATATTCCCTCCCATAGCTGTGGAAAAACAAGGCCAATTAATTCAGTTTTGCTATGCACTGAAGACATTTTGGTTTGAGATCAGTTTGGTTTTCTTTTATTTGGTAAATTAATTGAAGGGAGCAGTGATGGGGACAGTACCTTGCTCAAGGGTACCTCAAGGCAACCTGCTGGTCTGTGTTTCAAACCTACAACCTCTCAATCCTGTGGCCTAGTCCCTAACCACTAGGCCACTGCTGCCCTTTACTGCATAGAACATGTCATCCTGTGTATAACCCAGCAGTAGAATCAGTCTTGTTTGCCTATTACTAACAGGTGGCTAAAGCTAATGACACTAGCAGTCTCCATAGACAAACATTTCCAACAGAACGGGTCAGGCTGAAGAGTTTACTGTCAATGGGTGCCAGATAAGACCTTTAATTATTGCTCAACAATAAGTGCAGTTGTTGTAAAGTTAAAATTCTAGGGGCAATAAAAGCTCAGTCTCAAAAAAACTACTCTGCATGCCTTAGTGGTCAAAGGTTCATTTGGTCTGGTAAATCTTCATTGAATCCACAATTAATTTTTTTTGTTTGTTTTTTTGTAATCCTGCACAGCCTATTAAATTGATTCTAAACTTTGTAGACTCGCATGCCCTCATGCACAAAGCAAGATCCACAGACATAGCCAAGTTTAGTGTAGAATAAGTTGACTAACCTGCACAGAGACCTGTCTTCAACTAACACCTTTGGGATGATCTGGAAAACTGAGCCAGGACTTTTCATCCCACATTAGCACCTGATCTCACTAATGCACTTGTGACAGACTGGACTCAAATCCCTTCAGCCATGTTTCTACATCTACTGAAAGGCTTCCAAGAAAACTAGGGGTTGTTACTCCAGAAAAGGGGGGACAAACTCCCTATTATTACCCTTGATTTCAGACCTCTGGCCATGTATAATATCAGCATTATACAACATATGCATACATTTCAGAAAGCTTTAGAGGTGTTAGTATGTTACTGTATGCAACCTTCAGTTAAAGAAGTTTGTGTGAGGAAAAATGATGCTTGACGAGTTTCCTTTTCCCTCATTCAAAAACTTTCTTAGTACATGCTGCTGCTCTCAACCACTCACTCTTTCTCTCTCTCCATCCTTCTCTTTGCCAATAGCTTTGGCTGCCGTGCTCAGAGCCAGATGCCTTGGCAAGGATGAGCTGGCAGCTCAGTTCAGGGGAGACTCCAGGGCCATGACTTATTCATATGGCTTAGTACACAAAAACATGGGGAACTGCTCAAGGACAGAAATGTATACTACATTCTGAGAGAGAGAGAGAGAGAGAGAGAGAGAGAGAGAGAGAGAGAGAGAGAGAGAGAGAGAGCAATGAGTTGGCTGTAAGGCTCCTGCTTACTGGCTGTGTGTGTGTGTGTGTGTGTGTGTGTGTGTGTGTGTGTGTGTGTGTGCACTCCATCTTACATTGTTATATTGTTATGTAATGTACAATCACTAATAAAAATAAAAGTAAGTTTAATGTGTGTGTGTATATATATATATATCATTTCTGTTTCAGAGATCGGTTTACAAGAGCAGCCTACAGAGACATCCTTAAATTAAGAAAAAAAATGTAGAAAAGTTTCTTTTTTCTTTTTGTTAACTTTCTTTTCTTTTCTTAACACAGTTTTGTACTGCGTTAAGATGTCCCATAGTTTAATGTTCATGAAGCTAAAAACATTGCCCCATGATGATCAGTCTGGATGTACAGATGCTGAACACAAATAATGCATTGAAAAAGTAACTGGCCTTTCTATGCCCCACTCAGAGGTTGAGTCTTTCAACTGGTTTGCTTGGACAACTAGAAAACCAGACACAAATTTTATTTGATACTGACATTTTTGATTGCCAAACATCCATTGCAATGCCTGGCGATGATTTGACATGGTTTTACTAGTGAATCCTCCCCCGCATATATTGTCCTTTCACAGAACCAGTTTTTTTTTACATATAACAACTGTAACTGCTTTTCTGTTCTTGAGGTAAGCTCTCTGTGGTCATGTTAGAAATTATTAGCACAGTTCTCTTCATGAAACACTGTTTGCCATTGTTATGCTTCACTGTGCAAAACTTTATTTTTATCAGCCAACCAAATCACTGAATTTGAAACACAATAATTATTTATTGAATCTGAGTTCTTCTGATTTTCCAGCCAAGATGGCATGCTTTCATGACAGTAACACTTCTTAGCAGCAACAGGCTCTATATGCAAATGCCACATCTGGACTAAAAATATTAAAAGACTAAAAGTCTTTTGATACCTGGATGGCTCTTCATTTATTCACTCATTCATTTTCTGAGCTGCTTACCCTAATCAGGATGGCAGGGGATGCTGGAGTTTATGTGCTTTTTGAGTGAAAGTCAGAAGAAATACAAGAGCAGGATGCCAGTCTGTTGCAGGACATATACACAGACAAAGGCATACATATAAAGAATCACATTTAACCACATCTACATCACCTAACATGCATGTCTTTGGAAGGTTGGAGGAAAGTATTCGAATGTATAACCAATGTAGAAATGGGGAGAACATGTAAGTTCCTTGAACTGAACCCAATGAGAACACAACACTAACCAATTTGCCTGTATACTTCCAGGACTTGCAGATTAAAGCTGATATTTTGTACTTTATTCAAAGTCAAATTTCTTTTCCAGTGTGCTTGTTTACAGAACAAAATGAGAAAAACTGCTAATGACCAGAAGCTATTGTTTCAGTCTTTCATCACATCATTTAACATTTAAAGCTGTTACTAACAGGAAAGCAAGAAACTAAGATATATATTGATTTTGGGGCAAGAGTTAAAACATTCAGGCCCTGCTCAAGATATTTCATGTGTCCCCGCCCTCTGTGTCTTTGAGCTGTAGCTATGCAGCATGTGCTGTGTTGGCAGGATGTGTGTACCCTTTCACTTGGCTCGGATGGAGCCACTGCCCCTTGCTGTGAGGGTAATGGCCCCGTCAGCACAATACACACCCTTGCCCTTCTCCACCACCCTTTTCCCTGCTGTTTGTCAGTGGTGGGTCATCTGTTTTTTCTCCAGGAATCTCATACACACACATAGACACACAAGCACACACACACTGCCACTGCCACTCTCACAAAAAAAAAAAAAAAAAACGTGCATCAGCAAAAAATGTGTTTTTACTTATTGTCAGGGTTATTATAAGACCTTTTATCTCTGAAATGTTCATGACAAAACTCTTCTCTCTTAATATAACATGAGTCATTAAGGTCATTTCTGGCTCATTTCTGTTGATCTATTAAAATGTATACGTTGTGAAAGGACAGAATTTTCCATGTTGAGTTTAAACATGAAAATAGTATATGAGGTTTTTTGAAGAAGGGGTTCTTGCATGCACACATTGCGTTCTTTACCAATGCACTGCTGAAGCTAGCGTGGCATGAAAGAGCTCTGTGGGCATCCACTCCCCTTTACCCTCCACACCCTTTGACATTAGCAAGTCTGAGGTGGGCAGTGGCACCGCTCACTGCCCGACACCAGACACCTCAGACCTCTGGCATTTGATTCAGGATGATGACACCCAGTGGCAGGATGGGCTCACAGCCAGCACAATCCCTTCTGAAGCACGTAACCAGGCTGGGCATGCTGAGCAGCAGCCCAGCACCATGCCACGCTCTGTCTCCTGGTACAGGAAGCACATCAAATTAAACTGATGCAAGAACCAAAGCTAATGAGCATCAGCCTCAGCTTTGAATAATTCATTTGCATTAACTTTTACTTTTGTTTAAATGTATTAAAGAAAATTTGCTAATAATCTAAGCAACAAGTTGCATGAGCTGCCTTTTAAAAAGTTGATCATTTAAAAAGATTCAAATGAAATGTTGCTTTTTGTTGGAAAATCGCTGTAAAAAAAAAAACAAAATTAGTCTGTGCTGAGGCCTTCTCGCATTGTGTTAGCTTCTCAGCTCTTCAGTGGCTTCCTCCTTGGTTCTGTGGGCAGGCTGTGCTTCCACCGCTGTACTGCCGCCAGTTTGATTAATAACTGCTCTCAGGAGAGATTGCATCTTTTGTGTCAATCTTTAGTACTTAACAAAGGTAATATCATCTCAGCTAAAATAGAGACTTAATGGTAAGCCTTGTCCCCTCACAGCAACCCCTCTGGGATCAATCCCCAGGGGCAGCAGCCCCTATGTGTGTGAAGCCCAGCATCATGCCAAGCTCTGTCTCCTAGTACAGGAAGCACATCAGATTAAACTGATGCAAGAACCAAAGCTAATGAGCATCAGCCTCAGCTTTGAATAATTCAGTGTGGTTTTGTTATAACTGCATTAACTTTTACTTCTGTTTAAATTTATTAAAGAAAATTTGCTAAAAATCTAAGCAACAAGTTGCATGAGCTGCCCTGTAGCTTCAGGTGTTTGCACTGTGCATTGCAACTTTTTTTCTCCAAGGTAACTTTTAAAAAGTTGATCATTTAAAAAGATTCAAATGAAATGTTGCTTTTCATCGGAAAATCACTATAAAAAAAATTAAATATTTGTCTTTGCTGAGGTCTTCTCGCATTGTGTTAGCTTCTCAGCTCTTCAGTGGCTTCCTCCTTGGTTCTGTGGGCAGGCTGCGCTTCCACCGCTGTACTGCCGCCAGTTTGATTAATAACTGCTCTCAGGAGAGATTGCATCTTTTGTGTCAATCTTTAATACTTAACAAAGGTAATATCATCTCAGCTAAAATAGAGACCTGAGCAGGTTTCTCTGCATTTCAGTCTGTAAGCGTTAGGATTGGCTTCAGTTCCTGGTTAGTATAAGTGGCTCAGAAAATGGATGGATAAATACTATTATCTACTATAAGTTTTTATAATGTTAACCTGTCTAACTAAGCTGGCTTGTTTATATATATATATATATATATATATATATATATATATATATATATACGTTTGAACAGGATGTAAAACCAGAACGTTGGTTAACCACAAGTGAAATGAATATTTCTAATAATTTTGTGCATGACCCATCCTTATTTCCTTACAAAGTGATTGTTTTGAAACTTAAAATGAGAAGCTCACCAGCCTTGCATGGAATGGTTTATGTCTAGAAGATTTAAATACCTCAAAGGCCTAAACCTAAAGATCTAGTAGCTTCACTTTCATGCCAGCATAGCACATAAACCGATCAGTTCTCTAATGACAAGGAATAATGCAAGGATTTAAATGCCCTGCTTTCACTCTTATCTGCATTAAACCAGGTTCAGCCCTTGACATTCAGGCTCTTGGCTGTTTGAAACAGGCGGCCCTTTAAGTGCTCTCGTTTTTGTAACATTTATTCTTCTCAAGCTCCTGGATCTCTCCTCCAGTCTGCCCCTGCTTGTTTTTATAAACCTTTTATGACTTCATTACAGCTCTTGAAATTGGAGGGTTTTTTTTTCTTTTTTTCTCTTTTTCTCAGCCCAATAAGCTACACGTGGCAGAGTCCTGGACGCGATTATATTTCTGATATTTTCATGAAATATTTCTGCAGTCCTCTTGCATGGTTAATCAGGAAATGTTAGTGTGTGTGTGTATGTGATGTGGCTGTGAAGCTGTCCTCGGACTAGTTTTGGAGCTGTTCTTTCATGGGCCCCGCTGACAGAGTAATTGATCGGGCTAGTGTTTCATGTAGACCTTCTGTAATTTATGAGATTCATTCAAAAATTTCCCCTTTTCATTGCGATTGGCCCTCTCACCTTGCTGCACTGAACTAGCTGGAGGAGATTCTAAGGCAAGCTCTTACTCACAGGTCACACACTGTTGCCGCTGTGGGGAAAAAATCTGCCGTACAAAGAATGCATTAACATGAATGGGAAATTGGAAATGTACGTTTATAAGTGACATACCATATCATGTTAAAAATACTCCAGTCATAATCCAAAGGAGGCATGGCTCTGAATTTGTGAAACCATAATGCAATGAATTTTATTGCCAAGTTGATTTAGAATACAGATGCAAACAAACAAAAATGATTTTGTTTCACAACGGCTTTTAAAACAAATAAAAGCCTAATTAAAAACACACATTTTAATACCCCACAAATGAAATTTTATACAAAAAAAATTATAAAACATTTGACATGCAATAAATACATTCATTTCACTAAAAGCAATTTATAACAAAGGAAACAATATTGACAATGTAATGTAGAAAAATACTGCTTGGTTTTATTTGTATGGCTTGTTTTTGGTTTTGAAGTCACTTAAATCTTGCAAGAAAGCACTTGAGAGTGGTGTATTAAATTGTATTATATTTGAAATAAGTTCAGAACAAGAAGTAATGGTGATCGCTGAAATCAAAACAGACGTGCTGGTGTGTTGGTTGGCTGGGAAGCAGTGGGAACGTTCACAGTCAGCTTTGTTTTTTTCTTTCTTTTCTTCTCCTACAACACAATTACTGCCCCTGAATGCATCTGATTCAGGTCTACTTCCCAACATGTCCACTTTCTACCTTTACTGCCTCTGCTTTCCCTCCTTGGCTTTGTACATTGTGCCCCTTCTTTCTTTTTTTTCAAATAATTTTTTTGCAGCAATTGTTTAAGACTTACTGGTATATATATATATATATATATATATATATATATATATATATATATGTGTGTGTGTGTGTGTGTGTGTGTGTGTGTGTGTGTGTGTGTGTGCGCGTAGGGTCTCCTGTCAGCTATCTCTGTATGGCCTCCCCTCTGCTTCTGCCCATCAGCAAAAAAGCCTGTGTTTTAGTAATGGCCTTTCCAACTCAAAGCAACACTCCAAAAGAAGCTGGGCAGCCTAATTAAGTCTGACCTAATCTGGAATGGGGAGCAACGACAGGGCTGCCAGCCATCCAGCTGTGTTTGTGCGTGTGTGTACGCGGTCATGCATGACTATCAGCATCTTGATAATATCGGCCACTCTGTTTTGCCATTCTCCTCGTGTCAAACTTTGCCCTTGTGTTTACATGCTTGCTCAAATTCCTCTGCTGGCTAAAGTGAAGTTGTGCTAGGACCAGTACACAAACAAAACCAAATTTACAGGGAGCTGTTCGTTTCCTGTCCATTCATGTGACTGATCTTGCTAGTAAGGGCTCTGCCCGTTTCAGAGCTTGGAGTTGGTACAGCCGAGCACAAGTGCCAATCAAAACATGCTGAAGAAAGCATCAGTGGCCACGGCTCCTGGCTGCAGGCACACAAGAGCCTGTTCCCAGCGTGGGAAGATGGAGTGATAATTTGAGGGCCTGGTAACCTGACACCCATGCTTAGGGCACAAGCTTTAAAATGGAAATGTAAAACCCAGTTCGCTATGACGCTGTCATTTAACGCCATTCAGGAAACAGAAACTTTCTATAACAAAGACCGTGTCCTTACAACTGGCTAAGAGGCCAACTGTAGAGTCCAAACCTTAGAAACTGAGAAGCCAGCTGAAGTGACCAGAAAACAAAATTACATTAATCCATCTTCCTATCCACTTGGTTTTCAGACACACTCTCATTTGTCCCTTCTCTTTTCCTTCAGATAAAAAAAATGTCCAAAAATGTTTTTTAAAGAAATACCTTTGAAGACCACTGGTCCCTTGAGGGATGTTTGAAAGGAGGATTCTTTCAAAAAGTATTTTGTAAATAAGATGTTATAGTGAAGAGCATTTAAAAATTTTAAAAAACCATCCATAAAGGTCTTAAACCAATTGAAGGTTTCCCTACAACCATATGTTGAAGCCAAGGGCCATTTAAACACCTTTATTTTGAAGTATAATGACTAAGAAGTGCAAGGCTGCTTGTGTTCCTCCTAAGCATCTTTCCAAGTGCGTTCTCCTTCATCCATTCTTTCTCTGTCCATTTCCCCTGTTTATCATCCATCGTTTCCTTAATCACAAGCTCCTTCTTTTGTCTCTGACTTTGGTATATTTTTGCAATTATTAAGTTTGGAACAATAGGCCTGACTGCTGTTTATTTGGCCAGTCTTGCCCCACAGAGAATAGCAACACATGCATTCGAGTTCACGGTGGAACGTGATCGGGGCGTGAAGGGGAAGAAAGTAGTTGTTCATATAAACATTTAGACAACTGTCTTCTTCAGCATGAAGAACAGCTGGACGGCACTTCATCAGAAGGCGCGGCTCTGGGCTAGTGGTCAGAGCTGTGGGTCAGTCAGTGGGAGGGGGCACTCAGGGGATGCTTACAGAGAAGCAAGAGAAAGAATGCAGAATTAAACCATGAGAAGGAAAGATGGCGAGTGGGTAGAGGCAAAGGGAGCAGCGCAAGAAGAGAGAGACCGCCAGAGCTGAGCAGCCGAGGGGCGAGTGCAATCATGAGGTGATGATTTCTCCAGAAATGTGCCCTTCTTATGAGTCAATGTGAAACAGCTGAACACAATAAAAACCGTGGAGTGTGTCAAGGCCTGCTTGCTCTCATGCACATGCTCACTCCCTCTTAGCTGTAAGTAGAAAAGACATGCAGATGGACAGGTGCATACCCCAAGAAGCCAAGTTCCATGAAGGCTGGGCCCAGACCAAATTTTGTTCCTTGAAGACTCAGCTCAGAAACTCAGAGCTCATTATCTATACATTGTATCTATATATAGTAAAAGCTTGCAAAATATGCAGGAACAGAATGTAGATTGCACCAACTGTTGAAAGGAAGTGAGTGGTTTTGAAGCACGATTGTGGATAAGAAACTTCTCAAGAATCTCTAGAAGATAAAATTATCACAACAAAATGCAAGGTTTCATCCTCAAGATGAGACCTCAAATCTGTACCACCAGATTCCAAACTGACTGGAATTGAGCCACCAGTGGGACCACAATGGCCATCCTTTAAACACCAGCAGTAATGCAGTAATACGCTTTTGATTTGGCTGTTTATATGTTCTGACAACACACTCTCTGCTGAGTAGATTCCATCAATATAAACTTTAAAGCTAGTTTCGGTAAGCTTTCGTTTGTGCTCTGACTGAGGGAGCTTCCTCAGACTGAGAGGAATATTTCTCTTGGAACAGCTCATGAAGTATGGTTAGTACAGTATATTGTTCCACATATTTCACTTCATCTCTCAACCTTTGCTTTTCTTCACTTGGCCCACTCTGAGGACGCAAAGGGTGACCAGAGGGTTAACAACTCTCTGTAAACTGTCAAATACGGTCTCTGTCCAATATAAAAAAAGGCATTAAGAAGAGACAGAAGAAGCAAAAGAAGAACAAAGTATTGAAGGGCTAACATATGGAGGCTAGGCAATGCATTCATAGCCAGGGTGATAACTGGAGTCTCACTGCTAAGCTCTCTCTCTCTCTCTCTCTTTGTCTCACTCTCTCTCCCTCTCTCCCTCTCTCTCTCCCTCTCTCTCCCTCTCTCTCTCCCTCTCTCTCTCGCTCTTTCTCTCTCTCTCTCTCTCTCATTCCCTATCTTCATCTGCCTATCTGGCTTTGAGCAGAATCGCACCACACATCCTGCGGACTGCTACTACCCAGCCAAAAGTTCACTTCCCCTGCTCAAGTCTGTTCTCTCCCTAGAGCTCAACATTAACACAAGAGCTCGAACAGCTCCCATACAAATAAAAAAGTACCAGAAAGGGTTCTTTGGAGTCATGCCACAAAAAAAAACTTTTGATATATTTTCACTTTCCAAAGAACCTTTCCATGGACAGATCTCTGAAGAAACATTTTTGTAAATGTGATGTGAGCAAGAAAACCCATTTGATAGTACAAAGAATCTTTGCATAATGTAAAGGTTTTAAATCAATAAAAGGTTTTCCTAGAACTGAGCGTCCAAATCAAGAGCAATGTTGGAATGTTCATAAGAGTTCAGAGAAAGATCCGAGCGATGTTCCCCCTTGAACACAAACATAGAGCACATTTTTTTGTGCACATACCCTGTCACTGTTATGCACACAAAACAGCTCGGAAAATAGATACCTTCTCATTCACTTCCCTCTACAGATCTGGAACAGAAGGGCAACATTTTAAGGCAGTTATTTTTCTCTTTCTCCTTTTGTCTATGGAAAAGCAGGAAAAAGGCAAGAGAGAGGGAAGAGTGAGAGAGAGGTTCTCTACTAAAGTGACTTAATGAATGGTGGAGAAGGGGAGTGTGAGATTTATATTCCCACCACTGAAATTCAATTCAAATAGACTGTCACATCTCCTCAATATGTATTAATACGTCTGCGGTCGCTGCTTGCGCTGTTATGATAGCGGTAAGATTGTTCAGAGCCTCGAGGCAGTAGATTTGTATCCCGTTTACACTCTGGGTTTCTTTTGGATACAAACAAATCCATGTGCCCAGACTGTTTTTGTGTGCACATGTGTGTGTGTGTGTGTGTGGGTGTGTACGTGTGTGTTTTGCGAAATTAAGTCGGGAGGAATTTCTGGATCTCTGCTATCCACTTAAAGAGTGTTGGGAAATCTCAGCATCTGTCTCGGCCCCAAACAAGCTGGTTCCTTGTGTGTGGTTTAATAGTCAGTGTATACAAAGCATCAGTACATCTCTGCCAAGGCCTCTGAAGCTCCTTCAGACACACCCTGAACAAACGGGTCAATCAACTTTCCAAACTATGCTCCTCCCTTACCAACTCAACCCTGTGTTTATCATTGCAGGGGAATTATTGATAAACACATAGCATTTTATATACAGCATAACATTAACATTGAGAGCCGATGTTGCTGTCAGCCATTGCTAGGGTGTGTGTGTGTGTGTGTGTGTGTGTGTGTGTGTGTGCTTGTGTGTGCTTGTGTGTGTGTGTGTGTGTGTGTGTAGAATAGAGTAATCTTTGTGTGTGTGCGTCTTCAAAGATGTGCTGCATTCAGTGGAGTACATGCAGGTGTACAGAGAGGGGTATTTTAGAAATAGCATTTTTTTTACCATTAAAGCAGTTTAATTTGCCTTGTATAGCAATTGAACTATGTAAGATTGACATATTACAACCTGACCACAGTATTTTTTTAAACATACGGACAGAACGATAAGCTACTCAGAAAGAAACACTGTTAATAATTACATAACCAAAAAAATGACAGCACAAACAGAATTTTCATATTTTTGAAATAACCACAGGTTTGAAAAAGGACAATTCTCCCTTCAAAAGGTGTGTTCTTGTCTACGTGTGTGTACGTGTGTGTGTGTGTGTGTGTGTGTGTGTGTGTGTGTGTGTGTGTGTGTGTGTGTGTGTGTGCTAACCTATTGCTGAAGCGTTGTGTCCCCATTCAGAGATGGGTCAGGTCCTGAGGTAAGCACCAGTTTCACTTTGCTTTGGTTAAATGATCAAATGTGACCAAAATAAAATCAAAAAGGTATGATATGACAAATTTGCTACAGAATAAAGCCTCTGGAGTACTGCAGTTGCCTCCAATACCTGTAACAGTTTCAGTAAATTCACTAAGGCTAGAAGGGTCATTAGTCCTGTCACAGTGCATTCATGGCTTAAAAGTCTTCACATTCACCTACTGAGGTTGCAATTGTCACTAGTGGTCAACAAACTCCCCTCTGGTACAAATAGGAAAAAGAAAAAAGGCCATTATGTTTTCAGGAATATAAAAATAAGCTAACCCTAAACATGTATTGCCCATATAATTAAAAAATGACATTATTTTAACTAATGTGGCAAACAGAATGCCATGATATTGTTAGTTTTGCATAGTCGGGTGTGTGCTGTTTGAAGCTTATGAGGGCAGGTGGGGTGGGTACGTTCTGGCAGCACACAGATCACAACAACCATTCAGCAGCCATGAAATCTAGGATAAGGCCAACAGACAGCACAAATAGTCTGACAGAATTGGGGATTTCACAGGGCTTATCCTGAGTGGAGCAGCTGTGAGGAGTGTGCTGAGCCCTATCTGTTTCTCAGTGTCAGAGAGAGTGCCCAGCGTCTAATCCTCATAGCAGTCACATTAACAACTTTGTGTGCACAGGCATGGAGCAGGGACACTTCTTTAGCCATTAACAAGGATGGAGTAGCACCATAACTAACTCTACACAGTTCACTGTGACGTTTTCTCTGATTATAGAAGCTTACAAACTGCATATTCTGTTAAAGCCGTCATTTGTCAACTGATGTGGGCTACTTGGATAGAGTTTATATACACGGAGCCTGCAGAAAGCATGCCTGTGCATTTGTTCTGCTTGCTATTAGTTTCTTTATGAGTGCTATTGAAGGTTGGCTGCTTTCTCTTTACTGGACTCTCTGTGTCTTCCCAGAGAATGCTGCATTGTAAATATTACCCGATTTTTAAGGCTACACCCATGCTTAGTCTATCGCACCATATGGACAGACAGTCATGGACACAGATTACTGTGTCATGATCAGAGTATGTGCAATGATATCCCAGATGTGAGCTCACAGGGCTGAGCTGTGCTTCTTTTTAAACAAGTTTCAAGACACTTTGTTGGATGTCAAGTAATATGTCGTGTGGAAGGAGGAGTGGAAGGGGGAGTGGTAAATACAAAAGGGCTGAAGGCTTCTGACTGCAAAAATAATTCATTCTGTATAAGACACTCTGGATATTAATCACTACACTGATGGGAGTCATTGCATCAAATGCATAGAAAAGCTTAGATCACTTTACCAAAGTGCTGGAACAAACACTGTCTTCACTTAGTTGCTCCCCTTTGGAAAAGCTGGGCCACTCAGTAAAGCAGGAAACTAGGATACAGGAGAAATCCAGTATTCCAAAAAGTTTTTAAAAAGTCCTCCAAATCACTATAAAATCCCAAAGTTGTGGCTTTTTCTTTCGTCCAGAATCCCTTCTCAATCCTGGACAGAAGCCCTGAAAATTGTTCATATGTGCTTTTTCCTTAGTCTATATACACTAATAATACTTAGTACACAGGTTTTAGGGTCTGATTGCATTTCTCTTTTGAAAGCGCTTTTCTTTGGCTTTTGCTTACATACAAAAACAAAGAAAATAAATTAAAAAAAACATCTCATTTTGGTTTTTCTATTGATTGTTTGGCTCGTTGGCTGAACAAAAACAAAGTCGTTTTTATATAAATACTGCACTGTTACGTGAGTGTGTCCATGGCTTGGAGCAGATTATAAATAACGCAGTTCTCCTTTTAGGAAAATATTAGGGAAAAAAAGCATGTCCTGCAAAATATGCAGAGAAAGGCACTTTTAGAAGTCAACACAGTCTGTGTGCATTTTCACAGCCGGCAGTCTCTGGCCTCCTGTGTCTGAGGTGCAGGTTCAAAACAAAGTTGAGGTGAGAGTTGAAATACTTTGGGCAGCATACAGTGACGTGTCAGAGCTGGGCCAGCGAAGCCGTGACATTTGAAGGCAGGAATGGCAGTCTCTTCTCTCTAGCTGGGGGAGTAGCGGTCAATGGTGCGTGCCTCTGCAGAGAGCTGCTGGGGGGCAGGAGGCAGTGGAAGGACTTCCATCTTGTCAGGAGAGAGGCCCAAATGCTTTGCAGTGAGTTTAGATAGTGGGTAGAGGCTCTCCATTGCTTTGGCATCAGCCAGCAGGTGCTGGGAGGCCTGTGCCAAAAGCTCTGAAGCCTTCTCCTGCTTCAAGCCTAGGTGCTCAGCGGCATACTTGCTCAGAGGGTAAATGCCATCCGAGAAATCCATCTTCAGCTTCCCATCCACTGCAAGTCCTGCAACCGCACCACTGCTGCTGTGCATCTTCATGTGGCTGATTAGATTGCGTTGCTGAGCAAACTTGCCACCACACACCTGGCACTCGTAGGGTTTCTCACCAGAGTGGATGCGCATGTGCTCAGTGAGCCGGTACTGCCGTGTGAAGCGCATTCCACAAGCATCACATGCAAAGGGCTTCAGGCCAAGGTGACTGCGCATGTGGCGTGTCATGGTGCCACGCTGAGTGAACTTTTTGCCACATATGCTGCAAGGATATGGACGTGTCAGCCAGTGAGTCTTCTCGTGCTGCCGCAAGGTGGCAGGGTCTTTGTAGGACTTTTCGCAGGAAGAGCAGCGATATGGACGGATCATTTCCCCAATTCCCATGGGATGCAAGTTTTGCCCTGGCTTGCTCTCCAGGAAAGGGCTGTGGAGGTTGCCACTGCTGTTCAAGCTTGCAGGACCATTGGCGTTGGTGGGTTTTCCTGTGCTGTTGCTATTACTGCTATCCAGCTCTCCCCCAGGGTTGAGCTCCTCTTCTGCATGAGTCTCAACATGGGCATTAAGCTGCTCTGAGCTGGGGAAGCCCTTGTCACAGGGGATACATACATACAGGTTATCTCCAAAGGTCTCTGGCTCATAGGGCATATGATATCTTCCACGGGCCCCAGGGGGAGACGGTCGGCCCTCGCTGCTACCCGTCTCCTCACTACCTGTCCCATTCTCATCCTCTCCATCACAGGTCACTCCCCTACCATAGCCTCCCTCGCTGAGGTTCAGCTTCTCTTCACCATTCTTGTGGTGATTCATGTGTTGGTGATGCACATCTTTTTCCTGCTCTGCCATGCCCCCACTGTCTTCCTCATCATCTTCCTCATCTTCATCCTCCACACTGTAAGGCATTGGTTCATTCTTTACCCAGCGGTAGATGCTGGGGCCATCCTGGCTGCGTTCTCCTGTCTCCTCAGTGGGCTCAGGGCTGGGGGCGCAGGGGTATGGCTCCTGGCCCTGGGAGTTGGACCGCTGTAAGTGTGGGAGATGAGACCCAAGCGATGGGTTGAGAAGGGAAAAGGAGTGTGGGGTTAGAGATCCTGCTCGGTGGACAGCTTCCATTTTCCCAGCACCTTCATTTGGGCTGAGCATAGGACTTGAGCGGTGGTTCAGTTCCCCTTCTGCCTCTTCATCAAGCTGGCTCAGATGAGGGTGGGCAGAATGTTGCTGGCTTTGGGAACTAGGGCTCCTCTTGGTCAGGTCCAGTCCATATATTTGTGAGGGAAGTGCTGCTTGAGTGGGAAGGTAGGGCTGGGGGCCCTGTGTGGAATTTGGGGCATATAGCTCTCCTGCATGGGGAGGAGCCAAGGGATGGGGGGGGAGATCCTCCATCACCCCACTAGCAAAGCGGTGCTGGATTACTGGGGTGGGCACCCGCAGCCGCCCCCCCACCATCCTGCCAGGACCCATTTTACTGTAAGGCAAAAACCCAGGTGTGGGTCGTAAGTTGTATTTCTCGTTTCTCTTCAGCTTTTTCTTGCACAGTGCCACCAAGTCCAGCAGCTGCAAGTAGCTGGCAGCTGCCAACACTGCCCCTATGTTGGGCTCTGTGGGAGAAGTAGGGTCACCTTCGCTTAAACGTCCTGTGTAGATATAGTCGAGGATGACTCGGAAGACACCTGGGCTCACCATCTCGTGGTCCAAGTTGATGAGGTTGTCATGAACAACAAGGGACTTAAGGTACAGGCTGCTGGCAGCCAGAATGTTCTTATGAGCACGAAACAGAGCATTCTGCACTACTATGATGACATCACACAAGAAGCCCTTAGTGCGCTGTGTGTTGAGTTGCAAGAGGAGGTGCCTAGCATGACTTGGGACTTCCATGGCATCCAGCATCGTCTTCAGTCCACCACCTGAAACAGCAGGAAAAAGAAACAGAAGCATTAGACAGCAATCTCTTTGTGAATTTATGATGGATTATCAGGTGAACTTAATTGCCCACATTACAAAATAAATCAGAGGGAGCACTGGAAAGAAGTATAGTAAACTAACACTAACGTTCAGGAGGTATGGCAGTGCCAACCTATCCACATTAGTAGCTGTTGTTCTAACAGATGACTGTCTGAGAACATTACTCAGAAACAGGATAGGAGCACCTCAGCCAGGATCTGCTGTGGATCTTTGGCTGGCAGAACAAGACAATGCGAAAAACACACACTGCATCTCGAGCCCCAACATAGCGTCAGTTTACGTTCATCCTGTCTTTACAGAAAATTAAGATCAAGAGGACTTAACTTCAGAAGACTTTGGATTTGTGCTAAACAAAATCCAGAGCAGAACCACTCTTTAAATGTGAGATATGGCTGTGGTTTTCAAATCACAAATGTATGCACAAAAACATGCTTTAAAGCAACAACAAAAAAAAAAACCCATGTTGGAAAACGGAGTAATATAAATGTGTTTTCATATTGCTGTCTTCCTGATAAAGCATTCCAGAGGTGGTGTGTGGATTTTTAAAACAAAGTCAGGGTGAAGCTTTCGCAAGTGTGATGAACAGCAGGTATAAACCAGTGGGGACAAAAATGTGTCCAATAAAAGATAGGACACTCAGCTCCTTTTCAACTCGGTCAAATAAGGAACTACAGACACAGTGGCTGTAAATCCTAGCAAAACTCAGGAGTGTGACTTGACAACCTTCTTCTATTATAGTTTAATTTAAATGCTGACTATTACCCAGGATGTTGACCAAAAAAAAAATGCCCCAAAAGGTTCCAGCTCCATGTCGGATGTACTAATCCCTCTCACACAAACATAACAAACTTTACAAATTTACCAGGATGTATTGTTCAAACAGTGCTTCACACTGGCACTCTGTCTATGAGATAAAAGGGATTTCTCAGGTCCCTCGGGGCTCGGTTTCACTGATGGGAAACAAGCGGCTAAATAAATAAGGCCCATCATCTCCACATCTCTTCATCCTCCTTTTGTTTATTTCTTTGTATATAAGCTTCTTGGGGGAATAAGGAAGTCTGGATTTGTAAAGCTTGGGTTGAATTTGACCTCCAGGATTTTAATACTCGCCTGCCCTTCAAGTAAACTCAAATTTCAAACTTTTCATCCCAGGACGTTGGACTGGATTTGGTCGATCACACTTGCAGGAGCGAGTCAGCTCTGCGTGTAACTGCTCCCCGCAGGTCTGTCCCGCTGCCGCCGGGACATCAAGACATTATGTTTGAGTTCATTTCTTTATCTGGTCGTCCTGAAAGGAAGCCGGATCAACAGCCGAACGCCATGAGAGACGGAGTGTGCATGTATACCAACTATTTTCCCTTCTTTCTCCATTTATTTAGGAGACCTGCTGCACAAAAAAAATAATAAAATAAAATAAATTTAAATTAAAAAAAACGGCCCGCGGGACCCCCGGACTGTCGCACAAAAAGCCTCAAAACACCCGATTGGCACACAACACACTGCACAACACACAACACACTGCACAACACACAACACACTGCTTCAGAATAAGTACTAATTACAAATAAAAATTATACATCACTTCCTGTCATTTTAAAAACGCCTATGTTCTCTAAAAATTAATTATAGCCTACAGTAATACCGGGCTCCTCACAAAATTCAGAGTCATGCAGTAAAAAGTGTCCCTTTACTGTAAAAACCACAGCACTACATTTATTACACGCTTTAACCAATTAATGCAGGGCTTCTGAACGAAGAAGAGACCCAGAAGTGAGCTGCGATCCCTCTCATGGCATTTCCAGACTCAGTTTCAGGGATTCGTTCAAAGTTGTGCTTGTTGCTGCGCCTCACTGTCCTGACCTGTGAAGCACCTGCAGCAAAGACCAGCCGCACTTTTCACATTTCAGTTCAGCAACAACCTGCTTCTGCTGTTCGCGAATTTTAGTCTGACACCAAGTCATTTCAGTGGTTTAACATCACACACACACACACACACACACACACTCTCTCACTCACATACACACACACACACTCTCACTCACACACACTCATACACACGATGATAACTCGTGCAGGTGGATTTAAGGTGAAAGATCCGCTTCTGCCTTAAAACCAGGTCATCACAATATACTGCCACTGTCCTTTTTTGTAGTTTGTCCTAATGCAGGGAGAACCTACATATTGCCTTGTGCTAAATATTGTCTACAGCTCATTCTAAAAAAATCAACAATAAGATAAAAGGATTCTGGTTCAAACAGGCTCCAAATAAACCCAGAAGGATCCATTAACAGCATTAGTAAAGAGTGTACTTCACTTAATCCGTGTTAATCCGAGCCAATCCTGTGAAATGAGTTATTTGAGCATTTAAAAACACGCAGCATCAGTCATTTACATTTAGCAGACGCTCTTATCCACAGCGATTTACAACAGTGTCTCCACATTTGATCTTCATTCTAGTAACCAGCTACGATCAGCAGCTGCTGGCTAACTATTACAACCAAGTAACAAACTTAGAAGTCATCCCATTTAAAGCACGTGGATTTCGTATTTTCCTTATCCTAATTTAAACCATCTCTTATTAGCCCTTCCTAGGTCACCGTTTATGCAGAGGTGAAGCAGCTGTAGGTTCGGGCGAACAGCTGGATCAATGAAAGCGGGTCTGTAGGTTCGGTCTAACATCTGGATTAATAAAAGCGGATCTGTAGGTTCGGTCTAACAGCTAGATAAATTAAAGCGGGTTTGTGGGTTTGGTCTAACAGCTGGATTAATGAAAACGGGGCGGCTGCTGGTTCGACCCAACAGCTGGATTAATGAAAGCGGGTCTGTGGGTTCGGTCTAACAGCTGCATTAATGAAAGCGGGTCTGTGGGTTCGGTCTAACAGCTGGATTAATTAAAGCGGATCTGTAGGTTCGGTCTAACAATTGGATTAATGAAAACGGGGCGACTGCTGGTTCGATCCAACAACTGGATTAATTAAAGCGGGTCTGTGGGTTCGGTCTAACAGCTGGAATAATGAAAGCGGATCTGTGGGTTCGGTATAACAGCTGGATTAATGACTGTAATCAGCGTGAGGCAGGCGGTTCGTGGTCGGATCGGTGTGAGAGTTCGGGTGGAGGGTGTGAGGGTTCGGGTGGAGGGTGTGAGGGTTCGGGTGGAGGGTGTGCGCTTTCTGTATTTGGTCCGGTGAGCGCGTCTCTGTGCGTTTTGAAGCCGGGCTGCTCTTCATTAGCACTGTGTTTTGTCTGCGTGGTCACCTCTCTGCTTTAAGGGGGTCTCGGGGAACAGCCCTGAGACTTCCTCTCTCTCTCTCTCTCTCTCTCTCTCTTCCTCCCTCCCTCTGAGCCCTCGAGCACAGCCAGGGAGCGATCCACTCATGTCCCACCACAAACAGGCTGTCTGACTCAAAAACAGCACCTTGAAGACATCTAGTCTCCTTTAAAAAGCCGATAGAGTGAGAGGAGAAGGACCTGAGCGCACACCTCCACCTCCTAACTGCAGCATGTCAGTGTCTCAGTAACTGAGAAGCTGCTGCTGAACATGTTTTAATGTTACAACCTCAGTAATAAACCTGCTGTTCACGCTCAGTTAAAATGCAAAACTAAACACACACCCAGCAGATGCCTGCCTGGGCTTTCTTCACTGTCAGAAAGGGGAAAGAAAGAATCTGAAAAAATGCTGTCAGGGAAATGGGTGCTGTCAAACAAAAAAAATGCTGTCCAAATGTTATTGCCCAAGGTTTAAACAGTGTTAATGTACCCTTAACTGCTCAACAGGGTCCTTAAGGTTCACATGTGGAGATTAAATGACACTTTAAGGCCCATTTTCACAGAAAATGGCCTTTTTTACATTTTCGTGTCTTTTTTAGAGCAGAAAAAGGAGTTCAGAGTAGCACTCCAGTAAAAGTGTCAGTTCCCTGATTTAAAAAAATTGTATTTATGTTTCTTTTTTCCCGAGACTTTAACTGCTGAGAAAGTTAGATTAATTTCACTCTTCCTTCAGTGGTGGCACTTTAAAATCCGTGGCTGTCACCCTTTAATAAAAATCACCTTTCCAGCCTCGGCCCGCGCTGGGAGCCTGGAGAGAAGCCGTGTTTGGTTAATGATCTCCACTAAATCTCGGAGAGGACCACGGCGGCGGGGTTTTCTGTGAATGGAACACAACACACTGTTCATCCGTGAAGACTTCTTTCAGCTGATTTAGGGCTGCGAGCGGCTGAGCTCTGTGTCGCTGGAAGGTAAATAGAAGCACGTCGTTTTGTGCAGTTCTCCTCACTCCGGCCAGCAGGTCTTACCTTCTGCACGATCTACCTCTCCCTCACACACACACACACACACACACACAGTCACAGAGCCGGGCTGTTCACACACACTTCCCCTCCAGTCACCCGGTGTGTGTGTGTGTGTGTGTGTTAAAGCGGACATGTCACCAGCAGCGATTAAAAAAGGCTCATCACGCCGCAGACCCCTCAGAACTGGCCTGAAAAGATCATCCTCCACTCCTACTGTCACTCCTGTAAAATGATTTCTTAAACACTTGGTCATCTTGGTCGTGTGGGCCCGTCGCTCACGCAGAGCCGCGTCCCAAATCGCGCGTCCCTCAAAGCGGTGCGTATTGATCACCCACGGCTTAGTGTGGCAATTTGGGACGCAGCCTTTCAGTAATTCTCCCATTTCTTTTTGACGCTTGCACTTTTCTCAGCCTTCCTAAAATTTAGTGTCCATTTTGTTAAAAGCTGCAAAAAAACGATTCATTTAAAAATAGAGTTATATATTCTGTGTCGGTTATGCATAACAATAAAATAATAAATAAAATGAAAAAAAAAAACTTTAGGTGGTCCTGATTGGTGGAATTTATTTGCATCCTTATGTATTAAAAGTCTGCTCAGATTCACGCGCCTGCTGTGTGTTAGACCCACGCTCACAGTGAGACCCAGCCGTGCTGAAGAGGACGCGCTCCAGCGCACATCAGCGGGGGACACCGCACCCACCCGTGGACCTCAACCGGTCACACCATCAGCCCGGAGCAGGACAGCCGGGACAGTGCGGACACACGGGGGGGACAGACCGCGGCTAAAGCAGCGCGCAGGAAAGGAGACTCGGAGCGCAGGGCGCCGCCGCGGGACATCGGTTCAGGTCTACACGGAATAAAAGGCGACGGGATCCTAAAGCCTAAAGTCTCTGAGCTAGTGTTCCAGATCAGCCGCGGCGTGTGAGAAGTTTTAGAAAGTGCGGTGTGAGTTTACCTGGATGCCCGAACTCTTCTGCCATCCGCTCTAAGTCTCCCTTCATGATCATCTCAGCTCTCTCCTGCAGTCATTTCTGACGTCTCAACTTTGAACTGCCAGCCTCCAGAAACCCATGCCAGTTTTCCGAGCACGACTGCCAACTCTTTTTTTTATTATTAATTGCTACGAATTTCTGGTTGCTCGCCCTCCTCCTTCTCCTCCTCCTCTCTTCTCCTCCTCCTACTCTCTCTCTCTCTCTCTCGCTCTCTCTCTCTCTCTCTCTCTCCTCCTAGAAGAAAAAAACACACAGCTCGTGCTCCCTGCAGCATCAGTTTGCTGAGTTGAGGGTGGCTGTGTGTGAGTGGAGCGCTGAGAGGTGAGTGGAGGGGATGATAACTCAGCCCCTGTGTGTGATGTCAGGCTAGAATAAAACTAGAAGGTAAAATCGAGGGCAGGAACTTACAGTGACCCCGGAGTGAACTGCTCTGCAAGTCGCTCTGTCTTAAAGAGACAGGCGTTTTTAGTCGAGATCACAGGCCTGGGCTGCTGTTGTTGGTGTTTGCTGTTTTTTGTTTGTTTTTAATTTTTACAAAGACGATAAACGGATAAGCAGTGAATATTTTTTTAAATAATAAGCCACAAGATACTGAGTCTCCCTCTCCCCTAGTAATAAATAAAACTACTGTGTAATGTCCTCAAACTCTCCCGTGGGACAATCATCTCCTACAAACGTTTAACTAAGTAGATTAATTGATGCCATATTTGTAATTAGTTGCAATTAAATACTTAATTTTAAAAAATAAGTTAAAATTAATTTGATGACAGTAAACCTATATATATATGGAGCTCTACGGGTTTATTTATTTTTGACTCACCTGACTTCTCTCTCTTCTACTGACCGGGTAAATGTGGACGTTTCCAGAGACACACACACACACACACACTGCTGCTGCTTGTATCTTACACACACTCAGTAATAAATATGAATAAGGTGAGCTTTGGGTGAATCGAGCTCTCTCCTCACCTCTACTGACACTCCACTGATTCTCGCTGCACTTTTACACCCGTTCATTCCCACATGCTGAAGGGATGAATCCTCTCTGATCAGCACTGTGCAGCTGGTGGTGATGAGGTGTTACTGTACACCAAACGAAGAAAACCTTTATTGGTTCTCAGCCCTTTTGTAAGGGTTGTTTTTGGAAGACCCTGCCTCCCATCTAAAGTCATCAGTTCTTTATTATCAGTGCTTAATCATCAGCATTTTAGTTAAGTAGTTTAGTGCGGTACTTCTCTTTTTTATCATCAGTAGTTAATCATCAGTTCTTTAGTTCAGTACTTTTCTTCAATACTCTATCGTCACCACTTCATCAGCAGTACTTTAATGGGGAAGAGTTGTAGCAGCGTGGGGCAGGCCTGTTTATGGATCATACACTTATGTCTCTATAAGTGTCTCTATAAATCTCCTACAGCTTTTTAATATTTTACTATTTCTGGAATACAACAACAGCAATAATAATAATATAAACAATTGTTATTATTATTATAATTATAATAACAACAATATTATAACAACAACAACAATTATTATTATTGTTATTATTATTATTAGTATTATTATTAGTAGTATTATTATAGTAATGTCAATTATAAATTATCATATTTAAATCATATTTTTTAGAATAACAATTTCAAAGCTTAAAGTTTTTTTTTTACATAGCACTGTGACTTAGGTTAATTAATATAACAGAGTAATTAAATATAATATGAACGAACAATTAAATAAATAAAGTGTCCCTTTCGTCTTGTGTTCGTTGATTAGAAATGTGTGTGAGTGTGTGTGTATGTGTGTGTGTGTGTGTGTGTGTATGTGCGCGCGTGTGTGTGCGCGTGTGTGTGATTTCCAAAGCACCTGAACTCGGCGCAGGTAACATACAGAGAACCCCCCTCCACCCCCAACAACACCATCCCACCATCACCCTCCCTCCTCCCCCCGCGCGCTCTACCCACCTCGAACTCATGTCTGATGTCCCGCGCGCTCTCCTTTTCTCTCCCTTCGCGCGACTCCCCCCATTCAGTTGTCCTGCTGTCCAACTTAGTCCTGCAGCCGGTCTCCAGCCCCGGGCCCGCTCACTCTTCTTTCTTGATCTCTTCTTTCATTTTTGATTATATTCTTGCTCTTGTTCTCTCTTGTAATCGCTTAATCACTCTCTCTCTCTCTCTCTCTCTCTCTCTCTCTCTCTCTCTCTCTCTCTCTCTCTCTCTCGCTCTCTCTTCGCGCGTGCGGCGGCGCGTCCAGGTCGCTCGCGCTCGTGTTGGACGGAGCGCACATGGCGCTGCCCAGCGGAGCCGCAGCTGCTGAGCGCGCGCACAGCGACTCCTACCGGCCATTCAACGAGCGGTGGAGTCGGGAGTAGTGCTGCTCCCACCACCAGCTTTACAGTATTTGCACATTTACAAAGTATCATGCAGAGTATGATTCGGAAATGTTCTCAGAAAATTATCAAATTAGAACAGTTAAAAAAAAGATAAATGCAATAAATAATGATTTTAGGCATCGGTGTGTTCACTCCTCCTTTTCCAGTGACCTCCTCCTTTTGGCTACTGAGCACTTCATCAAGCTCAGGATTGCAGATAGTGATGCCCCTTCTGATGGCTGAGTGCATTGTGTGTGTGTGTGTGTGTGTGTGTGCAGTACTGTGCAGTTCCAGGATAAAGCTTGAACATGTAGACATTACATGTTTCTCTATACAAGTTCGCTGTAGATGCCTCCTTCCAGAACTCAAAAGAAAATTCTGCATTTTGTGATTCAAGAATATAGTTGTTTTCTTTCAGGACCTTTGAACAGTGGCCTTTACAACATGTTCACACAACGTCTGACTTCTGCTCTGATAGTTTTAGAGCTGTAGTGAGTGATAGACTCACATCTTTGGTGCTTAAAAAAGTCCCGTTATGTTATTATGCTGGGTTCATCATGTGATGTTACAAAAAAAAACGCTGGAAATAATAAGAAGTCGTCTTCACCAAGCACTTTAAAAGAGATAAAGCACTGTGATTGTCCAGAGGTGTTAGATATCTCATTAATTTTGTTCTGCTTTTCTTGTTAAATGTGTTTCAGCTGCAGGCATGTTCTTGATAGTCTAGACAGTCATTAGTGCTCTTTCTTCCTGTCAAAGAAATGTTCAGAATATGCCAGACTAACACGTCTCCCACTCCGTACATCCATGCAACACCTGTGCTACTGATGGATTCTTGCCTTCAAGCAGGCCTTGTTGCTGTTGCAGCCAGTTGATACAGTACAGTTACAGCACTTATCACATGCCTGTAGTGGAAGATTCTTTTTTTTTTTTTTTTTTTTTTGCTTAACAGCATACAGTTTGTGGTGCAGCACAGAGATAAAGCCACCACCGAGAGATAGAAAGAAAGACACTTACCTTGGCAGACACTTCTTCCTGTCACTGTCTGTCCCTGACCTTTGAATCCCTTTAACGGCTGACTGACGTCCGTTCCAGGGCCTTTCCCTCCAAATTACCCAAGCCCGAGATGCTGTTCTTTCATTAGAGTGGACAAAGTCACAGCGGTCCAGCTAAAGAGAAGGCAAGGTATTGTCTTTCACTTCCAGTTTCCTTTGATGAACTGCTGATAACCTCACTGACATAGATAGGCAGAGCTAAACAAAGGACAGATGCAGGCCTTCTAACACCTGGCTGTTTTTCAGTTCACTTTTAAAGTTAAACGTGTGGTATATTGTTCACAAGCCATACGCAGGCCTATATGTGACAGAGATGGAGGTTAGAGCTCAGTATAGCTGAGGAGAGCGCTAAGTGGTGCTGCTTCGCACCTCTTGACAAAGTGCACATCCTTCAATACCCTAATCCATCAGAAATGGCAGAATAATGATCATTATTCCTCATGAAAGTCATTCTACTAGTCGCTCTTTCACTTTTCCCTCACTGTTCACTCATACTTTAAATTCTTACTATTTAATCATTCAGTCCTTCCGTTGTCAGGCTTAAATATGAACTGGTGTAAATTTACAGCAGAAACACTACAGTAAATCTTCCATATTCCTTACAAACAGCAGCTTGCTGTAAAGATGCATTCTTGGACATACAGATCAAGCTTCTTAACAAAGAATGTTAAATGCTGAATTTTACAGAAATGAGCTGTAATTTGTAAAACAGTGGCTGAAAAAGTACTGTTGAATCTGTGAATATTGTTATGACTGTGGTGCAGCTTCCCTGAATTAATTTTCAAGACAATATATTAGTCTTACCCCAGATATACAATTTGACTGCCTTTTTAAGTTGTTATAGATTTCCACAGTTCCACAAGTGTGTGTGTGTGTGTGTGTGCTTTAGGTAACTACTCCACACTGTTATTCTAAGACATGCAACTGGCCACTTACTGCTATATGTAACTAATGCAATTTAATGTCCATGGTTTTATTGATGAACTTTATTGTTATGCACCAGTTTACAGGAACAATCCAGGATTAGCTACTGGAGAATAGATAGAAAGCTTTTATTTTTGCATGTTATTCTAAATAATATTTAATAATAGCAAAACTAAAGGTCAGCCGTTTTGCATATAAGAGTACATATGAGCTGTGAATTAGAAAAACAATGGCATGGTAAAAAAAAAAAAAAGTACATTAGCCATTAGTTTTAGAAATACAGTAAAGAAGTGTCACTTTATAACACGGTGAGTAAACAGTCCATGTTACATATTTGTTTACCACATAACAACCTCTTCTTTTCAGCCAGTGCATTAGGCAGTATAAAGTCTGCATGTCTTTGGTTGTGGGTGATAAGTCTATTTTACATTAGCTCCAACTAAACCCATGGGTGAGCTGTTAAAGGACATGCACTCTTTTAGTTCATATTTGTATGACTGTTCAGACAGTCACAGCATAAGTTGGCTTCGCGTTGTTAGAAAAAAGGCTTTTGAATGATCTTTATTGTATATTTGTTAACCACAGGAAGTATCACTTCAGCAATCTAATACAGGAACATATTAACAAAAGAGTAAATATATATATATATTAAAATAAAAGGGGATTGTTTAACCATTCTGTTGATTTAACTAAGATGCACTGTTCTTTTTTCAGCTGAGCAACATCCCCAGTTGAGTTTTATCGCACCCATCAATCACACTCTCAAGGCCTCTGCTGAACTTTAAATCCAACTTGTCAAAACACAGTTTAATGTAATCTGGGTTAAGGCCGACGTGAAGCGATGAACTCTTAATGAACTGACAACAGTTAGGCGCTTCCAAATTGATGGCGTAAGCCGTGATTTGATTAAGCAGATGAAAATTGTGTCAGAGCACAAAGTAGAGAGCACAGAGCGACTTCCCTGTGGCCTGCTGCTGGGAGCCAGCTGGAGGTTGGGCAGGTTGTGCACAATTACAGTCACTTAACAGTCAACCCGCACCTCCAAAATAACACACCTCTGCTTGTTTATTTGTTTGGGCCTGTGTGTATGTTGTGAGTTAGGATAAGTGAGAGAAGGGGGGTTGTAAGATTACTGCTGTGTGCAGCCTGCTACATGTGCACTGCAGGATGATGGGTGTGAATGCTCTGTGAGGATGTTTTCTGCTGTGTTCTCACACTTGTTTGGGTCACTGGGCTCAGAGGTCCATACACTTTAGTTTCAATATGTGCTGGGAGTGGCTAATAACATACCATTCAAGTTATCATTGCTCCAAGAAAGCCTGGCCAAGAGCCTCAAGTTAGGGCAGAGAAGCTTGGGAACTGCAGAGCTGAGATTCATATTTATATGTTTATATACAAAAGCTCTCCACCTACTTCAGCACCCATATTAGTGCAGTTCAAGAGAAATAGGCATTACTTAAGAACCTGGTGCTGATTACAAAAGTATTCAAGATTGTAATACTTCACATGACTTATTAAGCTTGAGCTACTCTGCTCAGTCCTATCAGCATTATTTCTAGTTATTTCTATTCTATTTGGTTTCAGAATTGGTTACTTGGTTTGGTGTAGAAAAAAGCTTTAGTTCTTGTATTTCCTTAACATTTTTCTATTTTCCCATGAAGTCAATTTTGGTCTTAAAACAGCTATTTTGCCTTATATTGGCCTTATAATAAATGTAATGCTACATCACACGTTTTGATTTCATACTTATTTCCTGCTTCTTACCAGTAACTCCCAGTTTGCACTGGGACAAAATCATTTAAAGAGTGAAAAAATAATTCAAGCAACTGTAGTCCTTAAGACACTTAATCAGATTACAGATAGTGTTGATGGAGTCCTTTTTAACAAGTTGTTTTTTGTGATAAAATTGTGTGTTGTTTTATTTCTTGTATTATGCTACTGCCCATTACTGTGTGGTGTTAACTGGTGGCAGAACTGCAGAAAGTGCCATGGAAGAACCATTACTGGTTCATTTCAATGGAGTAAGAAATATTCAATTCAACAGCCAGATCACCAGTGGCAGTAACTCCCCCTACATCTCTCTCTTCACCCAAAAAATGTCCTGGATTAGTGTCCAATGGACTTGGCAACCCTAGCATCCCCAGACCCAAAGTATAATCTCCATGGCAGTGTGATGAGCACCCTCCTTTTCTCAGTGGTCAGGACCACTGCGATAACCACATGAGCACTGTCCCATCACAGCCTGCCAGACACGCCCCCTGAGGACCAACATCTTACCAGAAATTGAGCGGTAGGCCCAACATTTACACACACCCTGTCCTAAGTCACGGTAATGAGACGCTGTGAGACAGCTTTAGTGCACGGGCACACACAGGGAGATCATTTGCATCGCCCCAGCCTTTTGTGCACGACTGCTGGCCGACGCCCGCCTTCATCCCGCACTGGCAGCTCTCAGCATCCACCGGAGATGAAAGGCTAAATTGAGAGGCTGCCATGATTGATAGCGACAATGTAAATGCGAGCTTTAACTGGGCACGCCGGGATCGGAGGGGAAAGGCATGCACGCCACTCGCCAGCCAACCACTTCTCTGCATGGCCCAGTGGTGTGACTCTCTCTGAATTCCTTCACTATCTATTGTTACCAGATGTCACTTTGAAAAGAGGCCTTCAGGACTAAGGGTGCCACAGGGGTTTGAAGAAAGTGTGCATATTTTGTTGTTTTTTTCTTGTCTTGTCCACTGGTAATGTGAGTAGGGTTTCATTTATCATACTGTGTATTTAATCCATGTAGATTAATGTATGTTAAAGACCTCTTCTCTGATTGGCCAGCCTCTATTTAATCTCCATCATAAAGCAGTCCAGCATGAAACAAAGTTTTTTGGTGAGTGTTCATGAAACCCACAGGGACATTAGGCAATCAATTTAGACATCTGGATTCATTGAAAGGTCATAATTATACATTATATTATTCACAATATTTAAAAGATTGTCATATGACAAATGATACATTTATAATAACAGGACATCCATACGGTTTAGTGTTTATATGTCGACTGAGGAGTGTATGTTGATAAAGTACATCAAATTGAAACATGCTGACATTAGGCTGGCAAAGTGTGGCGGTGGTACTGAGGGACACTGGCTCTTTGGGTGTGCAAAGAACAGCCAGATGGGCATCTGCACGGCACATGGCAATCCAAGTGCTCACTAATGCCTGTTGCCTGCTCTCTCATCATAAGCTCTTCACACAGCACTGTTTGCTCCAAACACACACACACACACACACTCCTGCAAGAGGGAAAAGTGGCCTTTTGTTTTCAGTGTCCTACGCATACCCCTCATTGAGCCTCCTCCTTTTCTCTCCTCTCCAGTCCACCGACTAAATCTCTTTTCCGGACTTGATTCTCGCTGAAAACCATATGGTGCGTGACATCATGGGGCAGGAAGCAGAAAAAAGACAGAGAGAGAGAGAGAGAGAGAGAGAGAGAGAGACTGCATCGCCAGGTCCCTGTGCTGTGATGTCAGCAGGCAAGCATTCTGGGAGCCCCTTGGGGGTGGGGAACAGGTTGGAAGTGCTTAAAGTTTTTCAGATTTCACTCCCACCTGAATAATCAGAAAGTGTGTGTGGTGGAGGTGGGGCGGGGGCATGAAGAAAGTGTGTGTGGACTTTGCACGAACTTCTCACTTTTCTTCAGGGAAGTGTCCCCGTGCTGGAACGTGAAACACCTGTACTCCCTACACTATTCAAACACATCCCCACCTTTACTCTGTTTCTGACACTGCATGCTGAAGCGTTCACACACAAACTCGCACACTGAGAGAATGGCCAGCCAGATGTCTGGAATCATGGCAAAAAATCCAGATGAAATGAATGAGGAGCTTTCTGTTTACTTTTGAAGAGTGTTGCAGTGTCTCCTAATCACAGTTCCCTGCACTTGGAAAATATGCTCTTTCCATATAGAACACTGAAAATACACGTTTACTCAGCTTACTCAGTTTACTTCATTGAATCGGATAATCTTTTTAATATGTGAGGGTTCTTTATACATTTAAAATGCTCTTTACACTTAATGACAATTTTAATATTGATAGGAACCACACTGGAATATAAAAAAAACTTTGACACTTTTCTGAGAATGTAGTTCATACAATTGTGTTATATACTATGTATTTAGTTCTGAAGTGCCATAGAACTCTTAATCTAAAGCCAGATTGTATTAAGTACCCGCTATACCTTCCCACCATACCACAAAAATTCCTGAAGTGCTGTTTAATAGTAATAACTACTCAAGCCCTCTAGCCCACCACCCTAGAATTCTATTTTGCAATTGGGATATCATGAGAAGCAAGGTCAACACAGGTAAGTGCCCCATAACACAAATAGGAATCCAATTCGTCACTGCTATTGCTGCACGTCATCGTGGGATTGTAAGAATGCACTGGATTCTCTACTATGTTTTAAGTCACCTCTCTAAAAAGCAAACAAAGCCTTGTTTTGCAGACAAATCCCGAGTTTTGAAACATCCTGATGAAAGACATTGGGTCACATGTATATCCCTGGAACATACAGGTCGGACCCGATGTTTGCTAAGCTGTTTTGATGAATGCAGCACAGTAATGTGTGGAGGCCTTGAATGGAAGGGCAGAGCTGACATCTGGGATATACATTAAAAAGGCACGATGTGAACAACTATTTTCACCGAGTTGCCTTAATGAGACAAAAGTGCACATTCTACATCTGTTTGTATTGAACCGTGAGATTTTCCATGTTTATACGCCATGATAGACAGAATCTTGGACTCCCTGCTCCTCCTCCTCAGCGGACCTCAGGTCTGTTTCCGCTGCCCTTTCTCGCTCCCTCTCTCTCTCCCCATTCCGTCTCACTCCATCTCAGATCTGTCCAAGAGCTCAGCTCTGTTTGTCCGTATCTCTCTCGTCCTCTTAGTCTCTCACTCTGACAAAGTCACAATCTGTGCACCAGGCTTTTTCGTCTGTCAGCCTCCCTCACTCACTCACTCCCTCCCTCCCTCCCTCATTCGCTCGCTGGGTGAACTCTTCAGCTTTGTTGGGAGGTCCTGGTCTCCATACCACCACCCCCGTTCCCGCCAGCTCTCTATCAGCGCGCACACACACACACACAAACACTACCCCTCTCCTCTCCCTCTGATTAATGGCAGAGCTGGGGAGTGTGCCAGGCCAGTTCCCTTGCTTAGTGAAGTGAGGGGAGAGGAAGGGAAGGGGAAGGCGAAGGCAGGGCTGCTGCTGCTGCAGCTGTGGTTTTGGAGCCTGTTCACTTAGACCCTGCTCTGCCCTCTCTCTCTATCTCTCCCTCTCCCTCTCCATCTCTTCTCTGGGGACACATGCCTTGGCCAGGCCCAAGGAAACCAGCGAGTCAGGACCAGGCTAAAGGGGGGAGGTGGGGGGGTTCAGAGAAATAACGAGAGACCACACTGGCATTAGAAAGGGTAAACAGAAGAGAAAATGAGGGACATCTGGGTAAACTCAGAAATGACTGAAGGTCAGTGCTCTTAGAATTTGAGATGTCCTGCAATCCTCTGTCCTGCAGCTTATCCCCATGTCAAGATGTAATTCTAAAAGGTTTTAGACCACTGTTATTGATCTGTTCATGAAAGTTTAAAATCTGGTAAACAGCAGCAGACATGTTCATAGGATGAGGAAAAATTTTGGAAACCTTATTCATTTGTTCATTTTTGTTTTTCTTTGCCAAATGTATCTGTTAATACAAGTCTCAGTATTAAGTATGAATCCTCACGCATGTGCATCTGAAAGCATCATGGTCATGATTTTAAACAGGATTGACAGGACTAAGCAGGATGGCGACTCCTACTTATATGCAGAAAATATTTATGATAGAAGCAGCCCAGTTGCCATCCCTATCATGTTAATGCTTATTGCCGTAGTTTTATGCACAATTTACTTCCTCTGAAAGATTTATCACTTGATTAACACTACAAATATCATGGAAAAAAAAAAGAATCAAAAGTTCCCCCTAACTCCAAATCCCCAAACCTATCCTGAAGCAAGTCAGACATGCAGCTGTTTCCATGGTAACGTAGCCTGGTAAAAAGTGATTCACTGTCATGAAACGGAAGAGCCGAGGGAAATCTAAGCTTAGAGTTAGCTGGCTAAGCAATAAATCCTGTTTCATGAGACAAGCCCCAGATTTCTGAACCAGTGCTGTAGGTGAAGAGGTGATTAGTAAAACGTAGCGCTCTTCTCAAGCTCTATTCAAAGTATTCCATTCAAAAGCCTGGATTTGGTAAGAAACTACTCCTGAGGTCAGAGCAAAGCTACATGAATACCAGGACCTTCTTTACAGTACACTTAAATTTGCATTAGCGAGTGAATGAACTATAGAGGTGATTTGAGAGTCTGTACATAAGCTACAAAAGTGGATTTCAGCATTCCATGCTGTCTTGTCTTGATTGTTTCCCCTCTCTCTCCCTTGCGCTCTGTGTTTTATGGGCTGTGTGCTGCAGTGTGCTGACCTCCCTCTCACCCCGGTGCCACCCAGCCGGTGCGGGACTGAGGCGCAGTGGGCCCCTGCCAAAACCCCACAGCGCCACATCTGCTATCCATAAACGCCAGCCACTCTCGCTCTCGGTCTCCCTCGCCCACACTGCCGAGGCTCTCTCTCGCTTTTCTCACACCCACCACCATCATCTCCAACACTCTTTCACCCCCTGCCTCCTCCACTTTGACTGTTTGGTTTTTTTCCTGCTTTGCCACACTGAACAGGATGAATACTGTTCTCCTTGCTCTTGGTCTTTTGTTTTTGATTCTGCCTTAAGCAGGCAGTGGTTCTTCTCTTATCTCTTCTCTGAAACCCATTGCTCCATCTTCTCCCTCTCTCTCTGCCTCTTTCCCACCCCCTCTTTATCCCCTTCCAACGGAAAAATTTCTCACCCATTATATCTTCAGTGGAAGCCAGCTAAGTGTGGTGGCAGTGAACTAGGAACCGCAGGACATTCCTGCTCCAAAGCAGCCTGCAGCCACCAGCATTAACTCCCTTTGGCCCTAATTTGGCCCAATCACAGAGCTGAACAGATGAGTCGTCCTGCACACCTCTCCAATTTGCCTCACTTTCACACAACACACACAAAACCCGAACATTTCCTTCCGAAACTGACAGGGATGTTTTTTCAAGTGAGTGGTGCGGCCCTGGAGGAAAAGCTTCCCATTTGCATTCCATGCATGTGTTGCTTAAAGTTAAGGACAATCTCCAGCGTGGGAGGATTAGATTTCCTCTGTAGATCATGAACATTTGGCCAGGCGCACCACACCCGTTCAGCTTTTTTAAAAAAAGATGTGTTTAACACATCCCAGCTCAATGCCCTGAGTGCACTAGGGCTAAAAAATGAACAAGAAAATAAATTGAGTGCCTCGACTAAACCGTCCAGAGCTTCGAGCTCACCCCTAGGCAATAAAGAAGTATTACCCTTGTGCGATTGTTTTATCATTATTTTGACTTTTTCCACCGTAATCAAATTCGCATTGTGCAAAAAAAAATGCACATATTGAACTTTTGATCCCCTTTTTCTTGGATCGCACTTGCCTTTCCAAGCCCAAGTCTTCACCTTCTCTTTTCCCAGACATATTGGCATGCGTCTGCGGTGTGGGTCCCTGCAGAACCCAGGGATGAATCATGTAGCTGCAAGCATGCAAGAGCCCTGCTTTATGATAAATATTACAAACCATAAATCATTGTTTCTCAGAAGACTGAAAAAGCACATGATTGGGGGGTTTTGAAAAGAATATTCAGAAAAGTATTTGAAAATCCAGGGAGAAAACAAAAGCAGGGACATTCTCTCTGCCTGCAAGAGTGTGAATGGTGGTGAAAAGGGAACTGCAGATCAGAGGGATGGCCAGGGATTGGGAGCAGCTAACGCAGCCAACATCTGCAAACTGAAGCTCTGCAATTTCACCATAAAGACACATTGTAGGCCGTTGCTACCCACAGAGAACTGAGCGCCAGTCAATTAAAAGTGAGTTATGAGAGTCTGCATGTACAGATGACAGTGATTGTCATACTTCACTCATTCTAGCTCGTCTGAATGACAGCAGCCAGCTGAGGGTCATGGCTGCAGCCTTCAGCACTGGTCGGACATTTTTGAGGGTTATTATCTTCCAGTGAGGTTTGGTTGGAGTTAGAGGATGAGAAATGAAAACTCACAATGACAGTATTTACTACAAGTCTTTAGGTGCGGTTTCACCCATGCTCCACTCACAAAGCCAAGGACACTATCACTTGAGGTTTCGACAGGATTTGGCCCAATTCCGGAAGTTTTCCCTCACTATGTTAATGGAAAATGCACATCAAATGCAAACAGCAAGAATACAGTGTTTAAGACCAAGAGAAAACTATGCAGTTATTTGGTGGTAGCATGTCCTGTAAGTGGCTTCACCAATCCAATGCTCTATACCCAACTATGCACACTGTTTTCAGACCTCATGAATTCCTTTCAGAAAAGATTAAGGTCAAGCGACACCAGTAGGTCAACAGCACCTTCATTTTAATACTGGTGTGCCATCTAGTGGCCATAATTGGGGAAAATATTTCAACTTAACCAAATTAAATACAATTATTCAGATCATTTATTCCGCATACATAGTGTGATAGCAGCCATAACATTGAATATAATGTCCACTTCCCTCACTTGTCCATAATTATCTCTTTTCTATTCCATATCAATGTCATGGAGGTTCTCTGGATCTTTTTTGACCCAGGGTAGAGGAGGAGGAACATACGGGTCATATGTCCATCGAGGATACACTCTTTTGTACAAATTCATGAGTACGGTGTCCTGGGAACGCAGCTGACTGTCAAAAACGCATTTCATGTGACCATGAGTACCTGCATGAAAGAAAAAGAATGTGAAAAACTTAACCAAAACTCAATCATTAACTTACGCTTAAGAGCTTTTTCTTAATTTCTAGAACTTTGTAGCTTATGCTTTTTCCCCTTTTCTCACCCAAAGCTTCCTTAATGTGTCCTCTTCGACCCCACTTGGTGCGTAACTCCACCGGCTTGAACCAGAGGACATCATCTAAAAGAAGGTATAAAATAAAATAGTAAACACCAGGTATACTGTACATGTCCTATAGGAAAATAAGCTGTTCTAGGGAAGCATTTTTCACATGAACTGCATCAGCATTCTTCCTCACCTCTGTTGAAGAACATATAGCGCACAACAGCAGATCGCCGGTTGATCTTGAAGGGATGCCCACTGAGAACAATTCGCTTCAGCACCACACGTCGAGGGTCACAGCTAAGCAGGCCGCCCGTGGCCACCAGATCCTGCATTCCTTTTGAAGGAGATCCCAATCAACCATCAATGTATTACATGCGTGTACTCAGTGATGAACATGGCAGGAGTTATCAATTACCATTGTTCCTCTGTTTGAAGAGAAGGACCCCTGCAGTGGGAAAAGTGATGGGAGCATACACAGAAACAACTGTAGGAACATTGTCTTGAAGGAAACGCTCCATCTTGTGCTTGTCCCCTGCAAAAGACAAACAGAACAGCGCACAGCCTTAATGCAAACTAATATCAGTGTGACAAGCCACTACTAGGACTTAACACAGGCAAAGCTTTATTACAGCTTAATTACACAAAGGAAATCTTTCTCCTAATGACAAACAAGTCACTGGCAAGCATGACTTAACTGGGCCGTACCAGAGGTGTGCTGGGAGAATATGGCAGAGGCTCTGAAGCGTCTAAAGCCACACTGGAATATCAGCTCCTCTTTAGATGCAATGGGCTCTGTAAAACTTGGGTGCCGCCGCACCAGCATGTGCATGACAGAAAACTACACAGGGAATCACAAGAGCAAGTGACTATGCCATTTATTTCCACAGACAAAACATCTCACAATATATATCATCTCCACAGGCTGTTTCGGGGCGTTTGAATAGGTAGCAGATCTAAGCAGTAATCAGTAATTATCTAAGCATATCTACACAACATAATAATGTTGTTCTGCCCTTTTTCCATATGAGACAATAGGTTATTACAGTATTAATATATTTTTCACTTGCACATTCTTAGCTACTGACCATCTCAAGTATAATTGTATGTAAATCATTTCTCACAAAGTCTTTCCAGAACTGTTTTATAGCTCATTCCTTTGGATTCCTGTTACAACCCATTACTCTAATCAAACAGCATACAGTTTGAATTAAGGTGGAGCTTACCTTCTGTTCATGTGGAAGCAGAGAGACCAACACCAGCGGCTTGCCTGCCTGAAAGCTTTCCATCACTGACTGAGGTACATCCTTAATGTGCAAAGTCACATACCAGCCAACCTGCAGAACAAAACACCAACATCTCAGGTAACCATAAAACTCTGAACAATATTTTTTCCAACAGCTTTTTTGGTAATCTATTTTCTTCCTAAAATATACCAGTCAACACTTTATTAATAAAGTTACTTTTCTCTTTTGAGACATTAAGGCTGTAAAATAGCATAGTAGAATACAACCGCAGGCTTGAATTTTAGATTCTTCCAATTTGCTGCATTTTAACTTTGTTGTATCACAAGCAGCTTTAAAATCAGCTTTTCTGGTAAGCCTTTCTAACAGACATCAAGGAATTCTATCACATTTTTTATTTTTTGATTTGTTAGGTAATTCTTTTTTATGTGTACCTTTATATATTGGCAATAAATGCAACTTTGCATACATTTTATTTTAAAAGATCAAAGATCATGAAAACTCTACTGTCATGGATGGAGTAGAAACTTCCAAACGTTTGGTCTACTACCACACACACACACCATGGCTCCTTCTTCCTCAGCTGCTGCCTCAGCCCGGATGCGGCGGTGAGTGCGCTCAAAGTTCTGAAACTGGAAGATGCGAGAGTAGTTGAGAGGCAGGTTCTCCATGGGGTCCCACGGAGACGAGCGGAAACTCTTCAGACCTCTGTAGCGTTGGAATCTGAGACACACACCCAAACAAACAAACACAGCCATGAGTGAGGCCTTCGCTCCTTACAAAAGAAAGGTGAAAATGACATCTGTGCTACAGCATCTGTGCAAGTGTGACAATTCAAAGTGTGTCAAAACCCCAACAAGGAAGGAAAAGCAATATTCACGTGCAAGGCTGCAGCAGCTGGAGGTGAAGTCATTGTGATTTCTAGTGTCATTTACACAGTGGCGTACTTGCACAGCATTCTCAGACCCTTACCTTGTCCTAGCTGGCACGTCTATGGGGGTGTCCACTTCATCAGGAAACATTTCATGTGAGCGAGCTTCACGATAGCGTTTGAGTCCATCTTCTTCTTCCGCCTCGTCCATGCCTTCATCGTACTTTTGCTCAGCTCCAATGCAGCCTGCTGAGCTTATTTCCTCCTCTTCATCTTCATCGTCCTTGCCGGAATCAAATTCAAGTTCTCCATCCTTAAGAATTTAAATAAGTCATATTTTTCAACCTTCTAAATGGTTTGTGAAAGGTTTAACCTTAATAAGCAGTTATAAAGCACAAAAAACAGCAACAGTGATCTGTATTATCTGATAAATAGATTCATTTCTGACAGAGAGGAAAAAGGACAATCTGTTAGATTTGAGTGTTCACTACCGGGAAGCAACAAGACACATTTACATTTACGGCATTTAGCAGACGCACTTATCCAGAGTGACTTCAACATCCTAATTACAGGGACAGTCCCCCTGGAGCAACTCAGGGTTAGGGGTCTTGCTCAGGGACCCAGTGGTGGTCTTGCTGGAGGTGGGATTTGAACCTGGGACCTCTTGATCCAAAAGGACCAAGGCAAGTACCCACCACTAGACCACCGCCACCGCTTTTCACAAGTTCTCTTAAAATTACATTACAATCACCTTTTAATGAAGTGTTAATAACCTAATTAATAATAATGAACCATTTTAAACCCATTTACACACTTGAGTAGTCTTGTTATAAAGTGGTATGAAAAAAATGAAGTCAGAGCATAAAACAGAGCCGAACACTGTATCAGCAAATGAAAAGTCTAGATTTCAAAAATCCATTTGCACGTAAACCAAGCATAAGCTTTTGTCCTGAACACTATACTTTGAAGTCCATCCCTAAAAATACATTGCCTTTTCCAAGACAGCACGTGGCTACTGAGATGGGAAAGGGGCAAGACACATGGCTGGGGTGAATCCACACCCCGGAGGGGTCAAACCACAGAACAATCACAGGTGTGCTAATAAAAATAATCTCCCCGAATCATCTGAGGTACCACTTCCCTCCTTCTTCACATCTTGCATTGTGAAGCCCTCTTTGGTGCTCACCCAGACATCAGACACATGCTAATTGCGATGAAAGAAAATAAATTGAACGGAGCCTCCAAACATGAGGAGCTTCCCCCTTGCTCTTTCAAGCCCAGCTGGTATAAATAAATGGCTGCCCGCTCTGCAGGTCCTGACAGGAAGCCCTGTCCAAAGAGCAGGAAGACGGGAGGCTTCTCTCGGGACAGACCTCCAGCCCCAAACACTATTGTTGCTGCAAGCAGCCTGGCACTGGGGCCGAGAGGCAGACACTGAGAAAACAAACAATGCCTCTCCACCATGCAGCGCACAAAGGGCCAGTCACGTATGCAGTGTTCCGCCAGCACTGTGCCCGCCCCCTGCCGCCCTCTCAGCCAATAACCCGCCCCCGCTGTCTATTTACACCCGCACTCTGCATTGTCAGCTTGGAGTGGTGAATGTGCAGTGGAAGTTGCGGAGCACTTTAGCCTGACCTAATCTGGCCTCATTTCTCACTGCTTTTTTCCGCTGCCACCCTGGAGAACGCCATGCTGACGCACAAACAAATAATGCCAATGCTTTTTCTGGGGTTCAAAGAGTCACGAATAGATATTTTATGGCACTGTTTACAGGCTTTTGTCTTGCTTTCCCTAATTAGACACTTCCTACTTCATTTGTAGGCTTGAGCAGAAAAAAACCCAACATGATTTATCCACTGAGCATAGTTCTCCATAGGGATTTTAAGAAACATTGTTTTCCATATCACAAGTGGATCACTTTAAACAATGGGCTCAGGTTCAAGTTTTTTTTTTTTTTTTTTTAAACAAGGCTCACCTGAGACTCATCTTCTCCATCTTCCATCATCTCATCATCATCATCATCACAGTCATCATCATCATAGCTGTCCACATCATCCTCTTCATCGTCTCCATCTTCTTCGGCATCATGCATGATCCATGTGGCCTGATAGGCAGAGGTTCCCTTTGGCACCTTCATCACCTTTCTGTTCTTCCTTGCCTCTACATATTAAGCAAACAACCGTTCCAGACATGTGTCCTCACTCAAACTACTTTGAATTATTACTCAAAGTCAGCTATATAATGATGGTATATCCATCATTAAGAACATTTTGGACATCCACCCAAAGAACATTTTATCCCAATTCACATTTTGATAATTAAGGCAAGTATCTAAATAAATTAGGCATTACAACATCAGTTCCATGTCTTTCTACATGTTTGCAACTAATACTTTTTTTCTTTTATTTGACACTATTCTTGCTAAAAATGCAACCCATGGTAGTGCTGTACCTTCAGCTTCCTGGAGTTCAGACTCAGTAGGCCACGTCTGTTCCCCCTCCATGGGATCAACCTCAGCTTCTGCCTGGAGACTCTCTCTCTGAGCAGGATCAGCTTTCATGAGCACATGCACCTCTCCTCCAGCTCCATTCAAATCTTTAGTACCTCCATCCTGCATAGCACACAAGCACAAATGAGCATCTTTGTTTTACATACACATAAATTTATATATATATATATATATATATATTACACACACACAGTACTGTGCAGAAGTTTTAGGCAGGTGTGAAAAAATGCTGTAAACAAAGAATGCTTTCAGGAATGAAAGTGTTAATCATTTATTTTCATCAATCAACAAAATGCAGTAAATGAACAAAAGAGAAATCTAAATCAAATCAATATTTGGTGTGGCCACCCTTTGCCTTCAAAACAGCATTAGTTCTTCTAGGTACACTTGCACACAGTTTTTGAAGGAACTCGGCTGGTAGGTTGTTCCAAACATGACTGTGTTTCAACCTCCGTGTGACATTGATGATCATCAGCGCCTGTTCGGTAAAACTGGTTGATCACACACCGACTATAATCCTACAGAATCCCTGACTTTGTGCAAGTGTACCTAGAAGAACTGATGCTGGCAAACGGTAGTAACACCAAATATTGATTTGATCTAGATTTTTCTTTTGTTCGCTCACTTTGTATTTTGTAAATTGATAAAAATAAACAATCATTATTTATATTTCTGAAAGCATTTTGTTTACAGCATTTTCTCACACCTGCCTAAAACGTTTGCACAGTACTGTATGTGTGTGTGTGTGTGTGTGTGTATATATATATATATATACACACATACATACATACATACACACACACACACACACACACACACACACATACATACCCATTTTTATTTAATGCGGTTTAAGTTTTATTCCTTAAAGCATAAAACAAACAAAACAAATTCAGGTCTATTGTACAGTGTCAGAGTTTGAAGTTAAAGACCTGCTTGGCCAGGATTAAAGTAGCATGGGATCCTGGGGTAATTTCCTCTTATATAGATGCTATGCAATAATGTCCTTTCTGTTTAGATTTGCCCATTTGAAGTCTTTGTCCTTCTTCAACTGAGAAAATGTGAATAAATGAACGAATAAATTGAGTGCTGCTTTGATTGTTTAGTCCACATCAGCCATGGAAAAAGAAAAATTATGCATTCTGTCCCTATATATTATTCAAGATCAATATTCATAGTTTTGATCACGTAACCACCTGTAATGCAAACACCTGAATTTAAAGTGGATACAACCCACTAGAAGTTAGCATGCCCAGCTATCTTAAAGCAAGATTTATCACTCAGGGGAAGCGTGAAAAATGTATCACAGAGATTTAGAACACCCCTCATAAACCTTTCACTTACCATCATCTCTACATCTCCCCCCCTGCTTGGCTTTGCAGGGCGTGGAGTGGCTGTTACAATGGGTAATGGGTCTGCAGGGGCATCAATCTGATTGAGCTGGAAATCCCCATGGCCAGAAATATGTACTAGCCTGTTCACTTGCAGGGGGCAGCCTCGGACATATCCCGAAACACACAGGGTGCCTAGTCCTGTGGGAGGCTCTGCTGTATCATCCTGAGTACTGTTGGGGGTGTAAGAGGCATTCTGAACCAGCATGTGAGAGCGGCGAGAGCGGAAAGCCAGACGTCGCTGCTTCTGTGCCCCCAAGTGTCGAAGGAGCAGCACTGCATCCTGCTCCACGTCAAGGGGGAACAGACGTGCCTCTGGGAATCGGGTTTCAGCCAAACGGGACAACGCACGCCGAGACTCAGTCCGCTTCTTCACAGGCAGGTCACCTATGCCTAGACAAACTAATGCTGGAAATCGGGGAAAATAAAAAAAATAAATACATGACAGACACAGGTGATTAAATTCAAAATCTTAAAAATAAATAATAAAATCAATGTAAAATAATTATTAGAATACCTGAAATCCATGAGAAAAACCAAACATTCACAAAAACTGTACAAAAGGAAGTAAACAGCTTGACTTTATGGAGCTGCAGTGTATATTCGTTTAGGGATAAAGAAAATATCAACAGCATTTTCAGACCATCCCATTCCTAATTATCATTCCACATCTAAGAAGAGTAATGCGTCCGACTGTCAAGGTGAGCAGACTACAGTTAAGTAAATAAGGCAGGAGCCACCCCAAATTCAGGTGTGCATAATAGAGTTTTAGAATCTGGTTTAACTATGTCTTGCCTTTTCTTACCATGGCTTGGCAATCCCTGTGCAAAAAGACAGGAGAGGCAGTATTCTCCATAATTATCCCAACCCTCAGTGGATTCCAGCACAAACACCAGACTGTCTGCAACCTTGGCCACATCCAGGAGTGAGTGCAGGTCAGCTGAGAAGAGATCCATTAAATCCATTAAATCCAAAAGGCAGCAAATCATATGAATGTTTATTTACTAAAAGAAACAATTACAGTAAAATAAACTCTGACAATTAAGATCATCCCTAAACCGGGGCTTATTTAGCAGTTTTCTCTTCTTGCTTTACATTCGACTGTATTTACTTCCAATACTACAAATTGCTGAGTAGCTGTGATGGTTATTATGTCGTCAAGGTGTGCGAGTCAGAAACAAATGAATTGCTCTGATGGTTTAAGAGATTGAATACCATCCCTTAGATTTGGCATGCAAACCACTACTGGAGGTCAATGAACATATGAAAAAATGAAAGTGAAAGTGACAACCCTTGTCATTTTAAGGTCACGGCACAGCACACGTGAACCACAACAAAATTGGACCTCTGCATTTAACCAACGCACACAAACACCGTGCAGCAGTCGGCAGCTATTGAAAGCGCCCGGGGAGCAGTGACGGAGATGGTACCTTGCTCAAGAGTACCTCAAGGCAACCTACTTGTGAGGGAATCAAACCCACAATCTTTCGATGTGGGAACAACTCCCTAAGCACTAGGCCACCGCTGCCCTGCTGCCCATGTATATAGTATACATGTTTTGAATTCAGGAAGTGCTTTGTTCTAATTAAAATGAAGAATTCACAGATTATTTTATTTCTATGAGTGATTTTGCAAGTCTGGTGTTCCTAGAAATCTATGGCCCAAGCTTTCAGAACACTAACAACTTCACTAACATGAATAGTTGCACTAATCCAGCTTTGTTCATGTATGTGCATCGTTTTTCAGTGTGATCATTAAAACATTTTAAAATAGGACCAAAATTGTTTCAAGCATTGCTGATATACCTCAACACCACATTATGATACAATATCGAGTTCATATGTTCAAGCTAGAATTAATATTAATTAAGTTAACAAACTTCCAAAGCTTCCTGAGTGCTGAATTTACACCAAAAGCTTGTTTTGAAATCGACTGCTTTATTCTTTTACATTTTTCTTAAAATCAGAACAACTAGAACGTTAAAAATTATTCAGACAGAATACAAGTTTTCCAAAAAGGAATCTTTGCATTGGTACAAACAAACAAAACAAAGCTGCTTGAAATCCAGTAAGAGCTGCAGCAGCTGCTATTGTGTGCGCAAGAGTGGTCGTTATATATTAGTACAGTTAAAACTGCAAATCACCGCCACACTGTGGCACACAAAGCTGCGGCAGCGCTAACTAAATATAGCCCAGCACTTATACTAAAGCTGGACCACAGAAATGTAGTCTCAGTTTAGTGTGTTGTGGCAAAAGCAGCTGCTGTGTAGTATACACTGAGTCACAAATGCCTGCTATTGGTCTTGCACAACAGCAAATATTTAGTGTATAGAGGAGCAAACCACAACAATCTTCTAATCTCATTTGTTAACAGATACTATGTGGCTAAAATGACCGTTTTTATTCTATTCTAATTACAGTTGTCATTATTACTACTACTAATAAAGATGAAGACAAAAAAATGAAACCTGTGTCTGCACGGAAGAAAGTGAATCTCTGCTTAAAACGGGGAAGCACCAGACCAAAACTGTCCACGGCCCCTTTAACTCCTTGTTCTTCATGTAGCACTCCAAGCCCCTCTCCTCTCAGTATTCTAGTCACAGCTCCAGCATCCACACCGGCATGTAGAGAAATAACAGCCACCAGATGAGGAGGACCATCCCTACTGCCCAGGCGACGCTTCTCTGTCAGCACCTTGTAGAAATCGAAGAGACAGAGAGCTCATAAATCACCACCTTCAAGCCTACAGGCTGTGACCTAAAGAACCCCTTAAGTTCTTACCTGGTCCTTCTTATTGCGGCGCAGCTGACTGGCTTTATGCCTCCGGTCCATCTTCCTCAACTCTCGCCTCTGCTTTTTGGACAAAGCCACAACAGCAACTCTGCCTAATGGATGCAGCCAAATAAGTGAGACAAGCTCATTCATAGTGCGGGTTCCTATAAAGTGTATATTCAATGCTGTGCATTTACATTGGACTTGATTAGGAGCAAATAGCAGCACAGTTAAAAATGACAGGTCATCCCCAGGACAGAAAGCTGACGCTGCATTGAACACATCTCAGCGAACACACAGTGCACTTGTGTCTCTTACATCTACTTACACACAGCGAGCTAGCCTGCATCACCAGCATCCAGCCCAAGCTTTTAAACATATTCTAAAGGCTTAAACAGCCCGCGTTACTACTAGACCCTAAACCTGCTGTGAATCAGTTGCTGGGAAGGAGCCACTACAGCGGTGCAGGCGATCCCAAAGCGCGTTATATATATTTATATTTATATTTACAGCATTTAGCAGACACTCTTATCCAGAGTCCTGATTCCAGGGACAGTCCCCCTGGAGACTCAGGGTTAAGGCTCTTGCTCAGGGACCCAGTGGTGGTAGTGCCAGAGGGGGGATTAGAACCTGGGACCCCTTGAGCCACAGGTCACTAGGCAAGCACCCACCACTAGACCACCAAAATTAGTTCAAAACTGATGATGACATTTATATAAAAACTTATCATTCAATTGTATATATTACATTCGTTTTTGTTGCCTTAAATACTTTCCATTCTAAATCAAAAAGACCGGGAACATAAATTAAATGAAAACAAGTTAAAAGGGATAAATGTTTCCAAAGTCCATGAGCAACCGTTTACATTTTGATGAAAATAATCGATTGTGATTTTTTTTGCTGTAATCCAGCGGCCCTACTTCTTAAATCACACCGAGTGCCTAAACTTTAACCACGTGTGAAGCTAACGTTAGCCGAGCCGCACTGACAGTGTCGCAGCGGACGGCAGAAACCCTGAAAAGGCCAGTCTTACCCTTGTTCTCCCGCTCGATTTCTCCTTTGGTTCGATGCTTGCCATGTTTGTGCTGCTTGTTTTTTTGTTTATAAATCCCAGGTCTGTGAGCTTGTTGCTGTTCTCCGCCAGCGGCCATCGTTCAGTCACGCCGCGCATGTAAACTTTAAACTACGTCATATTAGTGCGCGAGATCACTGAACGATTGATTCCCTTCTGTGAGCCGATTCCTCTGAACTGCTCGTTGGAAGTGTTCGAACAATCGAAACAACAAGATTCTTCGACGTGTGACGCGAGTCTGACGTAGAGAGTGGGAGAGGGGTGTGTTAAACAAGTGGACCTTCTAATAAAGAGTGGATCTCCAGCGTAGGCTAAAAAATAAGGAACGTGAGAAGAAACCACTTTTCTGTTGTTATTACACAATCATGACCGACCGATTGAAAAGAGCCGATTTCAATGAATGACTCACACATGAATGAGTCGGACTGAATGAGTAGTGTGTACAGGCCATCTAAGGGTGAATCGCTGAAACTACACATGGCTTTGCATTTCTTTATTTATGAGACGTTATTCTAGGCTGTAATAATTTGTATAATTTGGATGAATTTATAAAGCTCACCAAAGAGTTCACATTTCTTCAGTGAGGTCTCTTTATAGAGGAGTGTTTAGTAGAGTGATCTTTTATTGAAAGATAGTGGAAGAGTCGGAAGAGTCTGGTAGTTGTTAGGATGGTGGGTGTAATTTTAAAGGACTAAAATTTTCTGGTCAGTAATACTATGATCATAACAAAATACTGCACTGATAAATGTTGTTGTGCCAACTATCTATCTATTTGTTTATTCTTTTGTTTGTTTTCTTGTTTCCTTATTGTGAAAGTGAAAGTGACTATTTTGTCATCGTGAGACACAGCAGAGCACACAGTGAGACACAACCAAATTCAAACTCTGCTTTTCACCCACACATGCCATGCAGCAGGGGACAGCTATTTAAAGTGCCCAGGGAGCAGTGATGGGGACAGTACCTTGCACAGGGGTACCTCAGGGCAATTTACTGTTCTGTGATTTGAACCTACAACCTTCCAATCCTCACCGCTGCCCCGATTATTTGAATCTTGCTCTGTTATTTTTGCATGAGTGAAAGGCAGCTGGTAGTGTCGTTGTTTTTTTTGTTTGTTTGTTTTTGAACTTGAGGCAGCGGTGGCCTAGTGGTTAGGGAGTTGGCCCCAGGATCGGAAGACCAAGGGTTCAACTCCAAGACCAGTAGGTTGCCCTGTGGTACCCTTGACCAAGGAACCGTCCCCATCACTGCTCCCCAGGTGCTTTAAATAGCTGCCCTCTGCTGCACAGTGTGTGTGTAAAAAGCAGAGGTTGAATTTTGTTGTCTCACTGTGTGCTGTGCTGTTTCACAATGACAAATAGTCTCTTGAGTGGCCTCGTGGTGAGGGTCATGGGTTGGAGATTCCTTTGAGTAAAGTACTGTTCCCATCACTGCTCCCTGGGCACTGGATGTGGCTGCCCGCTGTTGCATGGTGTGTATGGGTTAAATGCAGAGGGTGCGTTTTGTGGTGGTTCACTGTGTGCTGAGCTGTTTCACTAATAGTAATTACAAAAAGTACATTTCAAAATTCTTCAAAATTTCAAAATTAGTTTTTGTGCTTAGTAATAAAGGCATTGTTTTTTGCTAGGGTGGCTTCCATGATTCTTGTTGGCCTTTGTCTGATCACACCCCTTGTCCCTGCTGGATCAAACGTTAAGTGTGCTGGGTCCTGCAGTGGGAGGTTGCCCCCTTGACTGGAGTGTTGCTCAGGAAATGCCAATAGGCAGAGATATGCCACAGAGGAAGTCCAAAACAGGATATCATTTGCTGTAAATACTTTTTTCTTGAGTGTTTTTTCTCTAGCCGTGCCTTGTCTTGGGAGCTCATCTCCTCATCACTACATAAGGTTGCTCTCCACCAGGAATCTTAATATTGGCTTGAAAATGTTGTTAATGGACCACGCAGAACGACTAGCTTTCGTTACAAAACAACCCACACAGACGTTTGAGCTAGAGACTCTCGAATGATATATTTTTACATGTATTATCAGAACAGATGGAGCTTGACTCTTTAAACGCCATTCATAAAAGCTGCTACGTGCTTCCTGTTCGCCTGGATACAGAGCGAAGACGGCCTGCTCTCCTATTGGTCGGACACTCGGCCGGCTCGGGCCAATCCGAGTCCGCAGTTGCGCGATCTCTTCACCTATTGGTTGTTGCAGAGCAGAGTGCGCGTGTGCGTGTGTACTTTACCCTTTCGGTGATCTGTAACCAGTCATGCGTTTTCTGCAGCTCCTCTCCGCCAGGAGCGATGAGGCGTTTGCAGTTGTTTCATTTACAGATTTAGTTCAAGAGCTCTTCCTTCAATAGTTCAACATGTGTAGAGGAAGCAGTTCAAACATGAAACTAACTGTAATTTGACATGTTTTTTCGGCCACTCTTCCGCTTCAAATGTAATATTTTTAGACGCGCCTGCCCAACATTCAGTTTACTGTCCTTTCTCGGATCTGTTCCCAGCTTCCTCATTATAAACAGTCCAGGTATCGTGTTAAAAAACTTTGTATTTACTTACTTAAAATCTTTTTTCTTTTTTTTACTTTTTATGGGTTTTACAAAAGCTACAGACGCGAGTGTGTTTGCTCTAAATACTCGGAGCTGTTTAATACTTGTTTACTAATATTTGTCTAAACTGAAGAGAACCGGATATCAGGACGCGTCTGCGGTCTGATATTAACTCTGAAATCCTCGTGTAACATTTGGAGTTGACTCCATCTTTCTGTGGTGGTTTTTCGGGGTTGTTTTGCGGAGAAGGCGCTCTTTAATCGGACACTTTCCTCCAGAAGTGTCGGGGCGGAACTGTTGTTCCAGGAACGAGGAGAGGAGGAGGAGGAGGAGGAGGAGGAGAGGAAAAACACCACAACATGCTCTTCTCCGAGAGACGACGTCCCTGCGCGCTTTAGCCGGATTATAAACGGTGTAGGTTCAGGTTCTGGGCCGAGTTTAGGGTGTGGTCAGCTCGGATTTTCGGGACTGTCTTGTTCGGCATGTCCGCTCGCTGTCTGCCCGTCAGGGAGTGGAGCTCCGGGACGCCGCCATCTTTAGGACTCGCCCGGGAGGGAGCCGAGCTGGCGGAGCGCCGTTAGACCCGGCCTGGAGTTTAGGTTCTTCTCTCCAGTACGGTTCAATAACGACAGGCCTGCCGTCAACACGCAGCTCCCTGGGCAGCGTTAGAGAGCCAGTGAAACAGGCCTGCTTTTGCATGTGGACGGACGTTAGGCGAGCTCGACGGTACTTCTGCACTTTGACAGCAGCTCGGAACTTCAAACATAAACAAAACGAGGCTCTCCGGCTCTCCAGCCTGGCCGTGGGAGGGTGAGTACTCTCCTGTGCCGCACAGCTAGTGAACTAGTGCAGATGGCGGTGTTGTAAACATCGCTGTTGCTGTTGTTGTCAGAAATGCTGTGTGCTGATCTGCTGCGCTTACAGTAACAGCAGCTCCCACCGAGAGCCGAGTCCCCGTCGGCTGAACAGCAGAGCAACAGACCGGTTCTGACTTACTGACTCTACTTTTCCTCCTTCACCTTGTGTCTGTTCACTGAAAGGAAACTTCACAGAACCTGGGAGGTTTCTAACCAGCTGGACATACTGCTGAAGACACTTCTCACACAAATACCAGCTTTAAGTCCGTATTTCCTCTGGATCAAGTTATCATGTGTACTTTTTTCCTTCTTCCCTATATTAAGGTGTGACCTGTTGGACGGTTGAAAGCTAGTATGATCCAGCCTTCCAGTCCGGTCGACACCTGCCCTCCTGATCTTGCTTCAGGAAAAAGCCAGAGTTAGATCTCTAGTTTGCTGGTTGCTTCTAAAGTGTGACTAAAACTGATCCCCCTTTACACGGCCTTGTGCCCATTTTTGTCCGAAGGTTGTTTTCTTAATGCATCCCGGAGGCGATCAGCACTTTCTTTGCATGGAAAAGGACGATTGTGTTCACACTCACTTTGAAAGCGCTGAAAAAACCGTATTCTGTCTGTCCACTTTGGAATCAGGCCGAAGTGGAGTGGATATGATGGCAGGAAAATGACATTAGTACCGACATTGATAAAAGAACCTAACTGCCTGTTTTTTTTTCTCTCCCTTTTCCTCTAAAGGCTCTTTGCAGTTAACTGGAATTTAGATGTGTAGATTAGGACCTGTTTGTGTAAATGTGCACTGCTTGCATCACAGTGGGCTTTCCCAATTATTTTCCGTCCTCTGCAGGAAAGAAAACAAATTCTTTCATTATTATACACGGGTCTCCGAAGTGATCTGATGTGATTGCTTTATCATCACACTGATTGTTATGGAGAAAGGGCGCAGTAATTGTAATCTCATAAGCCTCTGCTGTCGTGGTTTGCTGGGTTTGTTTATGGGTTTGCCTTGCAGAAACATGCAAACTGTGAGGGTGTGGGAAAGGGACTGAATAGTGCCTCTGTTGAAGGGAGACACTGTCCTCTTTCTCCCTACAATTGTCTTTTTCTGACCTCACTGCTGCCACTTCTGCTCCCAGCATCACTTATATGGAGCCGACTGGATCTCTCCACACCCACACACAGCTCCTGTTTGACTTTTGATTAGTATTTATATCTGTGGGCAATTAGTGATTGTCTCCAGCTGCTGGCCATCTTCTCTGGCCTGGCTCATGATTTCAGATATTCATCGCCTCTAGGTGTTCTCTCATGCAGATCTTTTTTAGTCAATCTGATTAATTAGGTTGTGGTGGTCTAGTGGTAGCATACTCGCCAATGGACCATGAAGTCACAGGCCCACCTCCAGCTCTGCCACGATTGGGTTCCTGAGCAAAATCCTAAATTGCTCCAGTGGGACTGTCCCTGAAATCACGAATTGAAAGTTTCTCTGTATAAGAGCATCTGCTAAATGCCATAAATGTAAATTTAATTATGTAGTTCATGTCCTTGTTAAGTAAAATTTGTTGTATAACGTTCTAAAACCTAAAATCTTGTTTGCTGATAATCTTCCATCACAGTGGAAATATTTTTTGCCTGCCTTTGACATATCTTCAGATTTTTTTTGTTATGTGACTGTGCTTTAGTAGCCATGCAAAATAATGTTAACCAGTCAGACCATGTTTAACCTCCCCCTCCTCCAACAACACTTTCTACCAGTGAATAAACTCTATGCTAAACAATTAAGTAAATAAACATTTATTTAAGCCTTAATGTAAAATATGTACATTATCACCAACATAGCATTTCTTTCACATTAAAACTCATTTGTTTGTTGTTTACCCCTTTTTTAAGCTTGAGGTGAAGTAGAGTGTCCAGATTCTCCTTACACTCTCCAACATACCCTAATGCTTTTTTAAAGCAGCATCTCTTGAAGGTTGGAAAACTGTAGAGTTAATTTGCAGTCGCTATCCCTAAAATGGTTTCTTTATTTATCATTTTCGTGCACGTGTTTAATAAAAGCCCATCAACAGATTATGTAACATTTACTTTTTCCAACCTGTTAACACCTAAAAATGTGGCCAAACAATGTCTAGACATTAAACTAAAATAGGAATAAAATATTTAGCCTGACGCCGTCACTCGGTTCCTGCTGCTGAATATATAAAAGAAGCAAAGGCCTGGTATTCAGATCACAGATGTGAATACAGAACACTTACAAACATATATAAAAAAATGTTAAAAACTTTCTTCTTTTCCTTTATTATTTTTTTTATCTTCTTAATAGCTTTCCAAATATCACCCATCTGTATAATACCCATATTTTGAATTTCCCTAAAATGTAACAGCAAAATAAATCGAAATAATGTTTCATTCTTAAAATACAATAATATAACCTTTTGTGTGATATAGAGATAACTTGCCTTATTGAGTGTGTACCACGCTTTAGTAAGTACTTAAGCTAAAATATCTGTTTATAACAGATCTGTAATTTATTATAAATAATCCCAGTATAAAAATTGAGGTGTTGTGCAGCTGTTTCTCAGAGTGCAGTGAGGAATTTATTATTTTTTTTTCTGATTTTGATCAAATTCTTTACTTATTTATATCAAACTATAGATTGTCAGCTTGAAAGGTTCTGATTAAATATTGGTAATTGGACAGTTCTGGCTGGAAATGGTGGCATACTGTGGATCTCAGTAATGGTCCAGTATCAGTAGAAAATGTTGGAAATATCAAAGTTGAAATAACACTCAATTAAATCCTTTAAAATGTCTTGCCCAAAACAAAATACTTGCATTGCTGAATGTCATACTGCTGCAACCTTTGGTCATTCTGTGTTTTTTGGGGATAGAAGACAGTTTAAAGTTTGAACCTTTAAGAATTTAGATTTGTGTTTAAACACCTTTGTGATTTGTATTTGAACCTACCGTATAAATAGTGTTATAAAAAGTATTATTATTATTTTTTAAATTCAGTTCACTGGCTGAAACTTAAGGAATCACAGAAGAACCAGTGATGTTTTACCATTTCTTTAAATTAAAAATAAGTTATTAATTTATTTGATCAAAAGATATGCAGCAAACTCTTGCCCTGTGAAATCAGGTCACAGCAGAAGCAGGCTTGGCCTCTGTCAGAGCACTAGAAACCAGTCTGTCTTCATAGTCTTTAAAAGAGAATGATTCCAGGTGTATCTGTGCATCCCTGTCAGGATGAATTCAGAAGGGTAATGTAAACGTCTTTTATCATTTAGATGATACTCTCAGCACTGGAGGTGGTTAATCAGTCAAACAAAAACGTTGGTGTTCACTGAGAGGCAGATTAGGTATCTGTTGGAAACCAGTTTGTGTCCAGCCTGAGTGAAGAGGAAGTAGTTGAACAGTGAGAGAGCTTGCATGCATGAGGAATTCCTGCTTTCCTGCTTTGTTGTCTTGTCGTGCTGCATTCCTTATGTGCGTGTGTGACGGCATGCCATGGTCGTGTTTCATTAACATACTCCACCTATTGTAATTTTGTCTGAGCCACAGCTGTTTTCATCATAACAGGAGTTCAAGAATTGTATCCACAGTGCTAAGTGTCTTTGGTGCTTTGGGTCTGTGGAATTATTTAAAGCTTTTTTCCTCTACATGTCAGCTGTGATAAAATATTTGGTGGTATCCTGTATAGTTTTGTGTGTGTGTGTGTGTGTGTGTGTGTGTGTATATATATGTGTGTTCTTTACCTTGGATGTTAAGCCAGCAACAAATGTGGTTTGGTGGAGGAGTTTGAAATAATGTACCTGCTAAGAATGACAAACAGAAGCAGTGTTGTAGACACAGTTCATCAAATACATTATATGTCTGATGTTTTAAATATAATTGTCTTCGATAACACTGCCCCCAATTTCTGGTGTTACTGCTGTGTTTCATCCATGTCCATAAGTTATAACATAAAAAAGTGAAAGAAAGTGAAAGTGACAACCCTTGTCATTGCGAGGTCACGGCACAGCACACATGAACCACAACGAAATTGGACCTCTGCATTTTACCCATGCACACTCAAACCCGTGCAGCAGTGGGCAGCTATTGAAAGCGCCCGGGGAGCAGTGATGGGGACGGTACCTTGCTCAAGGGTACCTCAGGGCAACCTATTGGAAAGGGGTTTGAACCTCCGATCATGCGGCTAACGCCCTAACCGCTAGGCCACCGCTGCCATAAGTTTTCAGAAAACATGCCTAAATGTGGACTAAATGAACAGAGTATTACAGAAAGCTCTATTGGTATACATATTTAAATAGACTTAGGATGACACTGTGGTTTATTTTTTCAGTTCGATAAAGATTTTAGTGTCTCAAACAGTTGGGTCGTGATGCCGAATCCACAGCATTTTGTCCTGAAATGTTTGTTAGTGTTTTTGCTATTTAATTGTATGTGTTACTGGACACTTTGTTACTCTGAGTATGTGTATAGGTCTGTTACCCGCTTCCCTTTCTACTTTGTCCTCTGTGTTATTATTATTGGATTTAGCATGTGAGCCATGTGCTGTGTGGTACAGTGTGATATGTGAGTGTGCTGCAAGAGAGTGGAGCTGAGTGCCAGGGTGTGAGGCAGCTGGTGAGTGGTGGGAGGCAGCAGGAGCCTGGGCCAGTCTTGTGACCGACGCATCAGCCCATCAGCCCTCAGCTCATTGTGTCTGTGCAACTGATCATCTGAGCACTATTCAGTGGTGGGGGTGATATGCGAGCTCAAGCAACAAACAAAGCACTATTTTAGAATGAGGTCATACCCATACACTCATCTGCTTGCATGTATTAGTAGAGAAGTTTGTATTAGGATGTTAAAATTCCAGCGCAAGATGCATACTTGAGAAAGAATCACAGGCAGATTACCTTTTTTCTTACACAGTTTTAAACTGGTTAAATGATAATGTTGGTGTCCTATAGAAAAGCTTTATCCTACTTTTTCTCTCCCACAATTGATTCGCTATTTAAACTCAGGATGTTAATCTAGATACTATAGAGTTTTGAACTAATTTTGGTGGTCTAGTGGTAGGGTACTTGTCTATGGACCTATGGCTCAAGGGGTCCCAGGTTCGAATCCCACCTCTGGCACTACCACCACTGGGTCTCTGAGCAAGACCCTTAACCCTGAGTTGCTCCAGGGGGGCTGTCCCTGTAATTAGGACATGGAAGTCACTCTGGATAAGAGCATCTCCTAAATGCTGTAAATGTAAATGTAATATCAGTGCATTGTTCAAGCACTCATGCATAGTAGCATACTATGTAAGCAGTGGGATAGAATACCTATGGAAGGATGGAGGTGTTTAGGTGAGATGGTAGTGGAGTGTACTGGTATCGATTTTCAAGAATAAAAGTGATGTGCATAGCTGTAGTAACTATGGATGAATAAAGTTGATCAGCCACAGCATGAAGTTAAGAGAAAGCATAAAGAAAACTGGGGTGAGAAGAGAGGCGATGATTAGTGATCAGCAGTTTGGTTTCATGCTGAGAAAGAGCACTACAGATACAACGTTTGTTCTGAGGCTTTTGAAGAAGTAGTATGGAGAAGGTCAGAAGGAGTTTGTGTCTTTGTAGGAAAGCATATGACATGGTGCCCATAGAGAAGTTGTGGTATTGGATGGGGAACTCAGGAGCAGCTTTGTTTCCAGATGACATTGTGATCTGCAGCTTGAGGAGGCCCTGGAGAATGAAAGTCAGTAGGAACAGAGTAATAGAGTGAATGAAAGGGACAGCAGCATAATTGATGGGGTCCAGGGAGTAGAGGTGGCAGAGGTGGAGGAGTTTAATAACTTGTGGTCAACACTTCAGTAGAAGAGAGGGGAGGATGGCAGTGTGGGGTGGGTGCAGAATAATGGCAGGAGCGATCAAAAAGACAGACGCCAGTGCTGGAGGCAGAGTTAAAGATACTAAGGTCCGTGTTGGGAGTGATGAGGATGGACAGCATTAAAAATCAGTATATTGGAGGGACAGCTCAGATTGGACAGTTTAAAAAAATAAATAAATAAAATTCAGAGAACCAGTTTTGTGTTGATTTGGACATGTGCAGGGATGCTGAATATAATGGGAGAAGCATGTTTAGGACATAGCTGGCAGGTGAGAGGAGAGGATGCCAAAGAGGAGGTTTATGGATGTGATGCGGTAGGACATGCAGACAGTCAGTGTGAAAGAGAAAGAGGTAGAACAACAGAAGAAACAGAGACAGCAGCTGAAAAAAGAAGACTATTATCAAGCAGTTGTCATCTCTGCACACTTTTGAAAATGAGCTTTTCAGAGCAAAATATAATCATTAAAAAACTTTACACCATTCTGTTATTCTAGAATTGTTTTGGCAGCCATTAGTAGCAACTTGTCAACTGAGCCACCCCTTTAATACCCTGGGGTCGGTTTTTGTTTAAAACCTCCTAAAACAATAATTTGAGGTTAGATGTTTTGCATGTCAAATGATGAATGGTTGGGAAAGCAGTTCTCAAAACCTAAGTTTTATGTTCCAGACTGAATATAAAGTGTGATTATACTTTTTGGATACTTGTATTTTATACATTGTATCTCAACTCTCATTTTCTTGCATTTAGTAGTAGAGAAGCCTGCATTTGATCTCAGAATTCCAACATTGCATCAACCAAGGAAAATAACAAAAAAAACTGTTTGTACAGATTTTATAATATAAATGTGGTGACTAACTCTAATAATATTACCAGGCAGTATCGGGCCTGGCTATGTACTGTCTATGCTTGTTGGTTTTAGGTCTTGTTTGTCTATTTTGTGATTCTGGGAAAGCGGTTAAGAAAGAGAGTGAGTAGACCAGTATACCATAAGATAACTTGTTGTACTTTGGTTCTGCACAATAAATGTGCGATCCAAAGCAGAGAAACTGCAGTATATAACTGGTGTGTGAAATATGTGTATGTCAGGTATTATATAATTGTCTTAATGTTCCACAACTTTGTTTTAAACTATCCGTTCTAGAATAACTGACTTGGTGGGCACAAAGAGATGATAAACACCACTTTTGCACAAATTGAAATTCTGGATTTGTTTCATTGAGATGTATTTGGTCTGTATTGCATTCACACTTCAAACAAATGGAAGATTTGGTTTGGAATTGAACTGAGACCAACCATTACTGCAGTCTTCCATAGCCTGAAGAGGAATCGGTTTTGCATTTCTTGGGGCCACTGTTGCACTGTGCTAAAGCTAAGAGTTATATTGCAGCTTCTCTCAAAAATATATCTGTGGTACTGGATACCTCAAGTTCCAGATTCCCATGGTTTAGTCAATATTTTATTCATAACTCCATCTCAGAAAATCATGAGACACCTTAACAGAGGTTGGGCTATGCTGTGATCCAAATGCTTTGCCAAAGCTATGACGTTCAGCTATAGGTTAGTTGGGTTTCTCTCTTGCTCTGCCAGTCTCTCTGTGTCTGCCATTCAGTCAGCAAGATGCACACAGCAAACAGATACTGAGGGAGAGAAAAAGCTTGGTGCTGTGTGGATAGTTTACCAGCCCTTTGCCCATTAGCCTGTGGATGCTGTTGCCATGGAAACTGAGTTGCGAGTTCTAGCAAGGCTTCAGAAGAGTGCTTTGGCTACAAGGGATCTCTCTTGTGGGTTCTGCCTGACTACACTGAGCATCCTACCTGTCTAGGCTCAGTGTGTGGTCACAGTATTTGGGAGCGTAGATCAGAACAGTTCTTTTTTCATATGTTGTTGTTGTTGTTGTTTGTTTATTTATACATATATATAATATGGAATAATAATTATCTGAACTGGTAGTGCTGTTCTAAAACATCTATTTCCTTGTATTCAAATAGACAATGGAATAAGACCTCATTACACATGTACCTACTGAACATCCAAGAATTAAAAAATAAAAAAAGTTTAAAATGTTCTGATTTTCATTACAGTATTAAATTCATTAAGTATTAAATAAATAAAAAATATTTAATTTCTGGTTCAAACTACCATTAAGTTTGCAAGGGTCAGAATAGAACACAATGCATAAAGAAGCCAATCAAGGGAAAATAAATGGAAAACATGACACAGATATTCAATGGCAAAAATGTAATGGCATCTGATAAAGAAGTGATGGAATACTGCAGCAGCTTCCTGCATTAGTCAGTGAACAATTCTGTCAAGAGTAAACTCAGAATTTGAAGTAAGCTGTAGCTATAGAATAAACCAGATGATATTGATTTTTTTTTTTTTAGGTGCTAGATTCTTGCAGTTGAGCCATCAGCTGTCAATTTTTGCTACTTGTAACTACATTTTTTTAAATTATGCTTGTAGATTAGAAAAGCAGGCTGCTAAAAGGGAAATTACATAATGTACTTTGTGAAACTATAGAACACAGGCACTTTAGTGAGCAGTTTTAATCATGGCACCAGGACGCTCTATGTGTAGAGGATAAGCCGGCACAGGTAATGTGATGCACTGAGAAATATTCAATGGGGGAACCTCGGGTCCTAGCAACCAATCAGTGTTTCTTTGATACTTCTACCAAACCTTTATTAGACCAAGCACCCTTCTTGTACTAAATGGAACTATGCCCACCTTGTGGAGCCCTTGCTTCAGTAGGTTTGAACAGTTTTGAGGGCTTAAGAAGTATCATTTAGACAGGTGTTTGTGATTATCAGTGATTCATCCATTTCAGAACACAGTCACAGTGCTGGAGGCCTGGCTGAAGCCTGTGAGGCAGCAGAAGGCAGAAATGTTAGCACTGATGCATGGCTGGCTGTGGCTCAGGCACTGTGGGAGTGACAGTGCAGTTTAGTGTTGTGGCTGCAGCTTCTAGGTGTCTCCGCCACACTTCCTCTCTCTCACCCAGAGTCTCAGCAGGAGGACACACTGTTCTGCACAAACAGTCAGCACAGCAACAATGACCAGCTGTATCTTTGTGCCCTCAAAGAAGAGCTTGTTTCATGCAGTCATTAACAGTTTTTATTGATCAAGCGCTTTTACACTTGGTTTCATTAGACATGCATGTGTTCCTGTATGCTGTTAGCTTTATTGTTTGAAGGGGGTATAACAACTTCAGTACAGTATTGAAGATCCGTATTGGAAATAGTACACTGAAATTTAATCAAATTAAATAAATTTGACCTCACTACAACTCTTAAAGGTTCCTCGTTCGCTACCTTCCATTAAAAACTATAAAATTGTATAATAACAAAGAGTTGGAGCAGGTAGTACTGGTGCTAGGAAGGCTCAAGTGTTTACTCACAAATTAACATTTTGTAGCACTAAGTATTAAAAAAAACTACTTCACAATAGCATCAGTCTCAGTGGGTATTCAAATAGTGGGATAATTTGCAATTGAAAGGTGTAAAGTATGTAAAAGTTTTAAATGTGAACTAAATGTAAACAGTTTAGTGAAATATACAAAATTTTTCCTTCCAAAGAAATATTTAAACTCTAAAAAATATTAACAGTCATGGGATCATGGGTGAGTTTGCTCTTAAATGATGCACAAAATCCCTACTGGATTGCAGTTGGTCTTAATTATTATATTTCCACTCAGTGATTTAACTATTTGAAATTTATGAGTAATAGGATTAAGATGTCACACTGTGCTCTACCAAAAGGTTTCATTCAGGTTTTCACAACATGATGTATGTTGTATGTTTTTGTTTAGTTTTGATAATGTCTGTTGTGTGATAAGAGCTTCTTTTCGGACTGTGACAAACTATGTAAACGTTCTGTCATGTCAGCTTAGTGACATTCAGACTAGCTAGCTATGGATCCCTTCTTTTTAGCAACCTGAGCTAATAGATGAGGCAGTGGCAGTCATCTTTAGCAACAGTAGAAATCTCTTACTTCTTATTGACTTCACACTTACCATCAAGCTTTTCTTTGTCTGAAAAGCTTCTTAAATCCATAGCCTTCAGTGCCTTAGCTAGTTACCATCTGATGGCAACAGTGATGAGTCCTGAATGATGAGCGCTCTTTCTCTCTTGCTCTCGCTCTCTCGCCATGGCTGCCCAGGAACAGTATCACCGTTTCATTTGATTTATTGAGGCAAAAGCCCTATTATTGATTAAAACATGTTTATCAAAGATTTGGCGGAAGACAATAATTTGTTGATCTATTTAGTTAAAAAAAATAGCAAAGCACTGATATTTTAAAACATGAGCGTCATTGAAAATGTAAAAGTTTGAACAATAATAATAGTAGAACTATTTTTTTCACATGCCTGAATTTCTCATGCAGTAGTAAACACAGTGAAAGTGTGTGAATCAAATCTTTCTCAAAAAAAAAGGAAATGCCTTTTGAAACCAGTTGAACCTTTTACTGCAGTTTTTTTCTTTTGTTTAGTTTTTCTGCAGTGATCGGATACTGTTACGAGCACATTTTATACTGTTAAACAATTATATACTTAATAATTTCAGCTTCGTTATATATTTTATGTCATGTCTTGGTATTCAGTTTTTGAAGATTATAAAATTGGGAAAAATTAGATTGTTCAGGTTTTTTGCTTTTATCTTGTGTCTGTAGGTTTGTATCCATATGAAGCGACTGTCCTGCAGATGAGCTATTGCTGGGGGCTGTTGTGTCGCAGACCCAGATAATCCCTGGTGGCTGTGGCCAAGGCCAGGCATCTACTCAGCATGCCCAACGCTGTTCGAGCGGGGAGCCTGAAGGACCCCGAGATCTCTGAGCTCTTCTTCAAGGAGGACCCTGAAAAGCTCTTCATAGATCTAAAAGAGATCGGCCATGGCAGCTTTGGCGCAGTCTACTTTGTAAGTGCCACATTTGGGGAATATGGAAATGTTTCTATTTAAAGATATCGTTGTGCACTATAGTGTATAGTATATTTCACTTAAAATGTTAAATAAATTTCACTTAACGTTGTGTTCGGCTCATAGGCCCGAGATGTGCGCACCTCCGAAGTTGTGGCCATCAAGAAAATGTCTTATAGTGGAAAGCAAACCAATGAGGTAGGTGTTCCTATGCTTCATGTATTTTTTTTTCTATGATAGCGCTCTGAAGATAAACCTTTTATTACATTTTTTAAATAATACATTAATTTTGTAAATATTTAATTTTGTAAATAAATAAATACATTTCTATGTTCTTAAAATCACAGGGGTAACGGAAGCACATTATACAGTAAGCATGTGCATCTGTATGGTTTATTCAACACAAAATGTGGCCTTAAAAACTAAATCTATTTTTCAACAGATTACAAAATTGGAAAACAAAAACACCTTATAGCTGTGTGCTTATTATTTATATATATATTTTTTAGAACTTCGATTCGGATGTACTGTTATGAAGATATTATTGTTTAAATAATAACGGGTTTGGTCATTTTGGATGACCAGAATGCTACTCATAATATGACTCAGACTTTGGCCTTAATACTTGCAAAATCCCAGCTTTAAGATATTGCCTGGCTGTTTACTATGGTCATGAACAGTCTTGGGGTTTGTAGGGCATTGTGTTATGGATATGGAAATATGGAATTTGTGTTAGCTCTTTGCCAACTATAGTCATTCCCTTTGTGCAAAATGCTCTCCTTTTGGTTGGCTTTTTTTTGTTTTGCTTAATAAATGAAGAGCACTCACCAACAATCCAGACTTTTGAAAAGGGAAGGAGTTGGAAATGTGGGAAACTGAATTCTCTACTAAGGATTAAAGAAATGAAAAGTTGAGAAATACTGAAGAAGCAATTTAAGAACATCTGTTTCTGTTTCCAGGTCTGTCCGTTCATTCTTTGCTTTTGTCATTTATCTACATATTGTTTCTATTTTTTCCACAGAAATGGCAAGACATAATCAAGGAGGTGAAATTTCTACAAAGGATTAAGCACCCAAACAGCATAGAATATAAAGGATGCTACCTAAGAGAGCACACGGCTTGGGTCAGTGGTCTTTCCTTGTTTCAAAGTCCCATATCTCAACTAGAGAAATGTTTCTTCATAAAATGTTTTCTAAATTATTTACAATTGGGGTAGTTTTAGGGCTGCAACTATCATATAATTCTAAAAATATCTATGAAATATGTTGAAGATTGAGTAAATATATGCACACAGTTCATCACATTTAATTTCACTTGATAGAAATTGCAGTAAATGATTTAAACAACAAGCTCCATCCAATATATTGTAGAAATGCTTTTCATCATAGGCTGTTGCTTGAACCAGTGTCAGAGACAGCTTCATTATACACTTCAGTCACCTGCTGGGAGATGTGGAAGTAATAATGCCCTTTCAGTTTATATAATAACAAATGAGCTTCATAGAACTCGTCGTTATCATACGTTATTCTGATCAGTGCTTACCTATATATGTTAAAAACCCCAACCCATACAGGCGAGTAATGCTATAGGCTGAGTATTGTAGCTGAAATAAGTCTCATTTGCAGAGGGCCCTGTGTATCAGAAGAATTGACCTATTATTAATTAGAAGTGTAATTATTTTTAATAATGGAATGCAAGGACTATTGATGCCAACATGAGGGTACTTCAGCGTAAAGCAATGTGATGTTTTATTTGATATTGACTGCCTTACAGTCAAATGTGTTGTTCCCTGCTTGTTCCCCTGGCACAGCCACCATTGCTTGTGTAACCCCTAGCACATTTTTTTCATTATTGTATCAATCGTATGGTAAAATATAACAATACTAATAAATGGAAAAATGCTGAAAATGGGCATATTGTTCAATGTAGAGGGCATCTTAATCAATCTGACTGCAAATATATCACTAACCCCTTCCTTTTAAAACATACATTTAATTTTTTTTCTCTTTTAAATGAACACTCATTTGTAATAAAGCGACAGCGCTTATTAGCTTTGCCATGTACATTTGTCACACTCATTTCTGAGCTGATATAGGTATTTCAAAATCTGTGTTTCGAGTACAGTCATGTTTTTCAGTTAGTTTTGCCTATTTTAAGGCTTCTGTGTGTCTTTTCTCTTTGTTTAGCTGGTAATGGAGTATTGTCTGGGCTCTGCTTCAGATGTTCTGGAGGGTAAGGTTTTTTTTTGCTTCGTCAGTGTGCTGATCACTGTGAATATATACTGAACTGCATAGATAGAATTTTCATAGTAACAAAAATCAGCTAAATTTTTACATATTAAAAACATGAAATATTTGTATTTGACAGTACACAAGAAGCCCTTGCAAGAAATAGAGATCGCAGCCATTACTCATGGTGCTTTACAAGGACTGGCATATCTTCACTCCCACAACATGATTCACAGGTGAGGCTAACTGCTTAACGTGAGCGCCATGTCTAGGTTGTAGGAATGGAGCAGCACATTGGGAATGTGTCAGTGGATCCCATTGTTTTTTTAAGTACAGTATGTCTTTGTATTTGTCATGACACCCACTCTTTTATAGTTGCTGTTTGTGAGTGTTGTGTTACGCAGCCTTTTATTTTTATGTCCTAAAAAGGCAGTGAGCTGAAGTAAGACATAAGACTAGTCTTAATGTTCCTAAAGATCTTATTTTGTGTAAGACTGAACTTGCACAAAAATGCACAAGTTGTATCATGCATCAGAAATGATCAAATAAAAAGCTTCTATGTTCACTGAAACTCCTTTGTCTTGTCCATTCTTATAGAGACATCAAGGCTGGAAATGTCCTGCTCACCGAACCTGGTCAAGTGAAACTAGCTGACTTCGGCTCTGCGTCTATTGTTTCACCTGCCAATTCTTTTGTGGGGACTCCGTATTGGTGAGTGCATGTTAGCCTAGCATCTTAAACGACATTGCCTTTAACAAGTCTTTGAGACCAGCTGGTGTCCATGTTACATATGCGTTGTTGCATAATCTTTCTAGTTGCCAATGTTTGAATATTGAAATAATTAATGAGGTATTCATTACATAATTCACTATTCACTGAAAATACTCTTATGTTAAAAAGGATTTATTGAGACAGTTTTGCTCACATTTATGATTAATTATAATCATATTATATGAATCCATTTAGAGTCCAGTTTAATTTGAGGTCTATTGTTCTGAATGTGTTTGTGTAAAGATTTACTGATAGTTGCTGTGACATGAGTCAAATGTCTTGTGTTCTCTCTCCTGTTCTCTCCGTTTCCCACTTAGGATGGCTCCAGAAGTGATCTTGGCTATGGATGAGGGTCAGTACGATGGCAAAGTGGACATCTGGTCCTTGGGAATAACTTGTATTGAATTAGGTTAGTTTGGCCTGATGATATTTGCTTGCATTTTTAAAGCATTAAGTTTTCCAGTGAATTCACTTACTCTGACCTTACTCAATTTGATCCTCATTTTTTCTCTGTAGCTGAAAGAAAACCTCCACTCTTCAACATGAATGCAATGAGTGCCTTATACCATATAGCACAGAACGAGAGCCCAACACTGCAGTCAAGTGAATGGTGAGTGTAGTACATATTGATTTTCTCTGGTTTGGCCCGAGTGTCTGTATATCTTGGCTTTGCATTATTTAGTATTTAGCTCTCTGGACAGAGCAGCTGTTTTAAAATCATCTCTCCCCCAGGACGGACTACTTTCGAAATTTTGTGGATTCCTGTCTTCAAAAACTGCCCCAGGACAGACCCACCTCTGAGGAATTGTTGCAGGTAATCAAACTGAAAGTTATATTATCCGTAATTCCCCAGCAGCATATAGATTTGTTACAGTAACAGCAAACTGACTGATAAAAAAGGAGGAAAAAAGGTTCTCCACATGCAATCAATTCTCTCGTGTGCTTAGCACATCTTGTTGTAATGTTCTGAATCACAAAAAGAAGTGTAAGTTTTCCGATCTTGTTTCAATTAAAAAAAAAAAAAAAAAGGTTTTTAGCAAAAAGATGAATGTTACAGATATCCTGTCCTTGTCTCTGACTAAAACTGTGCCATGTATCCTTAAAACATTTTGCAGATGTCATTGTTGTCAGGTATGATGAGCAACATTTTATTTTATTTTTTTTAAATAAGCGGGTTAACTAAAGCACTATTTTCCACAGCATGCCTTTTTGTTGCGGGAACGGTCTGAGACCGTTCTGATGGACCTGATCCAGCGGACCAAAGATGCTGTGAGAGAGCTGGATAATCTCCAGTATCGCAAAATGAAGAAGATTCTGTTCCCAGAGGCACATAATGGGCCTGCAGCTGAGGCACCAGATGAGGAAGAGGTTAGATATTAGACCAAAGCACTCTGATTCTCTGGATTTAAAGATTTGAATTGCCCAAAGAACCTTTGTGAAATGTATGATAATGCTAATAAGCGATAGCTGTCCTTATGTACTTTTTTATTTTAAAGTAAAGGTTTATATAAAATGATAAAGGACACACATTTTAGAATATAGTAGCATCAAACTATTTTCTTTTTGGATTTCTAAAAAGAATCAGTAGTCAATACCCAGCTCAAGATACTCTAAACCTCACCCTGTCTAATTATAGAATATGTGTTTTTGTATTTGGTTAGGAGCCAGAGCACAGCGCTGGGCAGACAGGGACAGTGAACAGCGTGGGAAGCAGCCAGTCCATTCCCAGCATGTCCATCAGCGCCAGCTCTCAGAGCAGCTCTGTCAACAGTCTACCTGATGCTACTGAGGACAACAAGAGTGAACTGGACCTGCAGGGAGACCATACAGTCATATCTAATAGCTCTGTCATTCATCTCAGACCGGTGCGTATATACGGACACTGACTCTTTAGGTTATTACAAAATACTTTGGGGTACAGAGATGCAGTCTGATCCGGTCATATCTTATGTGGTCTGGCTTGGTTAGACTTGATGTTATTTGGTTATTCTGTCATGCCAGGAGGTAGAGAGTAATGAAGAGGAGTCTGAGGCACCCAGCCAGCCGTCTGAGGCACAGTCCCCACCTGCACAGACCCCTCGCCGTCAATACCACAACAGAGAGCATTTTGCAACTCTCCGCACAGCCTCGCTGGTATACATAAATTCATTATGCCGTCATTGCTCTATAAAACATGTTTATTGTTTTATTCTGCAGGTTGAAGTGAACTGTTTATTACATTCAGCACTAGGGTAGGTGTGAACAGCATTTTTACAGCCTGTGAATATTCGCTGGTTTTCTCAAACGGGTGCTCAGATTATTTATTTATTTTTACAGATTCTCCCTTTAAAAATTATATAATCATAATTAGAGGCCAAGACCAAAAGGTATATGGCACCTACTGTAATCATTAAAAATTTCACAATTATTTTACACAAATCAGCCAATACTTTAAATCTACCTGCCTAAAACTGCAGGTTCTCCTCATGCTACCAGCTCTGATTATTTAAGGTATGCGTTCCATAAAACCTCTCAAAGAGTCGGGATATCCCACAGATGCTCTGTCAGATTGGAATTAAGTGAAATTGGACGCCAAGTTAAAGTTCGACACCATAAACCTTTTGTCACGTTCTGTCAACAACTAATGTAAAAGATGATGTGATTAATCAGAACAGACAACCTCCTTTAATTGTTCTGTGGGTCAGTTCTGATGTGCTTTTTGGCTGAAGATACAGGTCAGTGTAGGTCCTCTGAGCAGCCTGCAGCCTCGCAGAACCATTTGCCAAATTCAAACCAAATTCAAAGAATTTTGTTAGAGAAACTGATTTGGCTACTGTACGATTAAATTGTACGGTGAAGACGCTTAAACAGGATACAAGCCATATCTCAGCCATGCTCGGTTAAAGTCTTGCTATACTGTCAAAGGGAATGTTGGGTTTCAGAGTGCATTTTTGCAAAACACGTTTTTGAAGTTCAAGTTTTGTTAGTCATTGAGTTATTAAGTGATTTGAGTTCTCAATAGTGTGCATGCTTGCATGTGTGTGTTTGTTTCAGGTGACTCGTCAGATCCAGGAACATGAACAGGATTCTGAATTGCGGGAGCAGATGTCTGGCTACAAGCGCATGAGGCGGCAGCATCAGAAGCAGCTGTTGGCTCTGGAGAACAAACTTAAAGCAGAGATGGATGAACACAGACTTAAACTGGACAAGGAGCTGGAGAGCCAGAGAAGCAGCTTCACTGCTGAGATGGACAAGCTTGTTAAGAAGCACCAGGCAGCAATGGAGAAGGATGTAATTTACAGTTTTATTTACAGTTTTTTATTATTAATACACACTATTATTTTCTGAATTATTAACTAGAAGTTCGAATACAAACTTTTTGTTCAAAGTGATCACAACTCATGCCTATAATCAGACATTTTCATCATCTTTCAATATTTGTGTTATTCTTCCTGTAATCAATTTTATTGTTTAAAAACTTTCATAAAATTATTTTCCTCCTTTTAGGCCAAGACATTTGCCAGTGATGAGAAGAAGTTCCAGCAACACATCCAGAACCAGCAAAAGAAAGAGCTCAGTAGTTTTCTGGAGTCACAGAAACGGGAATATAAACTACGCAAGGAGAAGCTCAAAGAGGTTAGAAAGCCAAACAGGTTTAAATCTGTGCTGGAAAATTGAAAACTGCCATTTTCTTACATTCCAACTCTTCCACATCTCCAACACCTTCAGGAGCTAAATGAGAATCAGTCCACACCAAAGAAGGAGAAGCAGGAGTGGCTGTCTAAGCAAAAGGAGAACATCCAGCACTATCAGGCGGAGGAGGAGGCTAACCTTCTACGCAGGCATCGTCAGTACCTGGACCTTGAGTGCCGCAGGTTCAAACGGCGCATCCTCATTGCTCGCCACAATGTGGAGAGGGACCTGGTCAGAGAGGTGAGTAGCTGTCATGCACAGTGCAAAACTGTTTCTAATCACTGAAGTTCAAAGTTGATGTCAGTGGTAGATGACATTATCCATTTCCTCACTGTACTCAGTCTTTAATGTAACATGAATCTGATTTAATCTGTCTTTATTCATGTTTTTTAAGGAGCTGAATAAGCGGCAGACACAAAAGGACTTGGAGCACGCTATGCTGCTACGGCACCATGAGTCCATGCAAGAGCTAGAGTTCAGGCATTTGAACACCATTCAAAAGATGAGGGCTGAACTCATTCGTTTACAGCACCAAACTGAGCTGAACAACCAGATGGAGTACAATAAGCGCAGGGAGAGAGAGCTGCGCCGTAAGCACGTCATGGAGGTCCGCCAGCAGCCTAAGAGCCTCAAGGTAGTTCAACAAGATAGGATGTCTAATGTTGTGGTAATGCCAAAAGATGCTTGTAGAAAACATTTTTAGTAAGCATGATCATGTGGATCAGACTCTCAAATTTTCTGCAGATTCTGAGTCCCTTGTTTGTTAGCTTTTTTTTTTATTTTATTTTTTTTAAAGTCACTAAACCAAAGACCAAACCAAGTGGTTCTGTTTTGCCCTTCATCTAAATCAATATTTATTGGCCTTTTTTCTGTGAAAATGCACTATATGACCAAACATAGGTGGAGCTATATGAGCTTGAAAGCTCATATCAAAACCATGGCTCCCTTTTGCAGCTTTAACAACATTTACCATGCTTATTTAGGGAAAAGGGCATTTGTCAGCTCAGGCAAACATGTTCAACAAGAAGACTGGCCTCACAATTGATTCCATGTGTCATTGGCCCTTTTATGTTAATAATATTGGTTCATTTTACCTGTTCTCTCATCAGTCCAAAGAGCTCCAGATAAAGAAACAGTTCCAAGACACATGTAAGATTCAGACACGACAGTACAAAGCCCTGAGGAACCACCTTCTTGACAACACACCCAAGTCTGATCACAAGACCATGCTAAAGAGACTCAAGGAAGAGCAGACACGCAAGTTGGCCATTCTGGCTGAGCAGTATGACCACTCCATCAATGATATGCTCTCCACTCAGGCTGTGAGTTGAATGTAGATAGTAGACTACCACTGTCACTCATTATCTAGTGCAATGCTTTGATTAGGAGAAATTAAATGCACTCCCTTTTTCCCTCAGCTGAGACTGGATGAGGCACAGGAGGCTGAGTGTCAGGTCTTGAGGATGCAGCTGCAGCAAGAGCTGGAGTTGCTGAATGCGTATCAGAGTAAGATTAAAATGCAGACGGAGGCACAGCAGGAACGTGAGAGAAAGGAGCTGGAACAAAGAGTTTCCCTGCGCAGAGCCCTGCTAGAACAAAAGGTCTGGTGCACCACACACGCACACCTAAATCTCTAATATCCTTACTTTATTTAAAGGATTCTTATGTGCTGGTCATATGTTTCCCATGGACTGGTGTTAGAAAGCTTTTATTGCCTGTCAGATAGTTAAATACCAGATTAACGGGAGCATTCCCACACAGACAAGTGAAACTAAATCAAAGTGTAACGAATTCTGCTCTACATCCCACAGATTGAGGAAGAAATGATGTCTCTGGAGAATGAACGCTCAGAGCACATTCGCAGCTTGCTGGAGCGCCAGGCACGAGAAATTGAGACCTTTGACTCAGAGAGCTTGCGCCTGGGCTTCAGTAACATGGTATTGGCCAACATTTCCCCAGAGGGCCTGAGTCACAGCTTCCCTGGAGCACCGGCCAGCTGGGCCTCGCAGCAAGCCCATAGCTACTCTGCCACTTCACAGGGTTCCCACTGGAGCAGTGCCAGCTCAGCCTCCGGTTATCACTACCATGGCAGCCAGGAAGGAACACCTGGCCAGCAGGGTTGGGGCTCAGCTTTCCAAGGGGTAGGGCCACCACATTGGAACCATACGTCCACAGGCCCCCTTGGGTTGATGCCAAAGAGCAGTGGTAGCATGGCCATGCAAAACAGCCCCCAAGCGCTGAGGAGGACCACCTCAGGGGGACACAGTGAGCAGAATATGAGCAGGAGCACCAGCATCAACTCTCAGATATCCAATGGCTCCCATCTGTCCTACACTTAAATACCTGAGTACCAGTGCCAGACCACAAATACGTACAGACCTGCGTAGAGTTTAGGGGACCACCAGCCGAATTGTCGCCCATCCCCCCCCTTTTTTTTCTTTCATCCTTTTCACCTCTACCAAATGCAGCCATGTGTGTGAGGTAAAGATTAATGTTGCTCAGGTCAATACGTTTTCTACCTCTGCATGGCAGTTAATTGGCCAACATGCAGATCTAGAGTATATCTGTGTCAGTGACACTGCTCAGTTTTTAAGTTCTTTTAACTTTCTTTAGAGTTCGCACTAATAACTACAAATGCGTGTACAGTATATGTTGTATACAGGGAACATTTTTTTAAACCTGTCATTGTTTCAAATCTATTGAACTGATTCTTTGAAAAAAATATGGAAAGATAGTTGTCAGCATTTGGTAACACAGCAATGTAAGTGAGTATATTACAGCTTACTTTATACTAGCCAAATTAAACCTGATCTGGAAATGCCCTAGTTCCCATGCTGTCTCATTACCAGCCTGCTGTAATGCCCCACATATGATTGAATGTTAAATCTATCAGCACGTGAAGTTGGAATTTGAGACATCGTTTACTTTAAAGAAGTTCTTTTTCAGGTCACAACTTTAATATGCACAGCATATATGCTAATACAAGTGAGAATGAAAATATAGCAGTTGTCATCCCATATAACATTGTGCTGTTATGCACTAGTCACTGCCAGGGATTTTAAAGATTGTGTTTTGTGGTAAATTTCAACAGTTGTAGTTTTAAGATGACATGGCCCCTTCACTTTGTCAAACTGCTAATACTTATTAATGGAGGCTTACTAAAATTCTGGCTTAGTTTTATAGTGTGATCTTTATCAACAGCTCACCTGTTTGGGAAAATAATCAGAGGACATAGTATTCATGTCATTAAATGGTTTGCTCCTCCTTTTAAGTCAGAGTTATCTTCAGATGTTTCCAATGCCTGAGGAATCTAACAAATTGAAGTCTCGGTTTTAATTTAAAGTGAAAGTTAGAACTCAAGCAGCTTGGTTGTGAAAGTGGCATTCAAAAAAAATGATATTTTTGTTCACATTACTGTTTAATTATGCTCATTTTCCATGCTTTCTTCATCAGATAGTTTTACCTGTGAATCTGGCTTACTTGTTTTTAAACTCCCTTGCCATCTCAGCAGTGTAATTAGCCAAAGAGATCAGGTATATTTTCAGAGATAAGTCAGTGCCTTTTACTGCATATATGTATTGAATGTACAGTACATACATGTATGGGTCAGAATGTACATAGACCTGAAACCAAGCTCTCCGTACAGCTTACCAATACAAGTCGTACCTCATTCAACTACGAAGTGGTCACCTGGCTCGTAAGATGCAAGGTTTTGTATATGTATCTGATGTCGCACTAGCACAGATTTTTTTTGGATGGATTGGAGGGGTGTGTCTACGTAAATTTAGGCTAATGCGTGACCTTCATATTCTACTACACGCTGGCGATCGTAGACTGAATTGCAGTGCCTTTTTAAAAGCTGCCTAGCAGTAGCACTTTATTTAGTGTGTGTATTCTTTTCAGAAAAACACTATGAGCCAGAATTATAAATTCTGTCTTTAGCAAGACTTGAATTTACTGTTTTCTTTACATTGTCTGAGGGATGCTAAATAATGATTCAGGTACGTTGTATCTGCGCTGAGTGTTCAGTCTGTGTAATCGATACTTTTAGCTAAATATTATGGATCTGAACAGTTCAGAACAAAAAACTGCTTAAGACATACTTCTTAACACGTGTGTATTCATTGAAGAACAGATGCTAAGACTGTATCCTCCGTGAATGAGAACTGGTATGAATGTGGTTTCTCAAGAAACCAAAGTCTTGCAGTCCGAGTGCATGTAGGTTTGAACACAGAAAGATTTCTCATAGGTAGTGTTTAGTCATAAAAGGCCACGACAGCAGGCTTGGTAATGCAAATGGGCAGATATGATTTGAAGCAAGTACTCATTCTGAATAAACAGAACAGTAGATTAATTATTAGGTCACATATGTGAAAAGTGCGATAGCAACAAAGCAAAGTTTAAAAAAAAATGATCAGAATGTTGGTTAAGTGTGAGTAAGCACTTGATCAGGATTATTTCTTGATAAGGAAGAGAATGCTAGCTTTGTCGTCATTTTTTTCCACTTCCGCCCGCTCCGTCTCATCGCCTGTGTAGCAGTTAGTGGATGTGGAACTCTGGGTACGCGAGTGGTGTTGCTGATGCCCCTGTCATTCCTTTCTCTCTGACCTCCTCCTCCTCTTTATCTGCTTTCCTGGCATTACCAGAAACCAAGCTCTGCCTGGACCCACTGTGCAAACTGATGGATGAGTGAATGCACTTTTGATGTTATTTGTTTAAGCAAAGTTGTTCTCCAAATCAGCTGGTTTCGTTTACATCACTGTGACTGCAAGGAGCTCATTTGGAAATTAAAGGATTATTTGGACTAATTGGAATTTCTTCTGATGTAATTTTATAGATGTACACCTTTTTCTTTTCTATTTTATTTGTTTTGCTGTTGTGCACTTGTGAGTAAAGCAGAAGCTCTCTCACTCTCAAGGCAAGACGAATAGGATGAGGCACTGGTGATTGTTGTTATTTTCTATTGTTATTATATTTAAATATTCTTTTCAGCTTACATTTTGAACCCTTTCTTAACTAAATCTACCCTCATCTAAACATGGAGAATGTTTATAGATATAGTTGATTGAACTAATTCTGAGATACGTAATCCACACAATGAAGTGTGGAGTGTGCATATTGTACATTTAGATTAAGATTTTAAATATAGTCATATATGTGAAACCTATAGAAAGAAAGAAACTTAGTTATGAACTGTTTGATTCACTTGTGCAAGTGGAGAGTCACTCTGAGGGGCCTCCAAGTTGGACTTCAGGGACTTGTGCGTGTTTACACTGCACCTTGACACAATTTCTGTTCACCCAACCCCATTGAATGGATATTTCCTCATAGCAGTGAGGCTGCACTTGCCATACCCGATTCATGTTTTCTCCATTTTGTTTTTCTTTAAATAATTACTCAAATGAATGTGTTTGACTATAATGCTTCCAGAGTGCGCTACAGAGACTTTAAGGGCACCATTTTTAGATAAGTGGTGAAGTCTTAGGTTTAAGCCTCTGCCATAGTGCTGATAGTAGGGCAGTACTTCTGCTTGTTTCATTGTTAAAGTATTTTCAGTTTGGTCAAATCTTCCAGCGTCTTTACCTAAGTGGTGAAGGAGGTTTGAGAATTTTTCTTTGTTTTCACTGTTGTTTACTAGGCATTACCACCACAAATCAAAAATGTTATTTTGTCCTACTGACTGAATTTGAGGGAGGGGTGTAATTAATACTGAAATGCAGGTATAAAGTACATATATTTTTCTTTGAAGCTTTGAAGGTTCAACCTTCAGTCAAACACTGTGCCATCCCAGAGCTGCCAAGCCCAGTCACTACTGCATTGTGTTGTCTCCAGAAACCAACTATGGTCATTAAATTAAGCATATCTAAAGAATGAGAACACTCTTATTGCCAACTTGTAAGAAATTAAATGCCGAGAGCTGAGGCTAGTCAACGGGAAAGGGGTACATTTCTGTAAAAAATGTCAGTATTCATTGTCTTTTGGCTGAGCATCACCACTACAATTCATATGTAACCTGTATCAAAATGTATAGATTGTGAAACATGTTATTGAATGTCTAAAATGATTATGGCTTGAGATAATATTAAAGTATTAATGAATCAGAGTAAAGACATTTAAGGTTTAATGAACTATTTTGCTTGTACTGTATTGTGTTGGAAGAAAATGGAGACAGGATTGGCTGTAATAAAATTCATTTAAGTACAGCTGTTTGTCCTACCTTTCAGTTGAATTGACCTGGTTGCCCCCATTGAGGTCCATTTATGATTTGGTTGGTTTTATGGATTAGATCTGGAAGGATTCATTCATTGTTCACTGAACACTCATTATTTCTTGGATTTAAAACATATTAGAAAGTTATTACTCACTCGCTCAATTTCCTAGCCACTTGTCCTGATTAGGGTTGTGGGGGATGTTGGAGCCTAACAGCTGTATGAGGTGAACTTAATGCCTTTCACTGTGAGTGGGTTTGACTGCGTGTCTGCCCTGCAAGACTGGAAACATGTCAAGGGCGTTTCTCAGCTTTTCACCTTATGATCGCTGGAATAGGTTCCAGCAAGCTGCCCAGAAGAACCCTGCTCAGAAGAACTGGCACAGTTAAATGAATGGATGTACATATTTTACTCATAACAAGGTTAATTGGTGTAGCAAAACTGAAGAGGTGACCTTAAAAACAGTTGATTGAAAATAATATTGACTAGGTACTTTATTACATAACTCCCCTCATTGTCCCCTGACCAATGATGAACAGTCTATTTATAGTTTCTCTCAGATGACTAGCACAGAACCCTGGAGGGGAAAAAACCTATAGGACTTTAAAACAGGCTAATACATTGTCTGTCTGTTCCAAGCAAACAAATATTCAGTGATTGGCAGAAGAAAAACAAAAAAAGAGGAAAAACTAAGTTTGGGGGGACCGTGTACAGCACCCAGCACAGTGTTTCAGATACTAAAACATAATAGCCTTCCAGAGTTGGTCTGCTTTCATCTAGTGGAGCATCCCTCCCCTTTCTGCGCCATTAAAATGAAAGTTTACAGAAGTACAGACCGTTTTAAATGGGGACAGTTCCCACTGTTGTGAGAGATGGTAATTTCTTCATTAGCTCAGTAAGGTTGCTAGATATTTAGCTCATGTTGGCTAGCGACTTTCCTTTTTCCAGAAATCTGTGGTTAATGATTCAGATCAAAAATTAATTATTTTTACAAATGATTTAGCAATTTTTAGTTAACTGTTCACATACCTGTGCCAAACTGCATACTACCACAGCAAATAGTGTGTAAAAAAAAAATGAATGCAGAATCACTGGACATGCACTCAGAAGTGTGTGGTTTGGGATGCAGCCTGTCTCTTCTGTTAGAATAATCAGTCAAGGCCACTGCGTCGATCCACAGAAATGAACCGAGCCAGAACAATAAGAAAAGAAAGAAGAAAGTGACGACCCTTGTCATTGTGAAATGCAGCACAGCACAACACAACGAAATTCAACCTCTGCGTTTCACCCATACACAAACGTGCAGCAGGGTGCAGCTATTGAAAGCTCCTTGGGAGCAATGACGGGGACGGTACTTTGCTCAAGGGTACCTCAGGGCAACCTACTGGTGAGGGAATCGAACCCACAATCTTCCGATCCAGGGCAACTCCCTAACCACTAGACCACCGCTGCCCCTAAAAATATGTGATTTTAAAAATATGTGAAAAAGATGCAATTAAAAGTACAACAATCAAAATTCATATCTTGGATGAACAACTCAGCATTAAGGGTTTTGCTCAGGAACCCAGTGGTGGTAGTGCTGGAGGTGATATTTGAACCTGTGACCTCTTGGGCCATAACCAAGTATTCCACCACTAGACCCCCACCACCCCACTTCGTTGGTTAAAGCACCCAGTCTGACAACTGGACACACCTGGAGAAAACTGAGAAAGCTGAACTTTGCCTCCCCAGTGGGCGGTCCTGTTGCCCTTGTGACGTCACGTGAAAGCGGCCTATTCAGTGTGGAAGGCGCGTCCTCTTCCGTGGAGCTGATAATGATCGTGGATCAGAAGCGCCCAGACACTGTAGGTTTTAAAAAGTAAACACTCGTATTCCCCACGTACCGCGCTTGGAGCGATCCTGCTTTGTGGAAATACTATTTAGAGGCAGCTGTATCACAATATTCGGCGCCAGCGAGATCTATGAATGCCCTATTTGGGCCACCGTAGGAAACACGAATAGCCGCTCCCGTTTTGTGGTTCGTGTCCCTTTAAGAGCGCGGCGACACGCGATCTACAGAACATGTTCGCCGCCCGAGATCAGCGCGGATGATTTGTTGATCCGTCAGTTCCGAAACTTCCAGCCGTGGCTTTATTTATCAGTGACGTAACGACTGTGGATCGGACATGTTGTGAGTTTATAACTTTTCCCAAACTTCAGCCGCGCTTGCACGGATGATGAACAGCCACACCAGCTTGTTTCGCGATACTTTAGCCTGTGTTTTGAGCCGACTGCCTTGTGGGCCGTGGTGTTTGGACCTGACGCCTGACAGAACTCACACTCACACACACACCGTGGGCAAGCGGGGCAGAGCACACACATGATCGTGATGTTTTACCGACGGGGAAAAGCCCTTCAGTGACTCTGCAGAGCCGAGGAACTGTACAGAGTATGGGTTTCCATACCTGTTCACTTGGATTTCCAGTGAAGCACCTTCAGGGAGAAGATCTAGACTTCAAGCTGGTGTGTGTGGGAGCAGCAGGCCAAACCTCTTAAGATGAGGCTCAGAGCTCCCTCCTTACTGCATGGACTTTCATGGCTGTGTCTGATGAAGTGCTGCCTCTCAGGACAAGCCTGTGACAATGGCAAGGTATGAATCTACCTGTTTGAACTACAACTGAGCTTTTCCTCCAGTGACTCCATCAATGTAGCTGTAATGGTAAATCGCTTACTGTGAGCATGTCCTGTGTCATGTTAAGTGACAGTTGGTTGAAGACACTGTAAAATGTCCCAAAATGGGTTCAGTGATGCTGCATAGCTTCTGTGATGTGCCCCATGTTAACCTTTGCTGCTGTCAACTGTTTTCCGAAGACAAAGCTGGAGATGGACCTACCTCGGTCTGATGAGCTCATGTGTCCGCAGCCGTGGCCAGCCTTCCCTAAAGTAACTCCTTTTACATACACACTTAATATAAAGAGCAGTCAACACCTCGAACTATTCATTTTCCCCTTTAAGACCGTTTCCAGATAATGTTAGAGAGGTGATCATTTTTTTGTCTGTATGGACCTTGTCCTCTAATGGGAAACTGACCTGATAGTTTATCTCTTCCCTTGTTTTTGCAGAGACTGGTGGATATTTCCACCCAATCCCCTCTACAGGTAAGAGGAAAAGGAGGACACACTGAAGCACTCCAGCTTTATTTCACCTGCTGATTTATTACGCCGGTCTCCTAGCACAGCATCCATTTTCCCGCTGTTAAATATCGACTTTACAGATTAAAACTTTGTTGTTCTTGAATGATGTCGTTAATCTAATAATGCTGGGGTACAACAAAACAGCTTGGTCAGCATTAGTCAATAGAGTTGTTTTTTAGCTTTATCAAAAGCACCAGTGCGTCCCAGTGAAAAAGGCCAGTATGTATATGAGTATGAAATATGTATCAAAGTCATTATGTCATATTACTGTGTTTGTCCTCAGCCAGCTGAGCAAATTTGCATGAATATGCCCATTACATACAATCCCGCCATCCCCAACAGGTAAGCAACTAAAATGAATCAATTTTAGCTTGGTAGTCCATGTCCCTGGTCAAATTAAACAAGGTTGATTATACCGAACCATTCAAAAGACTCATTTCTAATTCACATGGACTTAGTTGCTTCATTGAATTTGAAATGCTGAGCAGTATTTGCAAAGCGAGATTGTTCTGAACATGCTGTTCATATTGCTTTATCTCCAGTGGCTCTCACAGGCCTGTAGGAGCAATGAGTGGCGAGTACCTGTATTGCCCCCCTCAGCGCTGGCTAAAAAACCTGAAGGTAACTCTCATTTAGACCTGCTTATCCAGTTCAAAATCAGGTTTCTGCATTTGACAAACGAGAGGCTAAATGTTATCACTGACAGTTAACTTTAAGCCCTGCTTTTAATGAGCTAACAATTCCACTAAGTGTAAATTTTGCATAATCTGTTTTTTATTGGGAATAAAAAATAATCAAATATGCCTTCACAGACTGATTGCCAGTTCTTATCAGATTTCCTCAAATAACATGTAAATGGCATCAACTCTCAAATTTTTTAAATAATATAAAGTTATGTTCATTGCGATTTCATTAGACATTATCAGCAGGATTTCTGAAACTCTAGTATCAGTTAAGTTTTTCAGCCAAATGATATGTTGATCCAGCCCTAACTTTAACTGCATTTATGGGACGTGCGGTGAAGCTGGAATTTGTCTCCTGCCTTAGGATGGGGCGACAGTGCTACTGTATCACCCCTGTGCCTCAGAGGATGCTCGTCAGGGTCTGGCAATGGTTGCCCGCTCTTGCCTTGCTGACTACATCTTAACAGCTCACCCCCAGCTGAGCCAACACAGAGTGAGTCATACCTTCACTCCACCACCATCAGATAGTGCCATGTATCGGTCTAAAGTCTGCATATCACTGAGGACAATCCTTACTCAGTATGTTTGTTTCTAACAGATTTAGTTTCTCCTGATTTCTTTTTTCTTTTACATTTGTGGAGGAATATTAGATCAAATAAATGCCATAGTTAGTTACTGCAGTGCATTAAGGGCATCATTAATTCTAAGACTTTTTAAACCTCAGCAAGCAGTTTGAAATGCACTTAAAACAAAAATAAATATGCATTTGCAGTGACTGCAATAAAACTACATACATTATCAAATAACTATTAACCTCCTGCCTCTTCCATCTCCAAAGAGAAGGCCATTAACCCCCAAGTAGCTGGGGACACTCTGATATATGCTCTAAATGTTAATGTAAAACACTGTACTTTAAAAGAAGGACGTCTATAGATAGTGGGAGACACACTGAGAAAACATTGAAAAATTAAGCAGCAATGTGAAAGTGACTATTCTTGTCATTGTGAAACAGCACAACGCACAGTGAACCACATCGAAATTACACCACTGCATTTTACCCACACACACCATGCAGCAGGGGGCAGCTACTGAAATTGCCCAGGGAGAAGTGATGGGGACGGTATCTTGCTCAGGGGTACCTCAGAGCAACCTACTGGTCTGGGATTTGAATCCATGACCTTCTGATCCTGGGGCTAACTCCCCATTGAAATGTTGCAAACATATATTGCTGTTATTTTTATTTTTTTTAGCTACATTCTATTTTGATAACATTTTAATTGAATAGAATTCTAACCATAATAGTCAATTCAATTTAAGCCCATATATCTGAATTTCCCAGCTACACAGAGCAGTTGTTTCTGCTGTATTTCAGCATGTTATTGACTGTTGACACAACTTTATTTCCTTTTCTATAAGCCTTATGCCCTGGTCTCCTGGGGTCATACTCTGGAAATGTCCCAAGTGACGCCATCAGGAGTATGTGAGTGGTTGCTTGCAGCCTCCTCCAACCTTAATCAAACCAAGAAAGTCCAAGGACCAAAGTACAGCCTGTATTTGACAAAGGCAGCACCTGTGGACAGAGTGCTGGGCACCACTGTAACGGTCAGTAGCCAAATGTAATCTTGCTGAAACAAAGTAAAGAAGAAACTGCATGAACATTAAACTGCGAATGAAACAAACAGTCTTTACATGGTTGCATCTCTGTCTGACAGTCTTTGAGAGCATGCTGTGTGGAAGCTCTGTCTGCAAAGGAGAGTTCTGTTGGGAGGACAAGAATGAGCCGGGCAGCCCGGTCCGTACAAGTGGAAGGAAAAGATGAAGTTAAACAATCTGGGCCTGCGTATAACAGCTCAGATTCCAAACAGCTGGACTCTACACAGACACTTAATGTAATTGAAGATAAAAGGACACCTTCAGCAGACCCTCATAGTAGCCATGTCATATCCATCCACAGTCCCATGGAAATGGAGGGAAGGACAACCGCTGCAGGCCAAAAGATGACAAAAGGGCCATCAAGGGGGCACAATGAAGTACGGAAGAAAGTAGGGAAGAAATCAGAAACTGATATCAAGCTCCACAAAAAGACAGAGCTGGACGCTCAAAAGCACCGCGTTAAAACGGACACTGAGGAGAAGGCTGCTGGAGGTGGCTGCGAAGGGCAGGGCCAGTGTAGAGCAACAAAAGCTCCCAAGGTAGACGGGCCGCTACGGGGCGGGATTCCCACGACCCGCACCAATGAGGCAGTGTGGGCTGCTGCAGCTTTGGGCTTTCTTTTAGTGCTGCTCACACTATCAGTGCTACACACCCGTCTTTACCGTAACTGGCGCCCACCACCCAGCCTGTACTGGCATGAGACCCAGCAGGACTATGAGAGCGTGGCAGGTATGCACAATCACAAATCTGAATACATCTTTACCATGTGATTCCGGACACATGTTTTTTCCCTTCCCCACTAGGCATAAGTAAGCAAGTCAATTTATAACTTAAAATATTTTAACACTTGAAATCGGTCCTGTGTTTAAGTTAATGTCTGTTCCCTATAAATGATTTGCAACAGTTGTTTCTGCAGAAGCTGGGACATAGATTGTAAATGTATTGCAGATATCATTCGAAGGAGGCTGAGGATGGTGGGCAGGAGGAAGAGGCGAGCCAGTCAGAGCAGGAGACAGGAGTGCCCCCTGCTGCCAGATTCCAGCACTGACAATGAGTCTGAATGACTGAGTAACTCTCTCATTGCATTGGACAATGTGTAAGGGATCCATCCATGCTCCACTAGCTGTACCACAGTTTACATGTTAGCAGCGCTGCTGATCCCAAACAAGCTCAAGGCATTACAGGATCTACAAATGACTTGCAGAACTTCTAAAAGAAGATTTATAAGCGTGTATCCTGTGATGTTCAGACTTGAATTTAAGCATGTACTTGAAGCATTCTCAGTTGAGGCTGAACAGTGACCTGTTTTTCACAGTATACCTGAAAGTACGAGCAGTTTTTTAAACACATTTAAACATACGAAATGGACAAAAAAAAAAGCACAATATGTACTTTCATTTCTATTATGAAGTGATTCATATTCAGCATGTTAAAACATTATCAGACAGTTATAAGAGATTTACATTTTGTGCACTATTTAAGAATGATGTGGTGGAGAAATTGTCTTGGTCTCCCGGACTACAGGGGAATGTGTGTTGTGTAAACTGCCAGTGTCTGATACATATATGTTTTCACTTTCATTATTCTGCATTTTTCTGATCAGCTTAAAAGGCTTTTTATTTACAAGGACGTAGAAACCTGTTCACTGATCTGGAGATTAAAAGCTTGCTGAGGTCCACTCTGCTGGACGAGGTTAATTGTGAAATTGTCACAGAATTCGCCAGCAGATGGTAGCAGAGAGCAATAAAATGAATACCTTCATTGGGTGGTCCACATATTGTAGATGCACCTCATGTCCAAAAGTTGTAGACAGTTCCAGCTTCATCAAGTCGAAAGCTTTTCATGAAACAGTTACCACATGACTTGCTGTTGTTTAACATGTAATAGCTTTGTGATGTCTCATCTGAAGATTAATTAAGGTGACTCATCTTAGATTAAGGGTGCTGATCTGGGATCAGATTTTATTGCCATGTAATCACAGTCATACGTTATTCTAGGTGTGATAAATAATGGTATGTTTGTTTTTTTTTACTGGAAATAGCATGTCTTTTTAGGGAATTTGCATCAGGGTTGGTCACTTTTTTTATCCTTTTCTCTAATGTAGTAGTTTCAGGTTCAAACTGAATGTGGAAGTAAACCGCTTCAAAACTAGTAGTGTAGGTGGATTCTTGAAGTAATGATAAGGAATCTCAAAATCTCACACTACCATAACCCTTTAAACTTTGCTTCATTCAAGTATTAATTTCAAAGGTTAGTATCCAAGTTAAGGAAGGACTACAAGTTGAGAATGTACACAGTGTGCACAATTTTAAGGATTAGATTTTTTTAATATTTTGAGGATTCATTTTAATTTGGAACAAATCCAGTCAATCCACAATGTTAAAACCCTGGAACCGTAATGTTGTACACAGGAAATGTGAGTGAATATTCTCAGGGGAATACATATGTGTGCACAATTATTTGGCAACTATTAGTGTGCAGAATTGTTACTAATTGAAAAACAAACTTTTCCCATCTCACTTTTATTTTATTTTCATCTGTTAACGTAGGAATAACTCCAAATTTAAAAGAAACATTTCTGACATTTTAACCAAAAAAAAAAAAATCAGTGACCCATTTACATTTACGGCATTTATCAGACGCTCTTATCCAGAGCGACTTCCATGTCCTGGGTACAGGGACAGTCCCCCTGGAGACTCAGGGTTAAGGGTCTTGCTCAGGGACCCAGTGGTGGTGGTGCCAGAGGTGGGATTTGAACCTGGGACCTCTTGAGCCAGAGGTCCATAGACAAGTATACTACCACTAGACCACCACCACCCTATATATGCCACCGATATAGCCCCCTTCTTTTCAGTAACGGTCATTCATGAAGTCGGTCAGTTTCTTGATCTGTTGATCAACTTTTTGTGCAGCAGCAGCCACAGCCTCCCAGACGCTGTTCGGAGAGCAGGACTGTTTTCCTTCCCTGTAAGTCTCCCATTTAGGAAGATCCCACAGGTTCTCAGTAGGGTTTAGGTCAGGTGAGGAAGGGGGCCGTGTCATTATTCTTTCATCTTTAAGGCTTTTACTGACCACACAGTGGAGAACTACCATGCATGCGATGGAGTATTATTACTGCATAATATTTAACCAGGCTTAATCATACTTCCATATACAAGCTGCGTCACCTTGTTGAATGACATCACAGATAACTCATGAAAGGGGAGTCAAGTGGCTGTGAATTGTGGCTCTTTAACAGAGATTAACTATCGACACTATGGCTGTTTTTCTCTGCGGCCCTCTTAGTGTTGCCTTTTTTGCCACAATTTGAGAGCCATTGCTCTACACATCAATTAAAGAAAATGACGAAATGAGAATGCAGACTCTTATTTGAGATGTAATGAAGATTCATTCTTAATATGATTGAGGAACCAGGTCTGTTTTGATTTCTGACTTAAAAAATTGACCAAAAATCTGATTTATACAAATTTCCCCTTACTTCCAACATAGTCTGTTAATTCATGCATAAGTCTTGCATTAGCTGTGAGGTTAATGTACATTACGTAAAGGTTGACTTTTTTTTTTATATCAAACATTCCTTAAACACAAAGCATGGAAGTCTTATTAGGTGCTGATCCTTTGCTGATGACATCCTCCATTCCAAACAAGTACACGAACCTTACTATTAAGCTGTGTTCACTTGTGCAAGTGTTAGTGGGTGTGTCTCTGCGACACAGATTAAACATGTTTGTAAGATGTGTGTTGTGCAATGGAAGTAAAATAACAAGCACTGCAACAATTATGGATCATTGGCATGGGGATATACCTTGTGAAATCCTAGCAGCAAATTCACATTAAAGAGAAATATGTGAATAATAACACTTGCTATTAGAATTGGACACTGGCAGTATGCTGTTGTCACTTCTCCTGATTCTGGTCCTTTTTATTGCAAATCGGAGAAATTTTTAAAGCACAGTCAGCATTTAAGGACACTTGAGTGCTGAGTTTCGAGTTAGTTCAGGATGTGTTCAAACAGATGATGCTTGAAGGTAAATGAATGAACCTTGTGCTCTCTCTGAGGCAAGAAACAGACTGTATAAAATTACCCAAGCTCTAATTTCACTTTGCTCAAAGCAAGTCTGGGAAATTGTTTGGTATGCATGGATGACAGTTTCTTAAAGCAAGGTGAAGCTTTTGCAAGTCTTATGTTCATTTACTCAACTGTCTGCAGTATTTTGTTGTTTAATCATCAGTTATGCACAAAAGAAATGTTATTGGTGAGCCATACATTTTGAGTGTGTGTTCAGAGTGTGTGCTTTAAATGCTCCAAATCACATGAAACTGTAAGGAATTTACCCTGCCATCACTAATCTTCCATTTACCCTCACTGACAGCCTTTTTACAGTTGAAGAGGGGAAAAAAGGCAAGGCCACAATTACATGTCATTCTGAAATTCCTTTGAGGTTAATCTGTAAGGTATATGTTTTAAATTGTATCTATTGTGAATGTGTACACAGATTAGCCGTAAATTAAAACCACCGCCAAATACCATTTAGGTCTCTGTCAGGCCAGCGAAACAGCTCCAAACCGTCAAGGCATGTATTCCACAAGACTTCCCCCGTTTAAACATTCATGCACATTGTAGGTGAATTGAGCAGGGGACTCGTTGTATAACAGCCTATGTGCAGCAAGCTGTTTTGTGCAACTTTTTGTGCAGCAGCAATCACAGCCTCCCAGACACTGTTCAGAGAGGTGGAGTGTTTTCCTTCCCCGGAAATCTCCCATTTAAGAATAACCCACAAGTTCGGACACCTTTCTACCAGAGAAGGCATTAACTTTTTCAGGAGTTTGTGCCACAGAAGCTTTTCTGTGGGGTCGGACCAGAAGAGACAGAAATCGCTCCCCGTCCACATCATCATCATCTTAGACAATTTATAGGATTCTTGTAGTTTGAAATTAGACAGACAGCAGAGACCAAATGTAAAATGTAATACCTACAGAATTAAGAATTATATGTTATGGTTTCTTGAAGAATAGATGTGGAGAATATATGGAGAATTTTTTTTCTGTTTAAGACACGGGAATATAGGCCTAAATATTATTTTATATATATATATATATATCACATTTTAGACATGATTTGGTGTAGTATAGCACAATTTAATGACTGAACAAGCATTATGATTAATTATTTGCAAATAAACACTGTGGTTAGTGACTTTCTGCCAGATATGGTGTCTACTTCCGAACCACCAGACCACCACTCTTACCAAAAGTTGACCATTTCATGTCTGTTCGTTATTCTCCTGAATACAGTGATAGTCTGATATTTAAGGCTGAATTAAATGAATCTTTTCTATTGAAGGTGCAAAGAGAACTTTTTTGATAATCTTTTGCTCATACGTATTTGTCCCTTACATAAAATGGTGTGTAGAACCAAAGGCAAAACTAAGCTTAGAGACTGTTGTGACCTAGATTTAGCTGAAAGACTAGATGAAGTATTTTTGCTCTTTTGAAACACTGTTGAAACTGGAGATTAGGAGCCAATGAACGAGTTCTATTGCAATCTATCCACTAATTGCTGAGGAGCTTGCTCTTCATATGTATAATGTGATACATCTCCACAGGCTCTTTCTTTCCTTCTGTGACCTTACCAAACTCCTCCCAAGGCATGAGGTTCTCCCAGCTTTGGTACTGGCTGAGTCATAACAACATGTTAAAAGGCATTCCCAGCTCCCTGGGTATTCCACTCTATGTCTCCTACAGAAAGCCAGATTTGATGTCTCTGTGTCTCAGCGCTTGAAGATGGGGATTTGGTTGGGCTTAGTTTGTGCCTGTGCTCTGTTTGCTCTTTCATGTCTTGCCGTACCTCTGTCGCACATCGAGGGAGATGATGTATCAGCACAGGAAGACAGAAAAGCCCACAATGACCTAAATCTAGCAGCTGTAAGTAGTTCCATCCTTGTTCGCCTTTCTCTGTTCCCAACATCTTTTTTGGCAGTGGATATTATGCTGTTATTCTTTATTAATCAAGGGAAGTTTATTTGTCTGTGTTATTGCCTTGCTTGCTTCTCCATCTTGCTTTTCCTTTATTAAAAAAATAGCAAAAAAGTTCTAATGCATCAACAAAAATTTAGGGACAATGTCCGTCACTGACTGGTGCATTTTGGCTAAGAGCCCACACAAAGGATAATAAAAGTAACTTCCTACATGAGTGGAAGTGCGGGATGCCTGAAATGTCTTCTAAAATTGCAGTCACTTAAAATATACAAATTATTCGAGTGAACTGAACAGATTCCCTTTAACAAAGAGTTCTTTTCTCCCAGAAATTCCTGCAACGCTTCTACAGCTTTCAGGCAGATGCAACCAGTCGCAGGAAGAGAAGTCGCCCTTCTTTCTCCTCCAAACTGAAGGACATGCAGGGCTTTTTCAGACTTAACCAGACTGGCAGCCTGAACCCTGAAACAGTGGCTGTAATGAAGACACCAAGGTGTGGTGTCCCTGATGTTCAGGATTATGTTCACAACCGAGGCAATGGGTGGAAGAAAACTGTGATCTCTTACAGGTAATCTGAGGCATACAAGCTTCCGAAGCATTCAAACTCCAAAAAGTGAAAAGTCAATGACCTGTTTCAGTGAAACTGTGATTTTTACTACAGTGTTGGAAAGTATACCAGTGACTTGCCCATGACTACAGTAGACTCCTTGATTGCTTCAGCTCTGGATGTTTGGGCAAAAGCAAGTCCTCTAAAGTTCTTCAGGTCAAACTCAGAGCAAGCAGACATTACGGTGGAGTTTGCCAGAAAACGTAAGTAGGAAGGGGATGAGATTTGACTAACTTTAAAAACACATTATGAAAATGTAATGTGCCACAGAGCTTTGCTTTTGAATGCAAACAAGTCGTTCCCCATGTTTTCATAAATTTAACTTCAGTAAATAGGTTACACGGTTATTTAAACAATGTTTTCATTTGTGCCTGCCTTCCCACTTTACAAAATAGACCATGGAGACTTGTTCCCTTTTGATGGACCCAGAGGAACACTGGCTCATGCTTTTGACCCTGGAGAGGGAGTTGGAGGAGATGTTCATTTTGATGACGATGAATTTTGGACCACAGGTTCTAATGGTAGGCAATTTTACAACATGGAAACCACTAAGAGAGATCAAAGCCTTTTTAAACCCTTTATGCAATTTTTAAACCAAGGTTTATTGTTTAGTAACTACTTTGAAAATAACATAATACCTATATAATTTAAAATCTATAATAATATAATACATAAATAATATAGTCAAGAATGAGGATCTGAGGATCAAAGACAATTCTTTGGACTTTAAGGGAAGAGTTTTAGTTTGGTTTTTCATTTACAGAAACCAAGATGTTCAGGGAGTCTGTTTGTTTTTCACTGGACCTACAAGGTTAATGCTGCTAACAAACAAAAGAAGAAGTCACTCAAGTTCTTTCCATGAATTCCAATTTGTTTCAATAAATTGCATAAAATCTCTTGCAACTTTTCACAATTAAACATAACGGCATGGTGTTTTAGGACACCGTGTGGCTTTCTGCGGGCTATGAAACTTTCTTTTAAAAAAAAAGAATTTCTAAATGCAAGGATTCCAGACAACACCAAGGCTGATATTTAAAACTGATAACTGGTAACTGATCCTGGATCAGATGAAACTTTAATTATAATGGTCAATGTCATAAAAATAACACTCAAGGAGCTGTTGTCTAAAACTGTAAAGTTTTTTTTATTGTTCACCATAAGTTATACGTATAATATACCACCATAAAAAGTCTGTGCTACGTCAATAAAGAGATGGCTGGAGCAGGCTGTATGTATTTACAGAAAAGCTTCGGGTGACTATTGACTTCTAGTGTTTGGCACCAATATTAGCCTTATAGCTAAACTGTGATTTTGAGCTGCTTTATTAGTGTTGTGTCCTGCCTGTTTCTTAATATTTCTTAATAAGTATATTTCTCAGGACGTTTTGGCTGTAAGAGTGATAACATCTATTTCTTTCCCACTGCAGGGTTTAACCTATATCTAGTTGCTGCACATGAATTTGGACATGCTTTAGGCTTGAGGCATTCTCAAAACCCTGAGTCCCTCATGTATCCCACTTACAAAATCCGAAAAACGAGCAGCTTGCTTTCCAGTGAAGATATTATAAACATCAACGCACTGTATGGTATCTATTCATTCACTTTTCACTGCCTTCGCAAAGATGACTATGAACTCATGAAATCATTTATATTTATTTGCATTTTACAGTTAAGAGTGAAATCAGAGCTAATATTATACTTTCTTCACAGCTCCAAGCATTCAGAGGTCTTATTACCCACGGTTGGGTTGGAGTTATCCTTTAAACTCATGGTATACTGGCTCTTTTTGGCCCATGGCCTTGAAGGATAAATGCAATCCTGATCTAGCTTTTGATTCTGTTACTACTTTAGGCGAGGCCATTTTCTTTTTCAAAGACAGGTAAGACAAGTGTCAATTTCTTAATATTTTAAAGATCATTTTTGATGTAGATTGAGCCCATTAGTAAAGTTATAACATACTTTGTTTTCTTTGTTTGTAAGGCATTGAGTAGCATTTTGTATCTTTGTGGAGAAACCTATGCTTCTTGTTTGAGTCCCACATTTTCATTTACCTGCCTGTTGTAAATCAATGTGAATTTTTATTCTTTTTATTAGGCAAAAAATAATAAATCAAAGTATCTCATGCAACATCATGTTAAAAAGATACATATGTGGGGCAGTGGTGGCCTAGTGGTTAGTGAGTTGGCCCTGGATCGGAAGATTGTGGGTTCGATTCCCTCACCATAAGGTTGCCCTGAGGTACCCTTGAGCAAGGTACCGTCCCCGTCACTGCTCCCCGGGCACTTTCATAGCTGCCCACTGCTGCACGGTGTTTGCATGGTTTAAATGCAGAGGTCCAATTTCGTTGTGGCTCACTGTGCTGTGACCTCGCAAGGACCAGATTAGTCACTTTCACTTATATCGTATTATATAAAATGATATTATAATTACATAATTATATTTAGGATCATGTTGTGGCAGAAGTGTTGCCCTTTAAGCTAAACTTCTTTACTGGCCCTCTCAGAACTGCTATTATTCTTTATCCATTAAGGTATTTATGGATCAAGCACAATAATAAAAATGATATAAAGGAGGGTCCAATCACCAACTTCATGCCAAACATCAATTCAAAGATTGATGCTGCTTACTGGGTTCCACAACGATCAACAGCCTACCTGTTCAGTGGTACACATTCAAATAAACAAACAAATAAAACATTCATGTATTGTCATAAAGAGATTGTCGGCCTAACCTTCTTTTCTCAATCTGTTTCAAAACAGGGGGCAGCTACTGGACAGTGAAGAGGTCTCAGGTGAAAAGTCAACGTAAAAACATCAGCAACCTTGGATTCCCAGAGTGGGTGGAGCAAATAGATGCTGCGGTGCACATTCACAGAACTGTCCACACCTTGTTCTTCACTCAGCATCTTTACTGGAGGTAGCCTGAGGGGCTTACATTATTTTATGTCCCAATGATACCATATTCATATTATTCATCCTGAGTTTGGTCTTACCTCAGATATAATGAAAACCAAAAATCTATGGAGGATTCTTATCCACGCAAAATCTCAGATGATTTCCCAGGAATTAACAAGCCAATAAGTGCAGCAGTTCACAAGAATGGTAGGTGGTACTTGTCGTTTGATCTCATTTGTTAATTATTTCATCCCGTCCCGTGTGGACTAGTACATTTGATTATTTGTCAGTTTTATACCAGATTTTACCATTTATGTCCTACATTTATTTTATATTTCACCCTTATTTTATTCTGTCCCTTGCATTCTCAGGGTTCCTTCATTTCTTTATTGGACCAGAGGTGTACAAATATGACATTAAACTGAAGAAGGTTATTGATGTTAGCAAGGCAAATTCATGGCTCGGATGTTAATGGAGGTCTTAGAAAACACTGAGTGTGTGTGTATGTGTGTGGGTGGGTGCACTTATACCTGGTGTACTGGAATGACAGGATCAGTGTGAAGTTTATAGTAAATATAAACTTTTGATAGCACTCTTTTGCTCATAATGTTTGCTTTTATTGCTCCCGTGCAGAACAAACCACCTTAAAGTGCAATTATGTGCAATCCAGCTATACGAGTTCTAATTATACAGTACATACCCAAGCATTTTTTTTTTACACGAGACACCTTATACAGTGTGTATTTAAATATTACAGACTATTGAAGCAAAGTCAATTTGAGAGTTTTGTTCAATATTTCCATAATAGTTCTTTTCAACAAAAATAATTCTCAGCAAAAACTTAGTTATTTTAGAACCTTAATTTTTCTTAACATATAAATTTGTCCTATTTGTTTATAGTATAATTTGTAAGGTGAGTGGTTGAGCAAAACAGGCTCATTACAATCATTTTATGAACTTTTTGTTATTAAGTATAGTTTTTAAAATTATTGTCATCACTGATTCCCAACTGGACAGTACTAGTGTATTTGGCTGGTTTCTGTGTGATGATGGTTTCATTTCATGATGATGTATTATGCAAATCAGTTTCATGAATCTACATTATATAGAGAGAGTTCTGTGCAGAGCAAATAAAAGCAATGTTTAAAAACCATGTCAAAAACTGGTGCTTTGGTTTTTAGATTTTTAAATATTAATGTGTTTAATTTGTTAAGTGATGAAAATTAAATAAATACATTCAATCAATCAATTTTACACATCACTGAGTGCTTGTTGAACATCATTAGGAGTATTTCACTGAGGTTAAGTCTGGAATCTCAAGAACTGAAGAGAACACTTTTAATACGGGTGCAAATTTCCTTAGTGAATAGAACCAGTTGGCAAAGTATGAAAGCACAAATGATTTTAATCATGTCATAAAAAACATCTGATGAAGCAAACAAGTCATGATCTCATGTGAGCTCTCATTTTAGTTGCATAACGACAGTAGCCTAACCACTAAGCCCTTAAAACAAATGCTAGAAAGAGGGTTTGGAGCCCATGTGGTCTCACTATCCTGAGGAGTGTTGGCTTTTATAAAGCTTCAGACAGTGTTTATACGTGAATACTGAGGTGATAAAATTGTGTGTGGGAGGAGGCCTTGGATCGCATTGCTGAGTTTGCTGGTAATTGTGGACAGTATGACAGTATGGAGCTCTCCTGTTCCTCCAGAAACCATCTTCAACTCCGAGGATCTCCCGTATGCGGAGGTTTGTAAAGCATACCTTTCAGGTTATGAAAGCTGTGTCTATTTCATTGCTGAAGCTTTCGTCTCAATTTGTTATGCATTTTCTACTAAAGGAGGTGTTAGCTGTTAATGCAGTAGTACTTCTTGTATAAGTAAAAATCTGAGGTTTTCCTAAAGTTTATAAAATAAAAGATCTCTTAGTATACAACACATGAAAATATCTTAATATTGACAGCAATGGAGGCAGGAATTAAATTTTTATTTTTTTAATCTTTAGTTTTATAAAGAGTAAGTTGTATTTGGCAAGTAAAATAACTCCGTGTTGGTTCATAAGTATATAACTGAGTTTGACTATGAAGGGTTTGACTCAGGAACCTCCAGTCAGAGCAATAAACCCCTCAAAAGTTTCCTCACAAGCTATAAAAGAGATAGCTATTGATAGACTGCCATGTCTTCCTTATCTGTAGGATTAGTTTGTTCTGTGACAAAAGAAAAGACTGTAAGAAGCAATTAGGGCTAAATATCACAACATCAGCCACTCCCCCTGCAGTCTGAGTCACAGAGTTCTGAGGCAACACAGCTAGGGCCACTGCCATTAAAGGCTATTGTCGGATTACCAGTGTCCTTTGTGTCTTATTTTGGTTGTGATCTTGTTTTTAAGGCCCTGTATTTCTGAATCTGCCTCTGATATCTCTGTTCGCCTGCATGTCCCCTTTTCCAGTTTTGTTTTCTCATTAAATATGCCCTTTCGAGTGAAGCTGTACCCAGTGTCTCGCCATCAAATCCATCAATTCATTCCTCCATTATCTGAGTCACTTATCCTGAGGTTGCGAGCACTCATAGAGTTAAATGCAGAGAATAAGCCTGGCCAGGTCACTGATACACTTCAGGGAAGATACACACCCAGTAACACTGCAATCTGCTATTCACTTAACATGCATGTCTTTAGGCCACTGTAGCTGGTAATCAAACCCAGAGACTTCTCACAGTGAGACAGCAAAGCTAGCCACTATACTGCTGTGTCACTCTTTCATTAATAGATCATACCAAAATTGATTTAATAACCACTTCAGCATCAGCAAAAAAATGCTGTTTTTATTGTTATCCTCATGACCAATCACTTCTATCACTTGCTATACAGAATAAACTCCTGATTAGTTTATCTAGAATATTTTTGTTCAGAACACCTTTTCTAAAATGTAGAAAAATCAGAGCAACTTCTTTTTAATGGAAGGCAACATTTCATTTTAATTCTAACTCAGTAGTGGATTGATGGCTATTAATCTATTAACTAAACCTATTCTGATGACTTACTAAACTTGTTTCATTTATGACGTTGACAGAACAGTGATTTGTTGTTTGGCAGGAATACTTGAAGCAGTTTTACCGTTTGAAACCGAGCTGAAGCCCTCGCTTGAAAAGACATGCAGCAGCCACGGAGGAGAAAATGAAGGAAATGCAGGGGTTCTTTGAACTGATGGACAGTGGTGTCCTGGATCCTCCGACTCTGGCCATCATGAAGATGGCCAGATGTGGAGTATCTGATGTTGAGAATTTCAGCACTTAGCCAGGATGCCCCAAATGGAAGAATCATACCATCACTTACCGGTTTAATGTTTTAACATCTGAAGCAGCTACACAATCAGTCAAATGTTTAGACACACCTACTCATAGAAATATGAAAAGAGTATTAAGACCATTTTATATTAAAAGTCAAGACACCAAACAACATTAAAGACATGAAAGATAATGTGGAATTACAGACAGACTGTCTAATAACTTTCTTAAAAGTACCCCCTCATCTTTCAAGCAGCTTCATGCACAGCTTCATGCGCAGCTTCATGCGCACTTCAGTAGAGCCACTGAAAATGACTTCTTTGAGGAGACTGGAAAAATGAAATAATGATTTAAAATTTTACATAGACATGGCCATCATTTTTACATATCAGTGCTATTTTGGACTTAATAATGTTTTATAGTTTGTTAAAATCTTTATATGAAAGTTTGGTAAGAAGTATTGTAAAGAAGTAAATATTTGTCTTAAGGAATTCTATATTCAGATAACTTTAAATATTGTTTGTATTTCCCTGCAGGATTTCAAAGTATACTGCAGAACTCATGAAGGATGAGGTGGAGACTACTTTTGTTATGGAATAGTGCAGTTCCTCTGAAGTTTAACCATGGTGAGGCACACATCATCATTACCTTCAGAAAGGGTAGAGTACTGTTACATTTCACATTTTACAGAAAAAAGTCAGAAGTTCTTTTACAATTTATAGATAAAAAACATACTACAAACAGATCCCCAGCTATTTAGTAATGTTGTCCTTTTGAAGCTCATTGAGACTTCTTTCCTTTCGATGGACCGAGTGGAGTGCTGGCTCATGCCTTTGAGCCAGGAGAGGACACAGGAGGAGACGTGCACTTTGATGATGATGAGCTGAGCTGATCACACTGAGACAATGAGTTGATCTTCAGCAAAAGATACAAAAATCTTAATTTACTTCCCAAAACTAATAAATAAAAAAATATCTTAGTGCTCTAAATGTGAGCAGCTGCTGTGAATTATACAGGAAAGAACATGAAACTAAAATGGATGTTAGGTAATTACAAAATAAAAGAAGAACTGAAATGAGTTCTCACAAGGTTTAAATTTCAAGGTCATTTTCCAAATTTAGCCCTAGCTCCAACCTTATAATTAAGTTCCAGTAATTTCCCAGTTTTACAGTTTAGTTCCAATGCTACACTTAAATCCCTGTAGTATTATTTTTAATTTTCAGTTTATTTCTAATATACTGCTCCAGTTCCAGCACTGACGGTTGTTCCATTATTATACTACAGTTCTTATTATTGTTATACTAGATTTCATAGGTTTCATTATTGTTTATTTGCAGTATCAGAGATTATATCCTTGAGTTTAGTCTCAATATTAAAGGCCAGTTCAAGTATTGGATTTAAGCTCCAATATGAGTATCTAATATGATACACAATGGATAGCCCAATAGCATGCTATTTTTAAACACATGGTTAAAGATCCTTTGTTTTTTTGATCAGTTTGTTTATTTGCTCCAGTAGGATTTAATCTGTTCACTGGAGCTGCCCACAAGCTTGGTCATTCTTTGGGCCTTTCACACTCCAAAGACCCCACTGCTCTTATATACCCCAAGTACAGAAACATCAATGCTGCCAAGTTTATACTTCCAGAGGACGATACAGCAGGAATTCAGACACTGTATGATGAGTAAAGCCAAACCACATATTTCTTATTGCTTATGCTTCTGTTTTAGAGATGCTGTGGTTAGTGTTTTATAATATTTTGAAAGGAAAACACCCTAGAAATGACACCACGCTGAAAAGTGTCATCCTAATCTTTCCTTTGACACCATGGCAAGGGTTGGAAATGAGATGCTTTTCTTTAAAAACAGGTACATTTTCAACCTATTTAAAAAGTTAAGCTGTCATAATAGAGTTAAATGTGCAATTTATGTGCATGTAATTTATATGAAGTGGCTTCTTATTGTGTTCGGTCCTCCTCCTAATGTGTCTGTCTTGTTTAGTTACGTATGGAGGAGAACAACATAGAGATCCTATTGGAACAGGCTGAGGGAGGGTACTGTAACTAAATTTCTCCCTGGCATTATCCCTCCTGTTGATGCAACATATGATCTTCCAGCCAAGGGAGTGACTTATATCCATAAAGGTAAAAAACAAAAAGCTGCTTTTTTCTAAAGGGTCCGAATGAATAAGCGACAAGTATTTGCTTTCATTTAGGGTCTAAATATTATTAAATATAGAATATTTATATAAACTAAATGTATTAAAAAGTCATCACATCCTCAGTTAGCTACATTTACCTTCCACTGCAATAATGTTCTAATGTTTTATTGTTTTATCAGGTCCAAAATACTGGGTGGTCCAGGAATTAGGGCACACAAGTTATTATGACTCCATCTATGAATATGGCTTCCCAGTGAGAGTGAGGTGAATCGATGCTGCTATTCACATCAGTAAATACGGCAAAGCCTACTTCTTCACTGAAGACCTCTATTACAGGCACTCAGCGTAAACAGTCTGGCTGGACATTTTTTTGGACAGCAACAATTTGTTACTTAACTCTCAGCTTGAAAAAAAATTTCTTAAAAAGAAAATGTACTTATTTATTTACTTTAGTTATATTAAATGTTCTATGAAACACTGCTACACAGAACTTCATATATACATACTGTACATCCTCATGAATTTAGTGTTATTACTACAATATAACTATATATTATTTTGTTAATAATACCAACAATGGCTTTTATTATGATGAATATTATGCTGCAATAACTATATATACAGAGTAAGAATCACGTAGGACTACAGCATTGATATCTTAAATCATATTTTGGTCTAAAATAAAGCAGTTAAACTACCAAAGCCTGCCAAGTGAACGCTCACTGCACGGCTATTCTCTATCCTGCAGATACGATGAATTCCAGAGAAGGATGGATCCTGGCTCTCCGAGGCAAATTCGCACAGACTGGCCAGGAGATCATAACGGAGAGAATCGAGGCTGCTTTTGAACTGAGAGGTGGGTCCTTTGTTTAAAAAGCTTTTTCAGAGTGTTTTCTTTAGAAATATGAGACTGTTTTTACTCTACAGGCACTCTTCACCTCTTCATTGGATCAAAGGCGTATGTGTTTGATCACAGGCAGGGCCGTGTGCTGTATGCTGTGAGAGCCAATTCTTGGCTCGGCTGTTAAACACTGTGAAAAACAAGACAAAACGCCAACTGTAAGCTCCAAAAAGAAGTGTCAACTTTATTTCCAGTACAAATCTGAATATGCTGATTAAGTTAATAGCACTGGCAGGCATTAATAGAACCATTTTGCAGTAAGACTGATATTTAAGATATAGTTTTTTGCATTTAAAATGATTGCTCATTTGTTTGCAGAACATCAAGCCAACACTGAGTGGAGATGATCAGCATGCTCATAATATAGTACAAGCTACTGTAAAAGAAATGTTTAATAATCTGCATAAAAGTAAACTGTTCATAAACGTTAGTTTATAATATAGTTCAACAGAAGGTTTGATCTTTAATGCTCAATCTTTCTTTTCTGTATATAACATTATAACATGTTATAACATTGAGGATAGCTGAATGGCCTAGTGGTTAGGGAGTTAGCCCCAAGATCAGTAGGTCATGGGTTTGAATCACAGACCAGTAGGTCACCCTGTGGTACCCTTATGCAAGGTACTGTCCCCATCACTGCTCCCTAGGTGCTTTAAATAGCTGTCCCTTGTTGCACGTGTGCTAGTGTGTAAAAAGGAAAAAATGTGAATGTTTCACAGCGTGTTGTGCTGTGTTTCACAAGCACAAGAATAGTCATTTTCACAGGTCTTCATGGAAAATAGTTAGGAATCCAAATGTTTTGTTGGACTTTAGTGTCCAGACATCATTATCTGCACTAAATAACCAAATTAAAAGCCCCGTCAGAGACCCAAACTGTGCTCTTACCTTAAAAATAAAGATCAAATTTCAAAGGCTTATATGAAATTCTTTCCACTACTGGGGGGAAAGCAAACAACGTACACAAAGCAAAAACAAAATGGGACATTATTTCATCTTTTCCTAAAAAGAAATATTGAAATCACAAAATTGTTTGTCCAGTTTTCATGTATTTCACTAATCTCTGTAATGTTTTTATCTGCCTTGCACTGGAATTTTGCGTAATACCAAATGGTTAAGGATTAAATCGTTTCAGAGGAAAGCTTGGTTGTCAAGCGTGAGATGATTTAGTAGTGCAGACTGAGTTCACTGCAATCTTAGATTTTTCCGGAGCGCTAACTGGGTGTTGTCCCGTATATACATACAGTACTGTGAAAAAAATGCTGTAAACAAAGAATGCTTTCAGAAATATAAATAATGATTGTTTATCAATTTACAAAATGCAAAGTGAGCGAAAAGAAAAATCTAAATCAGATCAATATTTGGTGTTACTACCTTTGGCCTTCAAACCAGCATCAGTTCTTCTGGCCCCCACAGAGCCCTGATCTCAACATCATCCAGTGTGTCTGGATCACATGAAGAGACAGAAGGATGTGAGGAAGCTACATCCACAGAAGATCTGTGGTTCGTTCTCCAAGATGTTTGGAACAACCTACCAGCCGAGTTCCTTCAAAAACTGTGTGCAAGTGTACCTAGAAGAACTGATGCTGTTTTGAAGGCAAAAGGTGGTCACACCAAATATTGATTTGATTTAGATTTCTCTTTTGTTCATTCACTGCATTTTGTAGATTGATGAAAATAAATGATTAACACTTCCATTTCTGAAAGCATTCTTGGTTTTTTCCCCACACCTGCCTAAAACTTTTGCGCAGTACTGTATCTTTTACAACAAGAAGACACAAATTTAAGATGGATATACTTTAACTTGATGCTGTGAACAGCAAATATCCATTCCTCTGGTTTGTGCATCATGTAGATATGTGTTCACTAATCCATAATGGCCTCTTAGTCAGGGGGTCATTTCAACTGTCCTGGAGCTTCTCTACACCTTTATTAAAAGATCAGCAATAATTAGATGCTGGACACTTAATATCTGTTGCTTTGCTTGTTAATATGGAATATGCAAGAGATTTTATGTCGAGGCAACATTTGTAGCTACAGTTACAATCGTTTTCATTCAGCGCTTTAGTTATTACTTACTTTAAGGGCCTAAAAAATTGCCAATCAAACGAAACCATTTCTCTTTTAGAGGTGGCTGCACTTTTATATAATGCTGCCCCCTTGTGGCAATAATCAAACTATTTCAACTTCATGCTAAAAAGGGAGGATTTACGAAGAAGGTTGTCAAGTTTGTTTTAATTAAAACAAAATTTAGTTTCATATACATTAGAACTACCTCAGAACATAAATCACAAAACAGCCAGTCAAACTTAATGTTGAACATTTCAAAGGTTCTACACTGATACAGACTTTGCAATGAGGTAATGCATTATGGCCAAATAACTGTACAATAACTGCTCTGTACAATACCTTTCCTGGGAATAGTAAGGCTTATTCATATACAACAACTATACACAACTATAAGACATGAAAAAGAAGATAAAGTTAGTTGTCGCTTCTCAAACAGTGCTGTGCCTCTGCTTCTCATTCATCATAGTGGAGGGACGAGAGGAACTTGTCAACGTCTAGGTCATGTGGGAAGGAGTCTAGCAGTTTCTTCTGCTTCTACAAGAAAAAGGCATATTTATAGAGACATTTTTCCTAACAGGTCTACATGACTGTTGGGGTTGAAGTCCTTTACTAATAATCAAACTCAATTTGGAAACAATGTCCAGAATTCTGTCATCAATAGGACTCTGGAATATCTTGAAATGAAAACACAATACAAAGTCATGCATGTTGCAGTGCAGGACTTGTCTTTACTACATGTTCAGACAGCGCTGAGATAACTACAGAAAACTGCAAGGTTTTCAGCATGAATCTAACATTTACACTTCCCCATGTGAAGCGGTCATTTTTAATATCATAACCTAATATTCACGTATTGGTGTATTTTGTACAAAACATAGCGTGAAGTGAAGTGAATGTGAAGGACCAAAAGGAAACTTCCCGTCTAATCTGAAATTAAAGACACACTTAGCTGAAAACTGAAACCACAAACAAAACTAATGAATTAGGGGGAGAAAGTCCTGTGCAATCCTAAGAGTGAGATGCTCTTACCACACAAACTGAACTTTTTTGAAAGTCATGCTGATTTCCGACAATGATAACACATTCATGAGACTGTTCTGGAAATGCTGATGTTGGACTGCACTAGTTGATCATGCTTCAATACACCAGGTTTAATCATTTACCAGTCTAGTAGTAATCTGAGATTAGGAATAGGACTATCTGAACCTTACAATTGCACATAAACTAAACACATGTAAATAAATAAATACTACTCACCTTTGCTTTCTTCTTACTGCCTGATGAACCGGACAGCTGTAATTCTTTCTTTGCTGTAGGACTCGGTTCTATGTACTTGCGTTTCTTGCTTTTGGAAGCGCTGGATTTAAGTGCACCGGCCTCCTCCTGGCGCAAACTGTCCTTTAAAGGTCCTCCTGTTCTGGCTGCACGAGACAGTATCATGAGTGTATGAGCAGCCATGTTGATACTGTTCTCACTCCCTGCCTCACTGGCTGGGCTGCAGGATGGAATGTCAGGTGTGCTTGGAGGGGCCAGATGTTTCGGTGTGCCTTCCGTTTCCCGTCCAAGCCTCTGCCTTGAGGGAGTCCTTAAACTATCCAGGATGTCTTCCTGAAGGCGACCGGATCCAGGTGTCCTTGGCACTGGTAGGTCCAAGCAGCCAGTTGCTTTTCTCCTAGGCGTAGTAGCAGTAGGACTCTGGCTCTGGATACCCTGCAGCATCTCCACGGCCTGCTTGGTAAGTGGACTGGTCTTGCAGAAAGTTTTTCCAGAAACTCCCTGAGATGCAGGTGTAGAGGGTCTTGCCTTAGAAGATATATTTTCCATGGAAGAAGCGGTTGCCTGATGCAGTTCTTGCTTTCTGCCTTCTACCTCATTCTCCTTGTTAGCCATGATTCCAGGTGAATCCTGTGTCGTGCTGCTCTCAGGAGGTTCCTCTGGTGTTTTTGGAGGCCTTCTTTCATGCGGTGCCTCTTGTGAAGTCTCCTTCATGGTTTTGGTACACTTATGCTTTACAGCCTGAGAGCAGGAATTTAAATTCTGTGATGTGTCTGCTGATACAGCCAAACCATCTACTGTATTTAATGTTGCTTCTTTTCTCTCTTTAGACTTTGAGCTTATAGATGGATCTTGCAGAGCATTGTTTGAGGAAATGCTTGTATCAGCAGTCTGATTGTGTTCCTTTTCTTTCTGCATGTGTTTTTTTGTTTCTTTCTGCGATTCATTTGTTACCGAAATGTGTTTTTGCTCCAGTGAACCTATTTTCTCTATCCTTCTCCTGGCACCACTGTTCCCTGAAATACAAGGATAGCTCTGATTGGTCTTCATGTGCTCTTTTACACCAGTGGAAGCTGTAGCAGTAGTGGAAGTGTTTGTTGTATTTGTCTTGTCAGTGTTCTCATCAAAGCAAAGTATTCTCCGGTGTCCAGGGCTTGCTCCTGAAACACTCTTCAACTGCTCTGAGTTTAGAGAAGAGTTTGAAACATGGCAGGATCCTGGTGTTCCAATTTTGCCTGAAAAGTATGAATATTGGTTTTACTTCCTTGAGATTACAATAGATGTTTGTAAATCTAGAAAATGCTTTACTTCCTAACAACAACAACAGGTCAGTATTTTGATGTAACAAGAATTATTTCCTGGGTTTGAGTTCTGAAATGTCTTACCCAGTTCCACACTGTCCTTAGGCATCAATTTAGGTTTTGGTCCAACCTTTGCCTGTTGGTTCACTAATGCTGGACCAGGTAACGCCAACACCTGTAAACAAGAAATGTATTTAAGAAACTCTGTAATAAATTTAATTTAAAAAACTTGAGGCCTGACTGCTTAACACACCTGATTTGGTAAAACAGTCAGTTTTCCTGTGTTGTTCTGTCCAAAGACAGACACTGGAACAGCCATATTCTGTAGCATTGGTTGAACTGGTGATGAAATGATGATTGCAGATGCTAAAGAAAAATATATTTTTTTTCAGTGAACAAATCCAGTAAAACCAAAGTCACAATAATGATGAACTCATATCATAAATCATGTATAATTTCATCTACTTTGGAGGTGTAGAGCATCTTTTCACCTACCAGGCGAGAACGTTTGCGATACATTTGCTGCCATGGTAACAACAGCCCGTGATCGAGGGGGTGTAGCAACCAGCTGTGAAGTAGATGGTGCTGCGCTGGTCGGAAGTAGCATCATACTAGAATGATCAACCGCAGTCGTCGGGTCACTCACAACAAAATAGCTGCTTTGTCCTCCAAATGCTGCATTCGCAGGCAAGAGTTGAATAAATCCAGCCTCCTGACCAGCCACATTCTGTGTCTGGGGCTGTGAAAACTGTGAAAGCGGAGTATAGTTCTGGACACTTATGGCTGATGCACTAATGGCCTCCGTACCCTGTAGGCTGCTCACTGCCAGTGCAGTCTCCTCTGGGGTTATGGAGGAGGTTGGATGAGGCAGAACCTTAGCTGGGGATTTGGCAGGGGAGGAGAGGAAGATGGTTGGGATGCGGTCACCGCTGATGCTGGAGACTGCCTGGTTTAGAGCAGAATCACTGCTCTGCTCTTCCTGTTCATCACTAATGATGATCTTTAGAGCCACTATCTTATTAGGGTCAGGTTCTGAGGTTTGGGACTGGGAAACATGGTCAGTAGCAGATGGAGTAGGGTTGGCAGCAGAACCAGGAGCAACTAAAAGTGAGGGTTCTGAAAAAACACCTCCTGGACTGCTGGTCTTGGCATTTCTTGGATCTGACTCCTCCTTCTGTAGGCCCAGTACAGGAACCATATTTGTTGCAGGCTTCTGAGATAATGCTCTGCTATGAACATCTGCATTGTGTGCCATTCTGATGTTGAAAGACTCACTCATGCTTTGGTCTACAGCTTCAAGAGCTGTTAGTGCACCAGTGTTCTGCTTTTCAGTTTTTTCTGCCCCCTCCTTCTCTGGTCCAGAGCCATCTATTCCAATACTGGTAGCAGGATCTTCATGCTTTTCAGAATCATTATTGCTGCTCTTTTTATTAGTGACCTTGGTGGTTCGAGACTCCCCCTGAGGCACTGACTGCGGCATTTTCTGTGGTGTGTGTGATATTTCTCCTTGTAGTTCATCTACTTCCATGCTTGTTCCCTCTTCAGATACAGAGCTTGAGGTATTTTGCTCTGATGATTCAGAGTCTACTTTGTTCAACTGTCCTTTTTTTGAATTAGTGGATCTTGTTTGTTTACCACTAACTGAAACTCTGGTCCTAGCGGTTCCTTTTTTTGTTTGTGTAATTCCTTTTGCAGCTGCTGTTCGCTTGGTAAGCAGATGTGATTGAGAAGGTGCTGAAATTAGCCTGCCTGCGCTGAGAGGAACACTTGATTTCCTTTTGCTTTTTGCATCTTGAACATTTTTGCTTGTTAATTTCCTTGTGGTAGTTTCTGTACCTGATGTGGAATCTTCATGTCCTGTACCTTAAGACCAGAAAAAAAACACAGTCAATGGCAATCATCTGCTGCTGATTAAAAGCAATTATTCACTGCACAACTCACGGTAATTGACAGCTGGAGCATTGCTATGTTAACTGTCTTGGTTTGTAATTGAGCATCCGTTAACATGCATTTCAAATGTGAAAAATATGTCTGCAGTTGATAAATACTTCAAACAATCTAACAAATTGCGCAAAACAAAACAGATAGTGGTTCCTTGACTTACGAATTAAATTTGTTCCGTGACGGAGCTTGTAACTCAAAATTACTTGTATGTCAAATAAATTTTCCCCATTGAAATGCCATTAATCCGTTCCAGACCCCCAGAAAAACACAGCATTGTTACATGTTTTTAAATAAGAAACATGTGTTTATAAATAAAGAATATTGTATAAAAACACAATACAATAGAATGTACTGCAATAAACTGGTTCTATTAAGTATAATGTACAGCATTTGCATTGGAGATATGACTTGAGGATGCTGACGAAGGTGGAGGAGAAAGGCTGAACTGAATCTAATTGGCTGATTTTTGCCCGTTTCTCCACGCTTTCCTCACTTTCATGGGCGGAGTTTCGATGAAAACCTGTCCAACGTGGTCTGTTTCAGGTGCAGATTTTAGAAGTGTTACACTCGTACTGCTTCTCCAAGTCAACTACATCCACACCTTGGTCACGTTTTTCGATCCTTTCTTTCTTTAATTCAATGCACATCATCCGCTTCTTCTTCTCAGCACTGTCCTTCGCATTCACTTTCTTCAGACACAAGGTTGAAAAAACGAAGTTTTGCAAAATAACTGCAAGCACAAATGTGAGCACAACACTGATGCTTCCACTGCTAACAGCTTGAAGTGAACGAGTGACACACGAGATGCTGGGCGGATGTTGTTCACTGCGCCATCTAGTGATGGGTATCTGATGCTGACTCATAACCCAAATTTTAGCTTTCAACTCAAAGCAAAAAAAGAGCTGAGAGACAGCTCGTATCTCAAAAAACTCGATATTTGGGGCACTTGTAAATCAAGATAACACTGTATCCTGTTTTTGATCCTACAATCAGATTAACTGGTTTCACAATCTATCATTGCAATAACAACCAAGTTAAAGTACAGTATCTCATAAAAATGAGTACACCCCTCACATTTTTGTAAATGTCCACATTGTGCCAAACGTGTCGGTATTGTGTGTAGCCACCATTATTTTCCACCACTGCCTTAACTCTCTTGAGCATGGAGTTCACTAGAGCTTCACAGTTTGCCACTACAATCCACTTCCACTCCTCCATGATGACATCACGGAGCTGGTAGATGTTAGAGACCTTGCGCTCCTCCTCCTTCCGCTGAGGAGGCCCCATAGATGCTCATTGGGGTCTGGAGACATGCTTGTCTAGTCCAGCACCTTTACCCTCAGTTTCTTTACCAAGGCAGTGGTCGTCTTGGAGGTGTGTTTGGGGTAGTTATCATGTTGGAATACTGCCCTGCGGCCCAGTTTCCAAAGGGAGGCGATCATGCTCTGCTTCAATATGTCACAGTACATGTTGCATTCATGGTTCCCTCAATGAACTGTAGCTCCTCAGTGCTGGCAGCACTCATGTAGGCCCAAACCATGACACTCCCACCATGCTTGACTGTAGGCAAGACACTTGTCTTTGTACTCCTCACCTGGTTGCCACCACACACGCTTGACATCATCTGAACCAAATAAGTTCATCTTGGTCTCATCAGACCACAGCACATGGTTCAAGTAATCCATGTCCTTAGTCTGCTTGTCTTCAGCAAACTGTTTGCGGGCTTTCTTGTGCATCATCTTTAGAAGAGGCTTCCTTCTGGGACGACAGCCATGCAGACCAATTCCAAAATTAATCAATAACACCAAATTTAACACACCTGCTTCCCATTCACACCTGAGCCCTTGTAACACTGACGAGTCACATGACACTGGGGAGGGAAAATGGCTAATTGGGCACAATGAGGACATTTCACTTAGGGGTGTACTCTAGTGGTTTAGACATTAAGGGCTGTGTTGAGTTATTTTGAGGGGACAGCAAATTTACACTGTTATACAAGCTGTACACTGACTACTTTACATTGTATCAAAGTGTCATATCTTCAGTGTTGTCCCATGAAAAGATAAAATATTTACAAAAATGTGAGGGGTGTACTCAACAAGTTCAACAAGTTAAATTTTTTAATTGTAAGAGTTATAGATGTATTAATAATAATCAATTTTATATAAATTTAATAGACTGGAAGACTATCTATTATGTTCCAAAAATGGATGTGCTGTTCTATTGGGGCTGCAATCTAAGTTACAAAAGGTTATTAAATCACAGTGATTTTGACCAACATTAAGATTGTGATTTTAAACTGGATAATTTTTTTTTTTTTTTAAGCCTTTTCTTTTTACCTGTACAGAGACTGCAACAACACACAAAAGGCAGCGCAGTATTTTTACCTGTGTCTGTAGCACTGTCTGCATGCCCAGTTTCACCACTTGCCTGAGCACTGTTGCTAAGGTTTCCATCAGTCTGCTCGCTCACCTCAGATGTTTTACCTTTTCCTTAAAAATTGAAAATCAGTACTTAAAGTTATTATATACTGCAACTTATGTTTTAAAAAAACTGCATAAAATGAACAAATTATCTTGACAAATCTGCTTTTGAGCCCAGCAACTATATCTTACCATAATCAAAGAGATCAAATAGAGCCTGAAAAGCAGGATCTGACTCTGTCTGCTCAAGGATGTCCTGGATGGCGTCATCGGTCATATGTATTTCTCCCTAATCACGAACAGAACAGATTCAGTATAATATATTTCACTATTTCTACATGCACATAGAAAAGTTTATGATCATCTATAGACCAATCATAAATTAGGATATCATCAAATTATTCCCAAAGAGAAAGGAATAAATGATTATGTTTACCTGCAGGCCAAGTATTTCATCAATTGACTGTTCCTGCTCCACTGTGCTGCATGCTGCCTTTGTTATCTGGGGGCTGTTATCACTGTTAACATGAGAAAACAAACTGTTTGATGAGGATTGCTTAGTTAAAAACTGTGTGAAAAGGCAGTGTGAAAATAGTGATTTTAATAAATCACTGTAATAATGTGTGTGCTGACAATCGTTTACCTTGCCAAGATTTTATTTATGTTTTCTGCAAGCTTTTCTTGCAAGGACCGGTCATTCAGAATTTTTTCTCGTGCATTTTCTATCACCATTTGCTATAAAAAAAAACATGCACACAATAAAAGTCTGAACACCAGAAATTAAACAATGAAGTAACACCTCATAACTTAAGGATATTGTTTACATTCAAATGCATACCGTCAAAACAAAATGCAATAACTTACAGTATTTCTAAAACTGACACATTGTTATTTGCAATCGAGCATTCAAGTCAAAAGGAGAAAAAAAAATAAATCGATAAAAAATTCTAAGCTCACAGATAAGTTCTCCGTCACAGCCTCCTGGCTCTGTGATTCCACACAAAGTGCACTGGATACAGCGGTTCCTCTGCTTGTTCCAATCTGACCTCCACCCCTTCGCCTAGGAGAGTCACTGAAATGGCACGTAAGAATCCAAGACGTGTCAAGACATGTACCAGTGATGTTTAACAACTTAAATTCGACTAAGATACAGAGCACATTATGATATTTGCAATCGTTTTAGATATGCTGAAAACAGTGTTGTCTTACCACTTCCTGCGGGCTGGAGATAATGGTCCTGGGGTAAACCTATGATCAGGTACTATTATTTGCAAGGTTGAATCTGTAGCAAAGAAAGAAGAAACACAATTTTTAATGAATCCATCATTAAAATGTTCCTGAAATTGCAAAGCGAGATCATAGCGCGAGTGTCATTGCAAACCAGTACAGAATACAATGCCCAACATCTCAGACCTATCAAACTTAAAAGCCTTTACTGTCAGACCTCACCTGTATGGGAGAGGCTTATAGTAGAGGGCCTTGTATGCTGGGAGGTGTAACACACTGGGGTGGAGTGCCCAAGCATCGCCTGAGGAGCTGGGACAGGACTGGAGACACAGATTCCAGGAGCAGATACAGACAGGCACCCAGTGCTTGAAGACTGAGACGCTGAAAGACTCCTCTGACGTCGCATATTCTGTATGCTGTTCTGGGTGCGAACTGTTACCAACACAAGGAAGGACATTTATATTCACAAAATTCTAAATATTTTCCTAAAATTGGCAACACAGGAAACTAACTAGAGAAGACACAGGGAACACAGCAATGCAACTCACGTCGCTGGATTTGTTGAACAGCAGGAGAGTTTTGCATAGACCTGTAAAGAAAGGGCAAAATTCCAGCTGGGAATAAATATACTTCTTTCACCAAGATACAAACACAGATTAAAATACACAGCAAGCAAACAAATTCAACCTACTTGATCTGGTTAAGTGTGAAATCTAACTTTTTCCATAATGATGTCATCATGGCTGGTATCTGATTCTCTTGACATGTTTCTGTAAGACACAGATGTAAAGATTCTTATACAGGTAAACACACGTACGAAATATGATTTCCTGTAGGATACACACCTTTTGTTTTGACAGCAACATATTCATTTAAAATTGTGGTGAGGTTCTTCCCGAAAAGAGACTGCAAACATAAGATTGGCAAATAAATATGACCATAAAGAAAACTATTTGCCAGTCGCACAAGGGGCACTTTACTTGTAGTTCACAAGACCAGATGACAGCAGTTGTTAAGGAAAGCTGAGAAATTCACTTACACTAGCTTGACACACAGGGCTCAAAATTAAGATTTCAGTATGTCTGCAAGATGGAAGGAGCGGATAAGCAAACAAACTTACAAAAACACAGGCAGGAATAGCTCCATCCTCTGAACTGTGTTCAGCATACTCCCTCAAATTAGGGCTTTCCAGAATAAATGCTCGACTTGTGGAATTGAGTCCTTCCTGCTGGAGGTATCCTGAAGGAAACACAGGAATAAACCTTCATCACAAATAAAAACACAGTCGGCAGCACGGACATGACTTCAGGACTGCAAACTGCAAAGGCCAGATGTAAGGAAAGGTTTGGCTTTGAATTAGTCTTTAAAATTTGTCAGGCGTCCACACCACACCGGCTGGGCAATACGAGGATATATACCGTCATTGTGATAAATGAATCAAGTTAATTGGTCTCTGAGTGTATGATGGTATCATTGGTTGTCAGCACAGCACACAGTGAGACACAGCGCAGTGCTTCCTCATACACACACATGCAGCAGGGTTCAGTTAATTAATGCTCCCAGGGAGCAGTGATGGGGACAGTACCTTGCTCAAGGGTACCTCAGGGCAACCTACTGGTCTGGGATCAGTATAGTCTTTGGAAAGAATACTGACCAACTTCATGTTTCATTGCGAAGAGAGAAGAATTATTCCTTTTGTGGGCTTGGCTGAGACACGTACGCGTGAAACGTTGATAAAAATGATTTTAATTCAGCTTGTTTGTGGCAATACTGGTTCTTAATTATCCATTATAATTATTCAAATGTCAGGAAATAATAACGTGATGATTTTTTGTTGTTGTTTTGCAGGTTTTTCTGCTGTGTGATGTAAAAAGTGTCTGAACTCACCCAGCACCAATCTCGCCACATCTGAGGGCAGCAACATCTTCAGGGACTTGTTCTGCGGCTCCTGTGTTCGATTTATTATCTGCCCGAGGAGATCAGGTTACATACGAGCGTCCTGCGAATAAATGTAGCCCAAAGCAACATTTTACTTTTTAATCAACGGCAAACGAATAGAGAGAAATCCACCCGAAAACCGAAAACCCATAAAGCGAAAAGGCGCGGAAAGGCTTCGTTCACCCGGATGTTGTAGTTTGTATGACATGAGAGGAGATGGGAAATGTAGTTTTTTTTCCGGTTATAGGAGCGGTCCAACGCGAAGTTTTTAAACAGTTTAACTTGTTAGTCAATAACGTTAAACAACGTTTCACGAAGCAGATTATCATCAGTAGATCGATAACTATTCATACATTTCTGAAAATACACCTGTCACATCTGCACGTGAAGAGAAGTTATACGGAGCTGCATTTGGACTCCCCTCGATTAATGTATTGCCAGATGTATTCTTATTTTAACTTATTCTGAAAAGCTATTGGTGAAAAGTCCCTTTAAACAAGGACTTGTACGCAGTGTACTATGCTCTATCAGTAGTAAACACCGCGGCCTGTGGGTGTGGCGTCGGACTTTTATTTTGCAGGGCGGTTTTTTATTTGTTTGTTTGTTTGTTTGTTTGTTTGTTTGTTGCCTCATAGCTAAAAACCTTATTTACTTTTCCTTATACGTGGTATGTGTTTTATAACGTCTGGATTATGTTATTGGGATCTCTACGTGGTTTCCCTAAAACCAAAAGAGCACTTGTTTTCTTTTGTGACCCTGAACCTATGAAAATACTGGGACACTTTATTCCCTGCTGTCTGAGTGTGGTGTGCTTTAGGCCCTGGGTGCCTTTTTGTCTTCTTTTTTAGGAGAGTGTTTTTGATTGGGACATACTTGTTTAGTCGTGAACAATTTTGTTTGTGTTTGTTTATATTAATAAAGGTGTTACAACATCCTGAAAGTCAGTTACATGTTTAAAGTAAAGAAAATGGCGATGCTCATAAAATGTTATGTTTAATATTGTTCATATAATGCAATATAATGTTGTTTTTCTAAATTAAAACTCTGTAGGAAGATGTTGGAATTAATTGTTTTATTGGTTACATTTTTGCGCCTCATGTTTAATGACCACTTTTTTTATTTGCACATTTTGTTATTACTGTTCCTTAAGCTTTTGCACCTTGCACTTTAATCACCTGCTGCTAAATAGAGTGTCTATGTATATTGTTAAATATAAACTCGTTTCTCACTACTGCGTTCTGTTTAAATACCATCAGGAAACCACGCGACCGGACTTTTATTTTGATATCCGCTCGAGTGGCTCCTCCTCCCGCCGTGAAGATAAACAACAGTAGGAGGCGAAATCCCCCACATCCCGCTGAACTAACGGCTTAAACTCGCTCTCAGGACTAAACCCGACACCCAGGCGTTCATCCTGGCATAATAAACTCGTCCAGAATGGACACTGTGCCTAAAAGGTAAGCACTTCACCGCGTTTCACTGCAGGGTGGCTGATTGAGGCCCTTTGAAATTAAATTCGCCTCAAGTTAAAACCAGACACAGGTAGCTTCTAGCAAACAAGCTAACTTACATAATTACACAGACCTACCGTGACTTCCCACCGAAAACCAGGCCATTCTGTGTGTATAAATGTGCAGAAGCGAATGAGTGAGTGAGTGAGTGTTGCGAAGAGAAGTGCTTGAACATTGTGTGTCCAGTGTTAGAAAAGTGCCGGAAAAAGAGTCAGATTTTTAAAGGAAATGGAAGAAAAATGGAGCTCTGGGATGTTTGAGCGTATTGACCATGTGTCATATTTTGGTTTTGCTTGAATGTGTGTGTGTGTGTGTGTGTGTGTGTGTGTGTGTGTGTGTGTGTGTGTGTGTGTGTGCGCGAGAGAGAGGGAGAGAGACTGAGGGAGAGAGACTGAGAGAGAGAGACTGAGAGAGAGAGACTGAGAGAGACTGAGGGAGAGATCTGTCCTCTATAATAATCCAGTGGGGAAAGTGTGCCAGAGGACATTGTGTTCTGCTCTGTTGTGCTCGGGCAGACCCGCACCAGTCTGAGCCCCTCGCCACGCGGGGGTCCGGGCCAGAATGTTTAAAGACCCAGATGAGCTGTGTAAACAGAACAATCAGAACATGAGGAGCAGGCCGAGTGAATCTGTGAGGAGGTGTTTTGGGTGTGCTGCCAGATTAAGGCTCTGAACACTGTGTTCCTGCTCGGCCTGGGCGAGTCTTCACACCACGTGAACAACCCGACACAAAACAGGGCTCTGCTCATCGATTACTTCACTTTAACCTCCTTCATGTGCTTTCTCTGTTTCTTTCACTGTTTCACTGCCGGGGAGTTGTTCACCCTTTACAATCCCCCCTTTGTGTTCTTCACATATTAGTACTTTAAAATATGCTTCTCATATCTTGTATTTGTCTTATTTTTTTAATATTTTCACCCTTTTTTACATTTATTGAATCGTTTTTAGTTGGTTTAGTGTTTCAGGTGTTTTATGTTCTTTTACTGATTTATTTCCCTGTTTACCCCCCCTCCCCCCCAAAAAAAAAAATGAATTCCAGCTCTTTTTGTTTGTGTGTGTGTGTGTGTGTGTGTGTGTGTGTGTGTGTGTGTGTGAGGGAGGGAGAGAGGTGTGTGCATGTTATGCCACATCTTTAGTGGGTATTTCTTTACACACCCATAATAATTGATCGACTCTTGGAGTGAATTAAAGGCTGTCGTTAATCACCTTTTTAAAATCTCTCCTTTGATCTTTCTGCCCTTCTCTACGCAATGGCTTGTCCCCCCCCTTTTCTTCTCCCATAAGAAAGTAGGTCAGAGCAGTTTGGCGTCCATAATTTATCTCACGCTGTTTCCCACAGAACAGCTCCTTACATAGTCCAGAATGATTTCAGTGGCAGCACGATAGACTGTTGGTGCGTCCAAACCCCCCCCCCCCAAAAAAAGGCCAAAAATGTTTTAGTCTGTGTTCTGGTGGACGCTTTGCCAAGGAGGGTCCTAAGCACAGGGCTGTTCCTTGTCTTGTGGCTGTGATCATACTGTGCAAGATCTGCTTATGTAATTAGTTTAGTTGCTTTTTCAAACACAGCATAAGATCTGTACACGAGATCACGCTCTACATCCCGGGCTGAAAGTGCAGCAGTTGTCAGGCAAGTTTTGGGTTCCTTACAGCAAGAGCTTATTTGAAGCTGATCAGCTCTTCTGTGAAGTATGAAGTTGGCCATCCTAAACTGATGAAACCATCCTCATTTCAGCACCAGTGTGCAGTGTAGTTCCCCACCCTGCTTATTATGGCGTTTATTTAAAGTATTATCGGATTTGTATTAAGTTAGGGTTTTTTTGTTTTTTTTTTCTTTTGTCCTATTGTTCTGTTTCTGTATCCGGAAACTGTGTGATTTTTGTCAGAGAATCCAAAACCAAAAGTAAACATCCTCCAACATGCCACGTTAGTGAACATTGCATTTATTTTCTGTCCGAAGAATTGAGCAGAGTGGAGGTCTGCACTTCCTGTTGGGGAATTTTATGAAAGGGAATCAGGAAGTACACACACTTAATATCTTTTAGCTGTGTTTTATATACACATACACACAAAGATCTTCCTTAATTCTTCTTGGTTTAATCACCTCATTGCAAAGGCATGTGTGTGCGCATTGGGGAGGGGGGTTGTTTGCTCTTTATCAGGTCAGCTGATCTGATTTGTGGAGGATTAGGGTGGTGTATGTGTTTTTGTTTTTGGAGAAATGCTTCTGAAAGTGCAGAAAAAAAAAAGTTAGCCATTTTCATTTCAGAGGCTTTCTTCAGGGCTCAGATAAGAAATGAAAACAAAAATTGGTTCAGTTTAATTTAAATATTTCCGTTCTTTTCTAACACGCTAATATAATACTCCCTAACTGGTTAGGACAAAATAAAGAACCGGCTCATTCAGTTCCTTTTCTGCAGGCCATATAAAGAATTAACCCTACTTAGACCCAGCATTTCAGCTTTTATTGATACACACACACACACTCAGGCTTAACAGTCTAGCTTTCCTGTTTGATAATGATATAGATTATTGGAGAGTCTAATTATTTACTAAAGATTGTTATACCAAAATAATGTATTTTATCTATACTTCATGATGCCAAATTTTCAGAAAATCTTTTAAACTTAGAAAATAAGTAAGTTTGAATGGAGAAGGAACAGCCAGTAGTGCAACAAAAATATGAATTTTGGTTTTTATCTCTCTGTGAGATGCTCTAAATTCTGTTGATCATGATAAATCTTTTTTTTTTTTTTTTTTTTTTTTTTTTTTTTTTAAAAGAGAAACATTTGTGAAATTTATAATGTAAAAATTCTGCAAGACTTGCTGTTTCCCTTAAGGCATTGTCATAAGAGAGCAAATTCTTGGTCATTTGTGGACTTCACTATTAATATTCAGCTTAGGCAAGTGAAAACAGTAGCAGGAAACCCGACACTTTGCACAAGATGTTCCTTCATCTCTTCAGTGCTAATCACAGGTTGTAGCAGTTGCTATGAAGTGATTGATGGGCTGAGAGAAAGGTGGGGCTGTCACTGAATCAGTTTGGAGGCCTTGCTGCAAATGCTATTCAGATTCAGGCTGACCTTAGATTTAGTGATATGTGGCCCTTTTGTGCCTTTAGGTCTCCAGCACAGGTGCTTCAGAGCCCTGTGGTCTGACCTTGGATGACCCCTGCGCTTCTGCAAAGCAGAGAAATTTATTATGAAAGCCTGAGCAGTATTTTTTGCTTTTAAGTTGCTTAACTTTTTTTGCTCCATGTTGAATCAGTACTCTTGTTCTTTTGAGTTAGGCTTTGTGACTTTGTGAGTTTTAGAGTGGAAGTTTTGGTTTGAAATTATTGTATAAAAAAACCCCACAAAAAACCCAAAGAAGTAACCAACATCTAAAATCTGTCCTAAGTTGAGTAAAGACGAAAATAAGAAATTGAGATTAAAAGGGTGGTCGTTGCCTTTGCTACCAGTCAAACAGCTAAAGCAGCACTTACTTTCACACACACACACACACACACACACACGCATGGGTGGGTGGAAATAAAGCAAAGGAACTTCAGACAGTGAAATCGCAGCAATCTGAAATAATTGTTGGTACAGAAGAAGAAGAAAAGCTCAATACACAGAAAATAGAAAGGAAAGTCCCATTTATACCTCTAGCTTTTGAATAGTTTGAAGCTTTTTGGCTTATGTAACCTTAATGCCCATCATTGCAATTTATTTTGTGCATCTTTAACTTTCTCCTAGAAACAAAATGTGAAGGATAAAGGATGGTTCTTATGCAATGTTTTGTTGAGATGAATAAGATTTAAGTCATACTGGGTTGCATTGATGAGAATTTGGTTAATTGAACTGAAATTGATTGAATATCAATTAAATCTTTCAGATTTCCTTGCCATGGTTTTAAACCAGAAATCCTTTTACATTTATCAAAGGATAACTTCCATCATCACTTGCATCACGGTTACATGCCACATTAAACGTGAGACTGTCTGCATGCAAATGAAGCGTGTTGCGCACATGACTAACCTCTTGGATATTCATGGAACATCCAGTGAAATATGAACTGAGAGAAAAGTGCAGTCAGGAGTCTGACTTTGAGCCTGTAGGTCAAAATCATAGTAAGAGTTTTTAAAGGTGGCTGTTCTGAGCCCTGGGACATGTTTAGAGTTGAGCTGGAATTTCAGGAAGGGTTGTCGGGGTCAGGGTTGAACCTTTTTAAGGGAAAGGAAAAAGAAGACTGGAGGATGGGCTCTGACGCCTGAACAACACAAAGCTGCACCAGTATGCTTGAGACGTGTGGGGGAAGGGAGGCGCAGGAGTTGGAGGGTGTTGTTTTCCTCGGTAGGAGTACATCTGTCCTTCATCCACTGCCAGAAGTAAAACTAACATTTATGGCACTGAAACTAGTATTAAAACATGACAAAAATATCAGCTGAAACAGAAATACATGAAATAAAAATGGACTTGTTTGGTATTTCACTTATTTCTTTAATTTCTGCTCCTGCTCTAGAGAATTAGTTGAAGAGCCCAGTTTTGGTTAGGGTATGGGTTGGGATGAGTCTGGTTCATCAAAGCTGTTTACTTTTTTTTTTTTTTTTTGGGACTGATTTGATATTTCTAGCATGAAAATGTTATTACTTAGCACACTTAATTTAGAAAACAGTTATTTAATTCTAGGGGACAATTTTCATTTTACTGGACCAATAAAAATCTCTAACCTTTTGGTATAATTTTTATAAAGCTTTTTTTTTTTTTTATAAAGCTGGTTATTAGGTTAATTTAAATAAATAAATAAAAATCCTGCTTCTGAATCCTTTTACTGGAAGTGTATGTGTTCCAACAAAACCTGTTTTCCCTAATTGTGTTTGTTTAGCTTTATTTTAGTCATGCTTTTGTACCTCTCTGTGGCAGGCCGAGCTCGGACCTACGAAAGGTGCGCTCACGTGATGCAGCCCGCTGTAGACGGAGTCAAGAAACGGAGGTGTTTTATGAGCTTGCCCACTCTTTGCCCCTTGCACGGCGTGTCGCCTCTCACCTGGACAAAGCCGCCATCATGAGAGTGACTCTCAGCTACCTGCGCATGCAGCAGCTCCTTCATTCCCGTAAGCTTCTCTTAATGCTTGCTTGCTTTTAAACTTGGTACTTAAACAGTTATTTTGGGTAAGAAATTTCTTTCTATACATAAAGGCTCATTCTCTTAATAAACTAAATAACAATACTAAGATTAGGAATCGCAGTAAAAATGAATTTTTCCTCAAGTATCATACATTTAACTGGCATGGGTAATAATCAGATGCCCCAAAATATTTAATAATTGTCAACCCTGGATTCAGTGTGATGTCTGGCTTTGGTCACTTCCTGCAGCAACAATAAAAGTGGAGCCAGGTACTGAGGAAAAGGAGGATCCTACGGATGCATTTTACCAGCAGGCACTGGCTGGCTTCCTCTTAGTAATGACCGAAGAAGGAGACATGATCTTCCTTTCTGACAACGTCAGCAAGTACATTGGCATCGCACAGGTCAGAACATGTCTTAAATATAGAAAATTTGTATGTGTTCTGTATAGTATACAATGTATAGTAACAGTACTGAAATGAGATCTGTTTGTGGTCCCACATATTTAAATATATAAAGTAAACATAGAGGCAGCATGAGGCCTGCCCTCTGTCTCTAGAAATGGATCACATTTCTTTGCGTGCAAAGAGGCTTGGAATACTTCCCAGGCTACACATGGGCCACTCTCGGAGGCAAGGACACTTTGTCAAAAAATTTGGCTGCCTCTCTATTGCTGCCCAAAATGATGTACTGGATGCGTTTAACTGCCCTTCAGAGTAATGTGAGCTAACAGCTAGTGAGACGTTAGTTAACGTAGCTGATTTGTGGTAGACCATAATAGGATGTGAAACCCTATAAGGTAACCTACATTCAGCCCACACCCATCTGAGAAAATCTAATCTGTAAAAATGATAATGACTGAATATCAGATCCTGAATAAATAAAATTTAAAAATAAACATCAGGTAGCATTCAGCTTTTTGAAATACCTTGATTAACATTGCTTCTAAAACTTTCTGATTTTCACATTTTCTAGCTGGAGCTGCTTGGACAGAGTGTGTATGATTTTGTCCACCCTTGTGATCAAGAGGAGCTGAGAGACCTTCTCACCACCAAGTCTGGTAAAAACAAAAAAGTCTTTGAAGGTTATTTGTGTAGTATCTCCTGAAGAATCCACTTTCCATTTCATTTATTATTCATTCTCTCATACACAGGACTTTGTAAGAAGAAGGCAGAAAGGTTTACGGAGCGTCACTTCTTCCTGCGAATGAAGAGCACTCTCACTAACCGAGGCAGAACGGTGAACATAAAGTCTGCCTCCTGGAAGGTAATCACATGTATCCTCTGTGAAATATTAACTTGTTTTCCTGAGATAACGTGATTGTTCCAGAGCGCTTGATCCATTGATTGTGACTGCTTCCTACAAATGCTTTAAAAACTGACCCAGCAAACAATAGACCTCAATTAGCCATAGCTTCCTTCTGGATAATATTGTGTAGGAGCCTCACATGCTGCCATAGCTTGTTTGACTCATCAATCCATGGATTCCAGCAGACCTGTGTGGTATCTGACACCAAGACATTACCAGCAGATTGGGCCAGGTTGGGCCCTTATTGATTAGTTTGTCCACCACATCTCATTGATGCTTGATGGAATTGGAAGGCTAACTTAACATCTTTTGTTTCTCAAACAATTACTGGACAATTTTTTAAGTAAAGTGCTTTGCAAGGGTTTTTTCCCCCTCCCACATGACCTGCTGACTTGGAGATGCCCTTACCAGGTAATCTAGCTAGTATCATTTGCCCCTCATCAAAGGAACTCATTCTTAATGTTTCTTATTTTCTTTCTTTCAGTAGAGTAGAGTAATCTTTTATTATCCCACGAATGGGAAATTTGGGCGTTACAGGGCTCTTATGAAAGTGACAGGTGTAAAAAGAATAGAAAAGATATATAAAAATATAAAGATGTAAAGAAAGTAAGAAAGTAAATCTTCACAGGCTGGCTGTTAACTTGCTGCCTGATATATCCCACTCCTTGACCAGCCTATTGCAGTGAGATACTTTTATTCTATTCTGGCAGTGGTTTGTGTGTGTTTTAAGGTTTTCCATGTTTGCTGGGTCAGTTTTACTGAGAAGAACAGAACTTATTCAGATGAGCTTGGATGGTACAAAGGATATTTTTTGTTTTGTTTTGGAGAACTGCAATACTAAGTGAGGCTGTAAACATCAGAACTGACTTAAACAGACATTTTCTGTTCCCTTCAAATTTCCAGGTGCTTCATTGCACAGGTCACATGCAGACCTTCAACAGTGAACTGGAGAGTTCAAGCTTTGCGGGGAGTTTTCTTACTCTGCTGTGTGAGCCCATCCCCCATCCAGGCTATGTGGAGTACCCACTAGACAGCAGCACTTTCCTCTCCCGTCACAACATGGACCTGAGTTTCACACAATGTGATGGACGGTGAGAACATGTTTTGTTTTCACATTTAAACCTTCTGCACACTAACTCCTAATGTTCAGGACATTCACCAAACAATCCTGAGAGGCACACATTTTTATTCCTGTTCCTTATGATGCAACGTCATCAGCAGAAAAGGCAAACTTCTTTCTTCAAAGAGTGCCTCACTAGAGCGACCACTTACATTTTCTGGGACAGTCTTAAAAAAACAACAAAAAAAAACAAAACCACCATAAACAAGTCCACGATTACAAAAGAAAAAACATGAGTAGAAAATGCATGTGTTCAAAATGTGGTTCCTGTAATGCCTTATTCCTATTATCAAAACTGCTTTTTGTAGCCTACTTCTTAAAAATGCTTTCATAGAATAAACATGTTGGCTTTAAAAAAAGAAATAACACGCCACCAATATGGAGAAAAATGGGGAAGTAAACATTCACTGTTTTTGTTTTGGCTTCAGGCATACAGGTCCCAGATTGTTTTACTATTAAACACTATCTTTATCAAATGTACGTTTGTGAATGGGGCTGTAGTGATTTTTATAGCCATAAGGATGGTGTTTGCATACTTGAAATACTCCTGCAACTAAATGACTTGTTGTTTTTCTTATGAAGAACACTCTGTTCACTTCAGTTGCAAAACTGAGCTGCATTTGCACAGTGACTGCGTGCACATACTTGGCACTAAGAATATCTGTGCTGAACCTACATGCATGAGCCGTTTTGTTTCCTGTTGGAACCCAGCCACTCTGTTGTTGTGAGGCTGTGACCATCTACCAAACTTACCATGAGCGTTTGTATTTGAATGATTCTGAAGTAAACTGAAGTAAATCCAGTTTACATTTAGTACCATGTTTTCTAAAAGAAGAATTCAATCTTTCTCTTCTTCTGAGGAAAATAGCATAAAAGGAGGAGAATGAGAAATTATTATATATAAATATTATAATAAATGGTTTACTTTGATTTCATCTGTACAGTTGTATAGATGAAGGGTGCAGGGTCTTTGCAAACAACACTGTCAGAGGCTTTAACCTCTGCTCAGCACTGCTCTCTTGTGATCGAGTGTAGAAATACGGCGAACAGCTTTTTAATCAGGCTGGCTCATGACAGCCGTTCTATAAACACATTTGATATGTGATGCGCACACCTCAGCAATCCTTAACATGTTGAAAGCTGCAGCTTTATATAGAGCACATCTTATAAAGGGCCATGAAACTTGTGCCCAAAGCAATGTTTCATCAGCTTATGTGTCCACAGGGTGACTGAACTTGTTGGATACCAGCCCAATGAGCTGATTGGTCGATCAGCCTATGGTTTTTTCCATGCCCTGGATTTTGACCATGTCACCAAAAGCTTGCACATCTGTAAGTAACGATTTTAATGTTCTGTAATAAAAACTAATCTCATTTGAGATTTAATATGGGTTCAGTTCTGAGCTCAGAACAAGAAGGAATACAGAAAAGCAAGTGCACTTCGATTCTGGTTAATTTTAGACCCTGTTCTCTCTGCAGTGTTCGCCAAAGGTCAGGTGTGTACCAGCCAGTACCGCTTCCTAGCGAAGAATGGTGGCTTCGTATGGACGGAGACTCAAGCCACTGTCCTTTACAACAGCAAGACTTCCCAACCAGAGGCTGTAGTGTGCCTCAACTTCATATTAAGGTACTGCCAGTAATCAGTTATATACTGAAACGTTTGTATGTACATAGACTAATTAGATCCTTTAAGTTGTGAAGCAGGTCCTCCATGGATCAGAATAGTTCATCAGAACTTGCTCCATAGTCCAATTTTGATGCTTACTTGGCCAAGAAAAAGCTTTCTGTGGTTGGTCAAGTTGACAATCCTGACACCTGTCAATCTGTTGCTATGCAGTCTTACACAAAGATGCACTAGCTACGATGCACTGTGTTTTGACCCCTTTATATGATGGCCCTTTTAAACTCCTGTAGCAGTTTGTGCTGCAGTACTTTTTTACGGGGTTTGTAATGGGACAAGGAAATGTTGGCTGTTCATGTATGTGAATGTACTAATGGTGCCTATGAACCTGTCGCTGGTTTACCTGTTCTTCCTTTGATTACTTTTGTAGGTGCTAAAATCTATTAATATATTAAGCAGGATAACTGCTGAAGATAAAAATAAATAAATAAATTAATAAACTTTTTTTTTTTTTTTTTTTTTTTAACGTGAAAAAACAAACAAACTGGTAATTCCAAGCTCTCCATTAGCTGGTGCTTACGCATATCATTATGATAACTGGGGAAATGTTGTAGTGAGCTGAGGTTAAGTCGTCTCCTTCCTCCTAGTGGAGTGGAGCAGGCAGACACTGTGTTCTCTGTGGAGCAAACCTGCAGCGAGCTGAAGCCAGAGGGGCTGAGCCTGACTCTGATGGAGCCGGAGGACTCTGAGGATGAGCTGAGTAGGAGCAGCGGCAGCAGTGCAGAGCTCTTCCTCAAGCTGAAGGACAACCCTGAGGATCTGCTGCAGCTGGCACCTGCTGCAGGAGATACTATCATACCCCTGACAGGTGGTGCGTTAACATCCACTCCTCATGTTCCCTTGGAGGTCTAGTCATGCAATAGTACACTTGAAGTATGGGTGGAATTGTCATGTCACACTGGCTGTGTGGATAAGTTTTCAAGTTCTGTTTGTTAATAAGCCGAGCAGACCACTTTAGCTCTTCCAGTTCCAGCAAAATTTATAAGAGTAAAGGGGCTAATTTACTAAGTCTTTAAAAATGCTAACTTGAACCTGAAGTAATTTTTCATCAGTGTCTGTAATCACTACAAAATATGATGTTTAGTGTAATTTTCATGTCATTTGCAGACTTTCATGTCTATATTATTCCTAAGGGGTAACCAAATACATCATGTGTGAACTTAACCAGTCTTTATCAGCCACGCTTGGATCTCACAAAAAGCTTTTTCTGTTTTTTGTTGTTTTGCGTGCAGAGCAAATGGACTTATCATTTAGTCCGCCATCCAACCCTGACAGTGTGCCCGAATGTCCCAAGGACCTGTGTACCCCTAAGCTTCTCCAGCTCCTCTCACCTATATTTGACAACCCTTCACCTGCCTCACCAGCTCCTGTAAGTATTTATATTTTAATATCTTGATCTTGTAATGTTCTGTCTTCATGAACTGGCATGTCGTTTTGACTACTAGTTTGTGATCTCCCATTTAGAGTTCAGTTGAGGAGTTTTCCATGGACACCGGTGATGTGGAGAAGTTCTTTGCCCTCAAACCTGAGGAGAATAAAGCTCAGAAAGGACTAACAGAGGTAACCCCTTTTGTTATTTACTATTTACTAGCATTGGGATTTTAAAAAGGACACTGAAAGAAAGCTTTGTGTTGCAGGATTTTGAAGAGATGGATCTGGATATGCTAGCACCCTATATCTCCATGGACGATGACTTTCAGCTAACTCTCCTGCCCCAGTTCCCAGAGGCATCTTCTGCAAAACAAGCAGCATCTTCTAGGAAAAGGTAGGACTTCAGAATAATAAAGTATGTTTCCATTGATTTCTATGATATGTAAACTGGTTAAACTGGACCACTACCATTCTAAACAGAGTCCTGGATGAAGATGAGGACATGCCTTCTCTAACCCCTAGCTGGGAGAAGCGACAGAAGAGCAGTTCTATAGAGGAGGAGCTTCTGCTCAGCCATGACTCACTGGTAAGAAAAGAAATGCTTGCTATTTTGGATAGTTCTACAAAAGAAAACCTAGTCGTATAATCGATATTGTGATCTCTGTACGCTGACGTTGATGTGTTTGGGCAGGCGGGCATGCTGGTTACAAATCCAGATGAACTTGATTCACCTTGGAAAAAAAGTAAACTCCTGACAGACCGAGACCCAATCTTGGGAGGGGCACAGGCACTGTGCAGTACAGCAGGTAAACACTAGAGGTCACTGCATACCACTTGCTAAAACTGAAGTACTGTACAGTCGTGGCCATAAGTTTTGAGAATAAGTGTTGTGCTTCATTGTTTTTGGATCTTTTTGCTAGATGTTTCTACAGTATTTCATAAGATTCAAAGGCCTTTGTTATTTTGTTATCGTCGTCGTCTTCTTGCCCATGCTGACAATCAACTTCTTTCCCAAATCCTGACTGATGTCAAGACATTTTTCGATAATCACTGCCTGCAGAATTTGTGGGATTTTGTTTTGTTTTGTTTTGCATGGTGCACATAGGTTAGCAGAGGAAGAACAACGATTTTAAAGCACCACCCTTCTTTAAAAGCATCCATGCTGCTACTGTAACTCAGGTTCATTTTCATGGCAAAAAGGGCCATTGCAAATAATTGTAATTCATCTGCTCACTCTTCATAACATTTCTGGAAAATCAGAAAAACTGAGGCAACTTTGTAAAAATGAATATTTGGGTCGTTTTCAAAACTTTTGGCCATGGCTGTATTATTAAACCACAAGCGCTCTTATTGGATCTCTGCTGTGTATGAAATTCAGATCATTGGATTTGCAATGGAAGAAAGTCCACTAACAATGTTTCTAGCATACAACAAACATTGGGATTTGGAGCGTCACCTTTGAGAAAAGCCATTACCAAGATCAAGATTTACAAACAATATATTTTGCAGCCCAAGATGGCATGCTGTTTGTTTGTTGTGACACTGTTTAACTTAACACTATTAATATCTTGTTCCCAACAGCACTGATGGACACTTTTTCATCGCAAATGCCTGATTTAAGGGATCAAGTAGCTGGGACTGTATCATCCCTCACCTGAGGAGGCAAACGTGGATCTTTAAGCCACATCTATGGTGCTTTGGCTTTATGGGTGACTTTTTGGCTGTTTTTCTATTATGAATTCACAGACCTGACCATGCCTTTTCTGCTCTGACTTGAACACCGGCCATTCAAAGTGACATTATATTTGTGCATGAGAATTGAACCGGAAAAGTCTACAGCACAGCTGTGATCAAAATACGGTTCAAGAAAACCCAACTTCTATCAACAGTGAATCGAAGACACTTTGAAAATAAGTGTTCAAATGATTTGAAAGAGTTCTTTGCTTTTTTCTTGTCTCCAAATTAAGACTGAAGAACCGAGTGGTTAGCCAGGGCCCAGTTTATTTTATCAGTTGACCAGACTTTCAGAAGTCTCCCTTCTTTAATCATGGGTGATCTTAATGTGTGTAGAGACTACACAAAGGGGAACTTCTTCCCACCCATCGTGCACTGTGCTCACACACCACAGACTGAGAAAGAGCTGTCCGATCAGTATAGAACCAACCACCGTCCAGACAACCTCCTCAAAGACTTCTCACAACAAAGACCTCAGTCTCACAAGAGAAAACCATGAATGATTTATCAGGTTTGCTCTGGACAACCACTGTCTTCTGCCTTTTAATGTGAACTCTTCCAATGCGTGAGTAAACATGGCCAAAGGGTTTCCTAAAACTGAAAATCAACAGGCCTGGCTTATCAGATTGGTGTGGTTCTATAAGCCTTAATCTAATTTCCCAGCTCATTTCATTGTTTTCTCAAACATAAGCAGCATTATGGTAGGCAGCCTCAGCTTCGCCATGCTTTTGTAACTACACTTTTTCATGATTGGTCCATCCACCAAATGACATGAATATTTGAGCCTTACTCTAAATAGCATTTGTAATTTACTTCTACATTACTGATCAGTGCCATATGCTATGAACGCAACAAATACTCTCCTTTTATCAGTGGCATCTTTTTATAAAAGGGTTTTATATACTTTTGCATACACAAGTAAATATACAGATTGTCTTTGAATTACAGAATCTATTGTTTAGTTTCTCGTCTCTGTTATCCTTTTCTGTCTTTTGAAAGATGAGCTTTATAAGTGAGCCTTCCCTTAGTATTTTGAAGCTTGTGCGCTTTTACTGTAGTCGTCATGTTGATAGTATAGTGAATGGAGGAGTCCTTGTTTAGTATGATTCTTAAGAAAAGGGGCAGCAGGTACGTTTCGTACGTACCTTTTCAAAAATAATCGGGGTGTTTAATCCTGGTCTAATGGAACAGCTTTATATTTGATTATACAAGATTAGTCTCCACTTTTGGAAAACATTACTCCATGGATTTGTTCTCAATTTCACGTTTTTGTTGCAGGAAGGACTAGTGAAAGTAATAATCAAATATTTCCTCTTTTTTGGATCCAGTTTGAGGGGCCTTTTAAGTACATTTTGTTAGACTCTGTTAGAATTTCCTTGCTTTCACATTTTTCTTGCTTTTCTATCTCAGCCTTGTTTGTCTTGTTTCAGTTAGAATTTCGTTCTTGCGTCGACCGTTAACGGAAGTACAATAAAAACGGATGAAATGCATTCATGAGTATTGTGTTATTGGAACCTCTGAAAGAATTACTTGATCTTAATCCTAAAGCCAATCACTTGAAGTCAAAATTGAGTCCAAACACATCTCTTATCTGCCCTCAAGACATTTCATATTCTCAAATATGGCACTCTGAAAGTTTTGGCAATGTTCTTGGGCTTGATTTTATTCGTTATTTAAAAAGTGGGGGCGTCTCAATGCGCAGAGACAATGGTTTGAAGGACGAGCCATGGACAAGTGAATATCTGAGCGCTGAGCTATCGGAGATGATCACAAGATCACCACTGCTCATGAGAGAGAGCAGCACTCTAGTTATCTGGGATCTAGACCTGTCCTACCTTTTTGATCAGTGTGTTCATAGAGGTGCGTAAGCAGCTTTCTTTCCTTTATTCAAGAACTGCCCACTTTGGCTGAAGGTGTACTATGCTTGATCATTAAAATCTATTATTTATTTATTTTATTAGGGGCTGTCAGTAATCCATTTAATTAACCACTGAGATTCATAATGAAAAGTACTTTCTGTAAAACTGTTCTTTTGGAGAAAAAGACAAAACATGAACGCATTAATGAAAGCAATTTGAACATTTTGAAAACTACAGCTTTAATAACATTCCATTCAAAAATTTGAGAGATTTGTGTGTGTATCATTTTTTTTTAATATATATATATATATAATCTTGGGAAATGTTCATTTTAAAATGTAAACTCAATAGCAATATGATATTACAGGTTAATGTTTTCAGTTCAAGAGAAAAAGGAAAAAAAATTAGAATGTTAAGTGTGCTTCAAGTTTATACTCTCATCCGCCAACATTTGACCAGAGTCAAGCAAGTTAAAACAGATGAGCGTGGAATGGGTTTATATAATTCTGGCTATTTACAATATCCCGCCTCTTAAACCAACACCTGAAATGTCTCAGCACACCTGAAACAAGGAAGAGTAAAGCACTTCAAAAAAAGGATCCAAGGGAGGCTCGTGCAAAATAAAACTCTCTTACAGCCCTAGTGTGGGCCAGAAGCAACCCAAGAGATCACACCTCCGCATCCAGGCTGTGGGTTCTGAAGCAGACAAAGGCCTTTGTGTTTAACCATAATGTGTATTTATGGAGGTGAAATCCAGAATTCCAGTTTCAGCTGTAAAACTATGATCATTTACAGCCATCAGTCTTCCAGCAAAATGTCCTCAAATGTAATGCCTGTTAAGTCCTTAAGACTGCTGGGGTCAAGTGTCCTCACTGAGGGCAACAATAAGCATGTCTCCAGCTCTACTGAAAACAGACACAATCAACATTGCTGTGCACGTCACTTCATGCAAACACGGTCACTATTTTACTAAATACGTTCACCCTCTCTGCTCAATGATTTCATTATGGTCAAAGAAAAAGGTGAAAACATTGATTACTTAAAAATCTTTTCTGGTTGAGGGTGAAACTATGCTGATAGGCACAAACCATTCTAGTGCAAGGGGGCTGACAATCAGTAGGCTGAAGGTGAGCAGACATGTCCATCACTTAATTGTCTTTTTCCATAGAAAGTGCAATGTGCGAGGCCCTCGCTTCTCCCTCGTTCCCTCCATCCGCAGCCCGCAGCGGCACCTCCTCATACGGTGGTGGCGGTGCTTCTGAGCTGCGATTCAAAGCATCTGCACGGTGACTGGGCTCTGCATGTATGAGGGAGGATAAAGGACTGTGTTCAGACGAGGCCAGCAGAAGCTGAGTGGGTCCCCTTAAGGGCGTGATCCGCTGTCCCCAACTGCCGTACACCGCCTCCTCATAGGAGGGCAGAGACACCGGCAAACCGTCCACCATCAAGTCCAGCTGATCAGAGGATCGCCTGCTGAGTCAGAGGGAAACGTGACTACGCTGAGCCCAAGTAGAACACAATCATTACACATTACTTCACTGAATAAATGAACAGCCAGTCTGAAACTGACAACAACTGCTTTCTTGTAAAGCCACTTCAGCTAAAAAATCATTTACAAATATAAATCTCTGTTTTACAAAGAGTGCAAACTGCAGGTTTAAAATGGCACATGCTAGTCTCACACATTATCGAAATTGTTAAGTCATTGCAAATATTTTTAGTTATGTGACGAAATTTGCATACATTTAACTTTAACACTAAAGTAAACCAGTCGCCTCAATCTTAAGTGAATTCATTTCAAGCCTTCAACATTGTGTTCTAAATTATTTTGCTTATAAAAGAAAACTTACAAAAAGTATATTATTTCCATAAATGAAATAGAGGGTCACGCATTGTGCCAATCCTAATAGCTCAAACTGCAAGATCTTTCATTACTGGTAAGCCTGGTAGCTTAAGTTCAAAACTAAAGACGTTAATTTAAACTGATCAACTGCTTTCTCTGAGACATTCTGTGAGTGTATTTTTTTTGTTCGACTAAACTAGTCTTGACCATTAACACTTCCTCCATTGTGCAGTTGTGTGGGACTCAGCACACCTTTGAGACTGGCAGGGGTACAGACGAGACTTCACAACCATGCAGGCCGTGGTGGTGAGAAGGAAGATGGACACTCCCACAGCAGTCGTAGCCACGCTCGGGATAGAATTGGTCACTCGGTCTTCATATTTCGCTTGGCCTGATGAGAAAAAGTGCCAAGTTGCAGCATTTAATCTCCATTAAAAGCATCTAAGGACATCTAATGACATCGCTGCCGAATTGGACCGGATTTGACGTTCAACTAAAATTGTCATTGTGGCAGGATGTTAAACCAGCATTAAGAAAAGTGTCAACACAAGCGGAAGCCTGTAGTCTTCAGGTCATATGACACAGTAGTTTTCCGAGGGCTTTAAATGTCTCACAGAACAAGAAATATTGGTTAGTATGGTAACTTCGCTCACTTCCCGTTCACACTCTGGGTTTCCTGCTTCTGCGGCGAAGCTCGAAAGAGGAAGCAAGTAAATGTGTCAGAGAAGAGTTTAGCTTTTGGGCTGCACCTTGCTCCAGTGCATTAGAAAGCTCATGAAGGTCATTCATCTTAAAATTTCTGCTTGTGCAAGATAAGTCTATGGAATGCTTCCTCTAGCCAAAATGCAGAACTACAACTTGACCAAAGTGAAAAGGAACTTCTATACTTCTGTAACATCTATATGCTACAGCATTTACAACCATTCATACATTTTACTCACTATTGCTATATTATTGTACACAAACCAGATCAGCATTGTGTTTTGATGTATGTGAGGTTACAGAGAGTCATTCTCAACTGTGGTTTAGAGTAAACTTGAATGTCATGCTCCTACCTTGGTTAAGTAAGCACGTAGGAACCGGTGGAGTCCAGGACCCTTTGTGGCACTTGGAGCGGTGGATTCTGGGCAGGACCCAGCCCGGCTCACAGAAATAGTAGATGAAGCTCTTTTGAGGGAAGCCCCTGCAAGGAGAGGGCTTGCAGAAGAAGCCGCCGTGCTCCTGGATAATTGGGTGAGAGCAGTTTTGACCTAAAAGTGCCAGAGAAAAAAAACAAAAACAAACAAAAAAAAAAAAAAAACACATTAGTTTATTCATTTGTCTAACTTTTTTTTTTTTTTTTTTTTTTTTTTTACATTGTGTGATGTAAACCCTCTATTAGCAAATAAAACCTTTGCATATTTAATGCAAAAGAGCTTCACAAATAGATATAAATCAGGAAGAATGAATCAGTGGTTTTACAGAGATAATGTGTGGTGTTATTTTAGAAATTACTGATAAAAGGACAAACCCGTGGTGATGACTGGTAGGGAAGTGAGGAAGAAGACCCCATAGCTCAGGCCAGCATGCAAACATGGCCACAGTGACAGTCGCTGTGCAGACATCAAAAAACACTGGTCCTGGTGGCAAAACAACACATAGAGCCATTAAGTCAAGTGAACCACAATTAAATTAAACTTCCGCTTTTCATCCATATATCCAGCACCTGGGGAGCAGAGATGAGGACGGTACCTGGCTCAAGGGTACTTCAGGACAACCCACAGGCCTGGGATTTGAACCCACGGCCTTCTGGG